>OY748305.1:12940352-13448162 GCA_963556515.1 Nudaria mundana | reverse complement strand
AGGCGGTACAGGCGAGTTAGTACAGGAGACAACTCAGCTGCGCATTTCCGTAGTACCACCGCCGGAATTCCGTCAGGGCCACTGGCTTTCCGCGTGTCGAGTGATCGCAGCACTGCCCGTACATCGCATTGCCTGAGTACAATGTCAGGCGTAGTGTGGCCACATTGGCGATGGCGGGGGGCGACAGGCCACGGTCGTCGACCCGGGAATTAGCCGCGAAGAGGTCTGCGAGCATATCCGCTTTCTCTTGGGCTTTGTGAGCCAGTGTTCCATCTGGGTGGTGGCAGCGGTGGCAGCGAGGGCTGACAGAAGTTAGATTGCACGGCTTTGGCCAGTTGCCAGTATCCACGGCTGCCCGTGGATGGGAAGTGAGCTCCTGACCAAGCCGCGCGATGCGCTGGGCATCCGCTCTCTTAAAGGCCCTCTTGCTGGATTTTGTGGCCCGGTTGTACGCTGCTTTGAGGTGGCCCACGTTTGGGTCGCGTACAGCCCGGGCCCTGATCCAGGCGCGATATGCCGACTGTTTTTGTCGAACAGCTTTGGTACAATCTCGCCCGAACCAGGGACGGGCTCTGCGGATACTGGCGACATCAGTGAAAGGGATGTAATATTCCATCCCTAAACTGATCTCGCCAGCAATCGCAGAAGCGCTATCCGAGGGAGCCTTTCCTACAAAGCAGCGCTGGCTCCAGGGGATGGACGCTTAATAATCGCGTAGACCGTCCCAATCCGAGACGAGTAGTGCCATAGTCGTCGTGACATTTGTACAGCACGTGCAGGAGGTGATACCTTCATGCCAGCGTGAACAACACAGTGGTCGGAACCACCCAATGGGGCTCCTACCGAAACACTGTACTGGGCTGGGCGACTCGTCAGCAGTAAATCCAGCAGAGCGGGCGCGTGATCTGACCTGTCGTGTATCCGGGTGATCCCGCATACCATCTGTGTCAGACCGTGGGAGAGAGCGAACGCATGGGCGGCCCTACTCGCATGATCAGTCTTGAGGGACCCCAGCCATTCAATGTGATGGACATTGAAGTCCCCCAGAAATACTAGGTCAGCGTTCGGGAACCGCACCTGCGCTTCATCAGCCGTCTCGCTGAGGTACCGGAAGAGCTTTGTTGTCTCAGAATCCCCTGTGTGGGAACGGTAGACGCACACGTAGATCTGGCTCATAGAGCCATGGTCTACGTGCAGCCAAAGGACAGAATTGGAGGGGTTCTCTAGGCAGCACAACCGGCGGCAGCAAATATCCGCCCTAACGAACACGCACACCCGGCTTTGTCTCGAAATTGTTCCTCGATGACATAGCCGGGGTAACACAGGTAAGACGTGTCGTCAGGGCGGCGTATTTGTGTAGGAACATCACAGCGGGCCGTGCCGTCTCAAGGTGATGGTGGACGGCATCGAGGTTCACATGGAGTCCACGGACGTTAGTGAACTCCACCTCGAAAAGTGAAGTCGTGGGGTTTCCTAGGGCTGCTGTGAAACGTTTACTTTTTTTTTGTTGCACTGCCATTGTAGATTTTGAGGACGAAGAAGCGTGAAGACAGGGCGACATCTGGCGCAGCAGTAAGTGACAAAGCGCAGAGGCTAGCTTTGTCTAGAACCGTGTGGTTAGGTCTATTTATTCGCTTCTATTATTCACAGGTTAACTCACAACTTGATGACGCACAACATGGTTTCCACCCAGGTCGAAGTACGGGAAGTAACCTGCTATTTTTTATGAAATACCTTGCTCCCGTCATTGATGCTGGAGGGCAGGTTGACTGCGCGTACTTCAACTTCCGGAAGGCTTTCAGCTTGGTTGATAACGACGTGCTATTGTCGAAGATGGCGGCGGTGGGGTTCACACCACTCTTACTCCGCTTCTTCGCGAGTTACCTTAGCCAGCGCCGGTAGTATGTGGTTGTGGAGTATGCGGGGTACGAATCTAGCCCGTATATAACCTTGTCCGCCATTTGTCAGGGATCGTATTTAGGGCCGCAAGAATTTCTCCTCATGATCAATGATCTACCGAGGGTGTTACTGCATGCCAAGTGTCTATTCTTTGCCGATGATCTCAAAGTATTTATCAGGAATCTCATTCACAGATTCCCCTTCCGCCAATGAGTTTCACGCGACAGATCGGGCTTTCATAGGCCTAGGGATAGATTCTGGAATGTGCCAATATTTTATTACTGATGGTTTTACGTTCATCTTACTTACTTTCTTATTTCTGAAAATTTAGAAGAAAAAGGAACAGGAATAAATAATTACGAAAAGCTTAAATATACACTACAGACTACACCAACGAAAACTAATAACTAAAAATAATATATGAAACAAAAAAATAAAATTGTTTATTGACAAGAGTACATAGTACTTTACATAAATGTTTCTCAATTAATCTGTACTTCTATACTACTGTTATAAAGAGGAAAGATTTGTATTTTTGTTTGTAATGAATAAACTCAAAAACTACTGTACCGATTTCAAAAATTCTTTCACCATTGGAAAGCTATATTCACCATGAGTAACATAGGCTACTTTTTATAGTTTTTATCCCGGTATTGTGTTCCCACGGGAACCGGGAAATCACGCGGGCGGAGCTGCGGCGATTAGCTAGTAGTACACAATTTGATTATATTAAGTTCAGATATTACAACGAAACCCATACTGACATCCAACAGAGTGTCCATTCTTGCGTTGGATTGCCAATGAGAGTCTTTGAGAGAGAAAGATGCCTGCGCGGTGATGACCAGTCTCTTCCCTCAGACGCTTGGTTCCGTAAAGAGCTGATGCGCACCATGGCCACATGAACCTTGTGTCTCGAGCTCGACACCAAATGCGACGAACTCATATTGTGTGCCGAGAAGTTTAGTATTCTTATATCTAGACTACTATATTTGTTTGCCTTACTTTGTTCGAGCTTATCAGCAATTATTGACGTGTGTTCGGTTCTTTTAAATGAGAAATATTTATAATCTAGACAATTTTTAGCATCTTTAGCCAAATTATTGAACAAGTGGTAAGTACAGAATATCATTGAGAAGTGGTTTATGCTGCCAAACTAAAATGGCAATACTGACTGTCTATGGCTCCTCTATGCTGCCAAGTCTCAACTACTCTCAACTGTCAATCAATAGTGTCAATCAATCCAAATCCAAAATCCAATAAATCATCCCCTTTCAATCAAGTTGCTTTTCACGGGGCGTAATGTTCTAATAAAAAATCTCGGACATAACAATTTTATATATTATCTGTGTCAGAAAACGATGTAGGTATGACATTTCTTTCCCCCGTGCTCCCCTCACTCCTCCCCTTTATGGCCTTTTGACGTTACGGTCCTTCGTACGGCCGCCATTACTGTTTATGCTGTTGATAGTCGTGGTTACGTTGATTAGAAGCAGTGATATTTAATCCTCAGATTTTCGAATGCATCAAGAAAGAGGTAATTGTAATGAATAATTTTATTCAATAATAGTACCAGTAAGTCAAGTATAATAATATAATTTACTAAATTTTGTGAAAAATTAATTAATCTTTGTATATTGCTTCTTCTTCTTCATTGTATCACTGCTGAGAGGATCATGACCACACACATATTACTCTTCCTAAAATTGGCGCGATTTTCCATGGTGTGGACTGTTTTGTAGAAACTGTATATTGCACACTCTTACCTATATTAATTAAACATTTCTTTTCAGGTGTCCACTTAGCTAATAATAAAAAATACTGCAGCATCATTTTTGATGAAATGTCTCTGGAATCTGGATTGACATTTAATGCGAATCAAGATAGGATCTATGGGTTTGCTCACCTATTACAGAGAACCCCAGATTATGCTGATTATGCATTAGTTTTTATTATTAAGGGAGCAGTATTTAAATGGCAGCAAGTAATTGCATATTACTTTTGTGAAGGTGCAACAAAAGGACCAGAGCTGAAAAATATTTTAAAATCTATTGTAAAAGCAGGGCTTATTCCAGTTGCATTAATATCAGACCAAGGAACTTCTTTTCAATCAGCCTTGAAGAGTTTACAGGAAGAGACAAGAAGAGAACAAATCCTATCTGAAAATCATACAGGTAATAAGTTTTTAAGATTATAGAACGGGCATGTGTCTACAACATCAGTGTAATAATTTGTTTTTAACTTTTTTATTTCAGATGAAACAATAAGGATTTAGCAGTTTTCATCAAGTGTAAAATACAACCCACCGCATCTTATTAAGGGTATAAGAATTAACTTTCTTACAAAAGATATCTCTTTTGGTGGCAAAAGAGCCAAATGGTCTGATATTGTTGAGGTTTACAAGACAGACTGTGAACATGCAGAATCGAGACTTCTCCACAAACTGAATGATGAGCATATACTTCCAGAAAAGATTAAAAAAATGAAGGTTTGTCATATAGTCATGTCCTCCTGACTGAATTTAGGTCATAGAGGCCAACCTCAACGGAGATTAGCCAACTACGCAGAAAATATTATGGTGGACCAGTGTGTGCGCTGCCACAGGTGCACTCTCTATTCACTATGGGACCGGACTGGGCAATCCGACCGGAGAGAGATCAGACGCAGAGTTAACGACTTTACGTGCTTTCCGAGGCACGGAGCGAGTGATCATTCATTTATAATACGCACATAACTTGTCATATTTATAATAAGCACATAACTCGTCATATTACGTAATTAATTTATAATACGTACATACGTCAGAGGTGCGCGCCTTAAGTTCGAACCTCAGACCTCTGACTCGCCAGTCAACGGTCATACCACTAGGCTATCACGCCCAAACACGTTCTGTTTGTCAAATATCGTTAATATTATGATTTGTATCCTCCTTTATTATTTAATTCATTTTGTCTAATTAATTATATTATTAGCAGGTAAAAGATGTTGTCTAATCAATATATTATTTGCATTACAGGTAAAAAATTGTGTCCAGGTGTTAAGCAGCACAATGGCACGAGCTTTGTTGTACACCTCTTCATTTGGTGGGTACTAAATATATTTTCTACTTAATAAAAATATAATGGTGAAATAATTATATTCTTTGGATTCGAGTCTTTATATTATGGCTAGAAGTGACCCAATAACATATGTGGTAAAATGGATGTTAGTGTTTAAATAAAATAGATTTGATATTGTCCAACGATAGTATAAAGATAAATTTTATGATATTATTATTATTAGGTTCAAAATTTTGTAGAATTAATAAATTGTTATAATATCATTGTTAAAGTTACAGATGTTTCATTCATTGTTACAGCACAATATCGTGATGGGAGAGCTGTGAGTGATACACTGAAGAATACTGCAGATGTGATATCATTTCTGGACAATCTGTTCGACAGTGTGAATGGTGTGTGTACCTTTAATAAAAAAAATAAGGGTAAACTGTTACGAACAGCAGTAACATCAAAATTGGGTGGATTTGTATGTTACTGCTGTTCGTAACAGTTTGTGGAATTCTGGAGAGTGCTATTTTAAAATTAGACATTTTAAAATTTCTAGACAGTCGTAATCGCGAAATAGTCGTGCCAAGCATAAAAAATTGGCAGACTACCTTAAGAAGTTTTTTGCGGCTATGGCAATTTTTCGCAGAAAAAAACGTAAAAATCATACGCCCAAGGTTTTTTAATTCTGACACTATCAAAAATTTCTTCGGGCAGGTACGAGCGTACAATTACAGATGTAACAATCCAAATTGCCATACTTTCACAACCACAATAAAATCTTTGATTATTACAGGATTTATAAAATTTCATAGGAATACATTTGTGTACAATTGTGAGGATGACTTAACAGAACAAATAATTAAAATTAAATCATTATTTAGTGAAAACACCAATACGCAAAATAAAATTCATAAGAATTGTGATTTTCTTGTGGAAGAATCATACTGTGATGCTAATTTTATGTTGGAGGCAAGACGTGAGCGGCTAAATATACAGTCTGGGGCTTATACTGCTGGATGGGTTATAAGAAAAGTATTAAAGAAAATGAATAACTGCAAATACTGCCAAAACGCTGTTACAGTGGACGAAGCGTCAGAGCTGCATAAGTGGGTTTCCCAAAGAGAATACAATTCAGTTAAAAATAAAAAACTCACTTATGCTTCTGAACAATTTATTATATTATTCGGAGAAATTTTAAAAACAACTAATACTTTTCTGCAAGTAAATGCCCACAAAGAGTGTATATTTCAACAAATTTTAATGTAATATAACAAAAGCTCATAAGATTTGAATATATTCAATGTGAGGCGCACAATAATTTAGCCGTTACCACGTTTTGCCAAATCGCAATAAAGTTGGCTATATTTAACTGGTGTAATATAATTAACAAAATTTTAAAAGGGACAGATTTATTTAGACTTACCTACTAGGGAAAATTTGCCAGAAATGTTCAGGAAGGCATTAAAAAAATATATGAAAAGGATGAAAAATAAAAATAAATGAATGAATAAAAGTTGTTTTTTTTATTTTCGTTTACCTATACACTATTCATTTTATTCAAGAGATCACAGTAATATTCCGTGATCTCTTGAATAAAATTTACACTCCAAAAATACTACGAGCGGCCGATAAAAAACTGGCTGTATGTCAAATTTCTTTGCCTTTTCTAGCACTCTCCTGTTCAGAAATTAAAAAAAATAAAATGTCACGCATCATTTTCAGTTGGCCAATCAGAAAACAGACGCTAGACGCTACGTCCTACGGTACCTACCTAGTTGTTTGCATTTTCTTACGTAGTATTGTATTCTCTTTGGTTGTTTGGCACATGTCTATCTGATACGTAGTATCTCTATTAGATCTGTGTTGCTTTTGCTCTCCCGGTAAAATAATAACCAAACTAATAAATATCGGAAGATCCTATTTTCTGCAGGAATTGAATTAACAAACGTGGTTATTTGTTCGATTCGAGTCCTGTTACGTAAAATATTCTTAAATCATGGCCGAGGACGGTGAAAATGTGAGGCTATTATATTTAATTTGGTCCATTAGTTATGCGGCACTGAGATATATATAATAGTAAATTGTAATATTCCTTTTCAGATTTCTGTAATGACGGTGAAAGAACCATTAGATCTTATAAGACTCAGTTTGGATGAGAGGATATATGTAAAAATGCGGAACGAGCGAGAGCTACGGGGCAAATTGCACGTATGTACAAATAGCATATTATTGAACCGCACTGAAATCTTATCCTAGTAGCTATTCACTTACAGCCTACAAGTACCTATTGAGCTCAAGGTACTGTTTAGGGATGGCCTGACAACTCAGATCATAACGGCTATACTATAGTTGCAGCTGGCTGAAAGCTTCCAATGAAAATGCCAGTAACTTTGTTAAAAGTACTTGTGTGTTAATATCAATGTATGACAGCCAGGATTTGACCTCACATTGTTGGAACACAAGATTATCTTGTGACAGTGCCCTTCTGCAAGCCGGTTGGTCACCAAGGAGATGTATGACCAAAACCCTCCAATAAAAAATAACCAAAAGCCCACTTTGAAAAAAACTAATAAAGGACATAAAAATATGTACATTCAATGTCAGATCCCTTTCTTCTGATGAGAGATGGATAGAACTTACTAATGCTTTAATAAACATAAAATTCGACATAATAGGATTATCGGAGGTAAAGAAACTGAGATGCCAAATCGAAGAGAGCTGCGACTATATCTTTTGCTACATTGGCGAAACAAAAGGCCGTAATGGAGTAGGATTCTTAATCAGGAAAGCAATGAAAAACCATATTAGCAACTTCATTCCGATATCTGAAAGAGTGGCGGTATTACAACTTAGCTATGCTGACCATACCATCTCAGTCATCCAGTTGTATGCACCAACTACTGAGGCAACAGATGAACAATTAGAGGCCTTCTACAATGACCTTAGAAAAGCACACTCGGTATTGATTGGTAGATGGGATTGTGTTGGTCATTGGTGATTTCAACGCAAAGATTGGACAGCTAACAAACTACGATAGCCTGATTATGGGAAAATATGGTTATGGCAAACGCAATGAACGGGGTGAAAGGCTAATAGAACATGCTCTAGAATACAGACTTTCAATAATGAACACATATTTCAAGAAAAAAAGTAACAGAAAATGGACTTGGCTATCACTTGACTCAAACACCAAAAATGAAGTTGATTTTATACTGACCAATAAACCATATCTTATCACAAACATAGAAGTTCTAAATACTATCAAAAATCCTTCTGACCACAGATTGGTACGTTCAACACTAAGACTCACAACGGAGAAAAAGAGCAGAAATGGATTTCACAATACCACAAGAGCTCTAACGTCAGAAAATGAAATCAAGATATATTTGAGTAGTTTGAACGACAACACCAGTACAAATTTAATCCAGGAAGGCAATGCCCAAACCTTTTATAACACACTTAAAGAAATAATTAAAAAAAGTTTACACACAACTCAGCATGACAAAGGTAAGAAAAGTATTCTCAGTGAGGAAACTCTCAAATGAATAGGGAAAAGATCACAACTAATTCAGACAAGGAACAAAACTAGGCAAATGAAACTAGAGCTTAGCATACTCTTCAAAGAGGTTAGGAAATCTATCAGAAATTACTACAAAAAGTATAGGCAAGATATTTTAACTTACAATCTAAATAAATATAGAAGTGTAAAACGTGGCCACAAAGAACTCAAGCTTTACAAAACGTGGATATCTAAACTGGACGACTGCCTAGTTCTTACAAGCTCTTCACATCTATCCTACTTAAGAGATTAACACCTGTTATTGAAGCCTTACAACCAGTGGAACAGGCAGGTTTCCGTTCAGGTTTCAGCATCACCGATCATATACACACCTCGGAACAGGTTCTGGAAAAATACAACAAATTCAACAGACCCCTTTACATAGCATTCGTAAACTACAGCAAGGCTTTTGACACCATCAGCCACAATGCCATTTGGGAAGCCCTAAGATTGATAGGAGTAAACCCTAAAAACATAAAAATAATTCAAAACATCTACAGAAACAGTGTGAGCAGAATAAAGTAAGAAAATAAAGGGTCCGAAATTAATATTGAGAGAGGAGTGAGACAGTCTCCGATGTCTCCTAAACTGTTCTTGGCGGTACTGGAACAGGTGTTCCAGAGGCTGGACTGGGGAAAAATGGGTATACTGGTCAACGGCCAATACCTTAACCATTTAAGATTCGCTGACGACGTTGTGATCTTTGCTGAAACCCCTAAAGATATGGAACTTATGCCGAACTCACTAAGTGCACAGAGCTCCCAAGTGGGATTAGAAATGAATAACCAAAAAACAAAACTAATGAGCAACAGTAATACAAGACCCATTTCCATTAACGGTAAACCAATTGAGTATGGGCGAGTTATGTGTACTTGGGGAAGCAGGTATCATTCTCAAAAACAAACAACAAAGAGGAGGTAATACGGAGAGTTGGTCTAACTTGGAGGAAGTACTGGTCTCTGAAAAAATCTTCAAAGTTGACTATAACTTAACATTTAAGAAAACTGTGTTCGATACATGTCTTTTACCTTGCCTGACTTATGCATCACAAACTTGGACCTACACAAAAAGAATTAAAAATTCAAACCACTCAACGTGCGATGGAGAGAAGTTTGATGAGAGTGTCAAAAAGAGACCGAATAAGACATGCAAAAATAAGGCAAAGAACCAAAGTTACAGATGCTCTTACAGTCTCCAGCAGAAGTGGAAATGGGCTGGTCACGTAGCTCGACTGGTTGATAAAAGGTGGACAAAACACACAATAACCTGGAAAGGGCCAATAGGGAAACGTAGAGTTGGTAGACCCCATAAACGGTGGGTTGATGATATCCTTGCGACAGCAGGAAATCAATGGCTAACACTAGCAAAAAACAGAAGAGTGGAAATTATTGGAGGAGGCCTTCACCCGAAGAGGGATCCATGAACAACTTAACTAATTAATGTACTTGACTAACTAAACTAATATTGGATAGAAACAGGCGTTACTTGGCGAAAATCCATGACAAAACAATGGTAAGTAAAAATTTTTTTAAGAAAAAACTTTTTAGCATTAATTAATAGCATTAATTTTTCGCAGAATCAAAAGGACAACAAAACGTCGACAATTGTTTCGCCTCTAAACGAGGCATTATCAAGACTGTCTCAGAGAGAACAGCCTGTTAATGCTATTAATTAATGCTAAAAAGTTTTTTCTTAAAAAAATTTTTACTTACCATTGTTTTAACTAAACTAACACTAGTCAATAAGTCAACCAAAATATTAACAATACTAACTAAATTAAAAAATAGTGTATCAATGGATTAAAATAAAGGCTTTATTATTATACTCATTTATTCAAATTATTCTCTTAACGTAATTTTTTTTACAATATTTATATGAAAAATTACATATAATATTATAAAAAAATCCATGTCAGACCACCACCAGTAGCGGAGCAGGGCCCAAACTACCAGCGGTAGAGGTCACAGACTGAGAAACCTCCTAACGATGCGTGCCGTGTCGAGGACGACAGCCTTCTGTATCTGACCCTTGATCCAACAGTCTAGCGAGAGTCTCTTGAGATGTTGATCGAGACTCTTCGCTATTAGTCCATTTGCCGAAACGACTATCGGGACAATGATCGTCGAGTCTACATCCCACATGGCGGTTATCTCGAAGGTCAGATCGAGGTACTTAGAAAGTTTGTCCTTCTCTGCCTTAACGAGATTCTCGTCATGTGGGACGGTGACATCGACGAGCACCGCCCGGCGCTGAGCCCGATCAACCAACACGATATCAGGCCTATTGGCAACAATAGTCCTGTCCGTGATGATTGATCGGTCCCAGTAGAGCAATGCACGACCATTCTCGAGAACTGGCTCTGGTGTGTATTTATAGTACGGTACCTCGGACTCAATAAGGCCGTATTGAAGAGCAAGTTGCTGGTGGATGATCCTGGCCACTTGATTGTGCCTATGCAAGTACTCGGTGTTAGCAAAATACGAACAACCGGAAATAATGTGGCGAAGTGATTCACCAGGACGGTGGCATGCTCGACAAATGTCGACCGTACCGTCCTTAATGATATATTTCCTATAGTTGTTCGTCTTGATAACCTCATCTGCAATTGCACAGGCAAAACCTTCAGTTTCCCCAAAGAGGTCACCGAATTATTTTAATAATTATTATTAATTATTATTATTATAAGATTATCTTGTGAGTCTGCATTTTTTAATTATATTTTGTTATTATAGGCTTACGACCAACACTTGAACATGGTGCTCGGTGATGCAGAAGAGACTATCACAACAGTTGAAATAGATGAAGAGACATATGAAGAAGTGTACAGAACAACAAAAAGGAACATTCCTATGTTATTTGTAAGAGGTGATGGTGTAATATTAGTGTCTCCACCAGTTAGAGTCGGTGCATAGGTTGTATTAGTTAAGTAAAAATAAAGACTGTTTTCGACATTCTTCTGATTTATTTTGTAGTACAAACGGAGGTCGCCCACTGCCAGAGCAGGTCCATCGTTGGAGACCGGAGTCTCGCGACAATCTTTTCCTCAGTAGACTCACGAGGCCCCCCCCTTGCCCTGCCGCTGTAGCTTAACAGATTCTGCCTATCCGGTGGCCCAGCTACGGTGAAGGAGAAGCACCGTGGAGGTTTAGTTGGTAGTCCGGCTGGGGTCCCACACCAATCCGTCCCTCTAACCCCGCAGCGGGAGGCGAACGAAGTGCGTAAATGCATTCCGAACCATGATTATAAAGTCTTCCAATTTAATATGTACGTATTTTTCATAGTAATCTTTTTTTTGAGTAAACGAGAAGAAAAAGCGCAAATGGTCATGGGGTCCGAGTGCTCGCCGCCTTTATAGAGACATTGCTAAACGCCTAATCGATGCTTCTCAGGACCAGAAGGCTGGCTATTTTCTGGCCCAAAGAATAAGTATTGCCATCCAACGTGGCAACACAGCCAGCATTCTGGGAACCTTCCCAGTCGGCAATGACGCGGAGGATTTTTTAAACGATATTTTGTAATGTAAATAATTTTAGTCTATAATTATGTTTATTTTGTATATTGTAATTCTTATTGTTGAGCGGAGCTCTCTACGCGTGACTCAAATTATTTTTCAAACGATTTATGTATAATTGTTTCTCGGCGAATACTCGGCCGATTTCGGATTTTCTTGCACTCATCAAAAGCTTACAGAATTACCCAGGTTATTACGATGCCAGAATTTTGAATTTAAACTCGCTTCGCTCAAATATATGCTGCAGCGTAACGATACGTTTCGCGACTGCGGCGACCTAGTAAATAAATTTATTGAGCGAAGCGAGCCGAAGGCGAGTGGAGCTCTAACGGGTGACTCAAATTACGATTTATGTTCAATTGTTTCTCGGCGAATACTCGGCCGATTTCGGATTTTCAGTTAACTTTATATTGGTCCAATATTTATTTCCTACGTAAATTATTGTACCGAGTTTTACAAACAAAATTGCATCAGCATTTTTCGGCGCTCCTCTCAGAACCGGCTCTGAACGCAGCCATTATACGTGACATTTTTGAAACGAGTGTCAGTGTCAAAGTAACGACATCGCTGACACTGACAACAGACAGTAGTAGCATTTAGTTATAGTTATAGTTTAGCCGTAAATAGGTTAGGTTGGTAGGTACTTGTGGCACTCGTGTTATTCCTTCTTGGTTATATTTATTTATTTTACTTTGTATTATAAATACAGTACCTATAAAACAGTATACAGTACTAGAAAACCTATATCGCCTCTGAAACTAGAAGTGGGATAAATCCAATAGTGTAAGTTCGCTGACATAACACATACTACTCTTGAAGTCCATTCCCATTTCCATATCTTCGCTAGTGCCTTCTGCTTTGCTAGTAGTTCTGTGGTTTCTAATATGGTTAATGGCAGATTGTCGTTGTTACTCACCTCAGCCCACCTGGGTATGCATACTCGCCAATACCTATTACATATTTTTATCTGCAATCTAATATTCATTGGTTCCTGTTTTAGATTAAGCCAAAAGCGACTTTGGACAATGGAAGATTTTGAAGATTCAGCGTTCGTGGCATCAGAACATGATCAATTAGTCAGTGCTATATCAAAATTAGACAAAACACAACATATCATAGAACCAACAAGAAATGAACCAACCAACCTGAACTCTGAATTTAACCTTATAAAAAGGACAAACAAACTGAATCTGAAGAGTGTTGCTAAGATATTAGAAAATACTGCACATCATGTTCAAATTAGCAAAAAATTGAAGAAAACTCATGATAAATCAAACGTGTTGAGTAAACCTCTTGAGAAACCACAAGCTGAAAGAATTAAAAGAGCAACCGTTTATGACGAGACAAAAAAGAAAGTTGGCAGATGGGACCCTGTTGTAGCAAGAAGTCGTACAGTAGATTATGTTTCATTTCCTCTAAAACATGTTTCTACTAAACTCCAGCCAACAAGAGAGTTTCTTTCAAAACTGAAGCTGAAATCTGAACTGGAAAAAGAGTTAGAGGCGATTGATCCCCCAGATGTTGTACAGGATGACGAAGAAGAACAGGAGTTGCCAATGAGTTATGAAGACATGGTTCTGTATAGGCAACACCTTGCAAAGTTAAGAGCACAGGAGTCTTATAAAGCTGCTAAAGCTAAGAGACAAGGCAAAATTAAAAGCAAAAAATACCATCGGTAATTTGGTTTATTAATAATAATTAACGCCATTGTGTCCAAAATCTGGAATTGAACTTATATTACTCAAAATTTAATATTTAGATAAATTATAAAACAAAGCCTGAAATGTTATCGGCAGGACTCGAACCCACTGCCTCTACCTAACAATAAGGGGTACTCTCTGACCACAGACTTATGATGACCATACCCACATCATAAATTCTTTGCTTCATATATAATTTCTAGATCTCACTATTAAGGTTGGTGTCAGAGCCACCTACCGGAATTTGGCTTTCTACTTTTATCTTGAATTTGATTAATCAATCAAAATCATTATTTTTTATTTATTTCAGTGTTCTAAAGAAAGAAAAAATGAAGCAACAACTTAAAGAATTTGAAGAGTTGCAAAAGAATGATCCAGAGGAGGCGTTGAAAAAATTAGACACCATTGAGAAGAGTAGAGCCTTGGAAAGGCACACATTGAGGCACAAAAATACTGGAAAATGGGCAAAGAACAAATTAATTAGAGCAAAATATGATAAAGAGGTAATCATCTTGTTCTTAACCATTACATAAGTAAGGAGGTAGTAAGACTAGTATTATTTACCACAGGGAATTCTTCCGAGTGTGTACCTGGTGGTGCCCGAAGACTAGTTCTTACAGATGCAGTTTTGTCACATATTATGGTGTACCCAGTTAATGGCAAATAGGCTCATCCTGTTTTTACAACCAACTAACTGTGTTCAATTATCAACATGTTTTCAGGTCCGACAAGAATTAGCTGAACAATTGGCTATTAGTAGAAGCTTGACTCAAAAGGTTGAAAATGATCAAAGTTCAGATAATGAAAGCTCAGATGATGAAACCTACAAAGTAAGTACCAGTACATTTACAAAATAGGTACATACAAAGCAGATAATATATTATATCGAGGGCTTCAAGCCAAAGGCTTTTTTTTTTAAGCCAATCATATCAAAATTTTTCGATACACAAACTCTTATTTTTTTCATGTTAAAAGGATAATTGTTTTCCGAAAATTCAACTAATTACTTTTAGACGTATGACTGAGAGTCAGATATTCTTTTCGTAGCAAAAAGACGTATAGCAGCCTAGTAGAGTTATGTATCGGACCACAAAGGCGTTTGTACATACACCTATCGATTTTTATATCAAAAACATTATAATATCGTGCTATATATATGTGCGTATGTACATACGACTATTGATCTTACATCAACTATCACCATAATGTTGTGCCATATTAGGCGTATGCACATACGACCATAGATTTTCATGTAGCCTTTCAATATTATGTCATGCTAAATGGACGTATGTGCATACGACCTTGGATCCAGCGAAGCGCGGGTGCGCATCCCGTTCTCCCGTCCGCGCAGTGTGCAACTGGCAGCCGTATACTGCCGCCATAAGAAAGAAGGCCGTAACTACTTCAATGTTGATTCCGAGATAATTGAAGTTGTTTAAGCAAAAAAATACTAATAAATAGCGAAATATTTATCTGAAAGGCCGTAATTACATTCTACGCAATTACGACGTTCTATAGCAGGATCTTCTTAAGTCCTTAATCTTACATGTAAGGCCTTAAATACGCAATTGCGCCTTTTTTTTAAATGAACTAAGTTAGCAATAGTTTGCAAAATAGGCTTCAAAGCCTTGGACAGACTATTTAATATTCGGAAAAAAGACATAATTAATAATAAAACTAAGATGGACCTAAAGGCCAAAAATAAATTTACCGCTTAGCGAAAGAAAGATAAGATAGAAACAAAGATGTAAAACATGTGAGATGTATAATAGATGAAAAGGGTACAGTTTTAGTAAAAGAAGATGAAGTAAGAAATCGATGGAAAGTCTATTTTGAAAAACTTATGAGTGTAGAGAATGCGTGAAGTGGAAATTTAAATGAGGGACGAGTAAATGTAGGTTTAGTGAAGGACATTGCCAAAGATGAAGTAAGAAAGGCCGTACGAATTATGAAGAATGGGAAAGCCGTAGGGCCCGACGGCATTCCAGTGGAAGTGTGGAAGAAATTGGGAGAAGATGGATGTCTGTGGCTGACTTTATTCTTGAATAAGTTGTTGTATGAGGTGACGATCCCCGATGAATGGAGCATTTTTAAAAATAAGGGTGATGTACGAGACTGCGGCAACTATCGAGGAATAAAGCTCATGTCACACAGTATGAAAGTTTGGGAGAAAGTGATAGAGAAACGAGTGCGAGAGGAAAGCGAGGTTACCCAAAACCATGTTCGGATTTATGCCTGGTCGAGGGAATACAGACGCCATATTTGCACTCCGCCAGCTCTCTGAGAAATATAGGCATACAAAAACTTGCATATGGTGTTTATAGATCTCCAGAAGGCATACGACCGGATACCCAGAACAGTTTTGTGGTGGGCTTTGAAAGAGAAAGGTGTGCCTGGGACTTCCCAGCACAAGTGAGGACTTCTCGATCGGCAATACATTGCACAGATCAACTCTACATAAGTATGTAGAGTTGATCTGTGCAATGTATTGCCGATCGAGAGCCTACGTACGATGTGCTACTGGCAACACCGACGAGTTCAGTGTGGCGATAGCCCTACGTCAGGGCTCAGCGCTAAGCCCGTATCTCTTCCTGTTAATAATGGATGCCTTGACATCGGAGATACAGGAAGAGACCCCTGGTGTATGCTATTTGCCGATGACATTGTTCTTGTCGGTGAAGACGTGCCTGAGGTACAGAGCAGGGTGGAGAAGTGGCAGTGTAAACTGGAGAGTGAAGGCTTGAAAATCAGCAGAACCAAAACGGAGTACATGTTCTCCGATTTCGGCGGTCTCTCCAGTTTTACACCCATAACGCTAGTACCATTGCCAGTCTGCTCCAGCTTCCGATACCTTGGCTCTCTTATCCAGGAAGATGGGGAAATCGGTCGTACAGTGAAGCACAAAATTGACGCAGGTTGGTGAAATGGCGGCAGGTCAAAGCCACTATATGCGACCGCCAATTTCCTCCGAAACTTAAGGGGAAAATTTACAAGGCTGTCGTCAGACCTGGCGTCCTGTATGGACTTTCATGTTTGGCCGTAAAATCACGGATGAAAGAAAACTGCATGTAGCGGAAATGCGAATGTTAAGATGGATGTGTGGTACACCACAGGGATGGATAGAGTAAGGAACGAGTATATTAGAGGAAGTTTGAAAGTTGCCCCAGTAATTGAAAAAGTGAGAAGCGAACGGCTATCATGGTATGGACTTGTTATGAGAAGAGAGGAAAGTAACGTGGTAAGAATGGTGCAAAGTATGAATGTAGATGGCTTGAGAACTCGAGGTAGGCCCAAGAAAAGATGGCTGGAATGCGTGAAAGAGGATATGAACAGAAAAGGAGTGAGGAGATGACGTGTGACAGGGATGTATGGAAGATGAAAACATGTTGCGCCGACCCCAAATAATTGGGATAAGGGCAGGCAGATGATAACAATATTATTTCATAAATAAAAAGCGGCTGCCGCGGCGTCCCATCACTGCACTTACACACTGCAGCTCGCGTGGCCTCTAACTCAAGCCTAGCAATTTTATTAATAAGCGACGCGGATTCAAAATACTCTCCCGCGTTCTCTCCCGCGCGCTTTTCCCTTCAATAAACTTATAAGAAAAGGCCTTATTGCAAAGTTAGGGCTTTTAATCTTACTATTTTTAAAGATTTTGCTTACTTGAAAAGCGCTAATTGGTAATGCGACCTGGCAGAGTAGCATTTCGGAAATGCTATTTTAAAAGACCCTTTTTGTGTAATTTTTGACATTTTAAAGTCAAAATCCTGAATTTTTGTCGTAGTTAAGGCTAAAATCCTTACGATATCTCTACTCTCATATAAGTTACAGCTTTGGGAGAGCGTAAGGTAGCATTTTCTTTGCTGATTCTGAATATGTAAATAACTCATTTTTGACAAAATTGTTAGTTACGGCCTTCTTTCTTATGACGGCAGTGTTGTTAAGCACCAAAGAAACAAATTATACTAGTTATGTAGGTTTAAGATAGAACAATGGTAAGTAAAATGTTTTAGGAAAAAAACTTTTTAAAATTATATAATAGCATTAATTTTTCGCAGAATTAAAAGGACAACAAAACGTCGACAATAGGCTTGTGTCCACTAAGAATAAATCGGATTGGTGTATGTTTCTTATGACTATTTCCAATGAATAGACAACAAAAAGTAATATAAATTAGTAGACAGAATAAAGATTACTATTATTTTTAGAAAATAAGTTTGGATAAATTAGGCATTCAGTCACGTGACATCAAACACCAATCCGAAAATATGACGTCACACGTTGTGCTCTCACACCATAGAGTAAGTATGTATGAAGAGCTGACTTCTTGTTCAAGTTGTGTCTGTGTAATTTAATTGTTCGTACGTTTTTATTTATTTACGATTTTTTGTTCATTTTAAAGTTAAATTGTTATAAATCTAACAAAAGTAGATTGAACAAAACGCAGTTTTGGCGCATTATTTCGATGTGCATTTCGAGACAACACTTGAATCAAAATATTGCTAGGCACCTATATCAAAGTTAAAGGGCTAACCAACACAATTTATTTTTAACTTTTTGGAGGTTTTTAAATTATTTTATCCTTTTTTCAATTGTTTTTTAATCGTCGTAGGTTTTTTCAAAATTTTTAATTTAATTTAATTTTAAACTTCTTAAAGAGCGCCTTCTAGTAAGTTGCTGTCGTTACATCTATATAAGAACCCTCACTAATCAACTACAAATCCATTCCTAAAAAAAGCCGCATCAAAATTGATTTTCATCACAAATAATGTTAGCTGTAGCGCGCCCTGATGAGTTGTCACCCTAACATCTATCTAGAAACCTGTACCAATCTAACTCAAACCCATAACTGAAAACTGCATCAAAATTGGACTACTAGTTTTTGAGAAAATTGGCAACATTGCTTTTCACTAATAATGTTCGCTGCAGCGCCCCCTGGTGAGTTGTCATCGTAACATTTATCTAAGAACATGCACCAATCAAACCTGAACCTATAACTAAAAACTGCATCAAAATCCGACCAGTAGTTTTGGAGAAAAATGGCAACATGTATTTGCACAAACATCCTCTCACCCCAAACCCATATACCATCTCCGTTCCGTCGTAGGTAAAAATCTATGCGTGTCCAGTCTATAGTGTATAATCCTTACAAGTGACATGTTCTTGGAATACGTTGAAGGAAACGCGTAAGCGCCATGGTATTCACGGCGCTTTTGACCTTTTGGTCGTGAAAAAACTATAACTAATAAGCGATCTTGCGCTTGAATATTTATATTACGATTAGACGACCAATTTATGGCTTAATCGCTGCAGCGAACTTCGTTCGTTTTTTGGTCAGGATAGCTTCGTCAAACACATTTTGATTTGTTTCGCAACGTGTGACATCGCCCAAGCCGCCATGACAGATTGGAGCGTTTTCGTTACCAATTTAAATACATTTTTTAGATCGCAAAATAAACTATGTAAATGATTGTTTTAAATCAAAATAATACATTTTTGTAACTATATAGATTCAAAACTACAGATTTAATCAGTTTTTGAAATTTGGGACACAAGCCTATTGTTTCGCCTCTAAACGAGGCATTATCAAGACTGTCTCAGAGGCTGTTCTCTCTGAGACAGTCTTGATAATGCCTCGTTTAGAGGCGAAACAATTGTCGACGTTTTGTTGTCCTTTTAATTCTGCGAAAAATTAATGCTATTATATAATTTTAAAAAGTTTTTTCCTAAAACATTTTACTTACCATTGTTTTGTCATGGATTTTCGCCAAGTAACGCCTGTTTCCATCCAATATTTAAGATAGAATCGATTACACTGTTTTTTTTTCGTGAAGTTTATTAGCTGTACTAATACATTTTATAATTTTTATTGAATAATAAAATTTTAAGCTATTTTTGGGTACTTGTTTTACAATACATTTACATCATACTATCATGAAAGTTGAGCTTAAAAAATCTATACGTCTATCTTGGAACAAAACTTATTTTAGATCTGTAACATGCCACATGGACGTATAATTATCTAAAATGGTAGAAATAGGGGCTATAACTGCATAAAAATTGTCTTCGATGTAAAATTTCACGATAATTATAATGAATTCAGATTGGTTTTAGGTAAAGCATTGCAAACAATAGTTTTGTTTTTATAAGTCCATTCCTTAGTAGCATTTTTTGAGTTAATGTTACTTAAGATTGGTCTTATATCGTCGAGCCAAATAGATGTAAATGCATTATTACGGATTTTAAAATAGTTACAAAAAAATGCAAATTTTTATGTAGCTACACTGGGGATAAAGTTATTAAGTTTTTTTGTCTCCTGAAAAGTAGGGATTTGCTTATAAAACCCTTTGGCTTGAAGCCCGAATCAAAAAGTGCTTAATTACCATTATGTTTTCAGGTCAGCCAAGAATTAGCTGCACAATTGGCTGTTAGTACAAAGTTAACTCCAAAAGTTAAAAATGTTCAAAGTTCCGATGATGACAGCACAGAAGATGAAGTTAGTAATAGTAAAATAGAAAAGTGTGAAGTTGAGAAAAATAAATCTATGGATATTGATGCAACTCAAAGTACTAAAAACAAAACAGCAGTAATTACAGAAAGTAGAGGTGAAACTGTGAACAAAGTAAATGTCAGACCAATTTCCACATCAAATTGGATGGTAGAATCTGTTAATGATAATAAAAGAATTAGTGCCGAACAGATTTCTACAGCTTTCGAAGATCATCAAACTAACATAGAAAAACAGGTTGAAAAGAAATTAAAAGAAATGAGGTGGAACATCGAGAAACTTGAACAAGCAGCACGGATAGCAATCAAAAACGGTCAACAAAAGCCTAAAGCGCGAAAAGAAAAGGATAATTTAGAATACCTTGGGTTTAAAACTTTAAATAAAGCATCTGCTATTGATCACAAACTAATAGAAACATCTTCAAAAACTGTTGAAGATGATGATAACAATAAAACACCTTTGTCTGAAATTTTAAATAGTTCCCAACTACCTGCAACAGAGGCAGCAAATTCAAAAATTGACCTTGTAGAATTTGTTGCAGCTAAGCCTAAATATTTAAACACCGATCTATCTCAAGCTCAAAATGAATATGATGAATTAGATGATGAACAAGTTGTACCTAGAGTAAATATTGTTGAAACGCATGAAGATGGTGATGTAGTAGCAAGTTTTAGACAAGAGAAAGAAGATGAAATCAATAAAGACAAACCTCAGAATGATAATCTTACACTACCAGGTTGGGGTAGTTGGGGTGGTAAAGGTATTAAGCCACAGAAACGTAAACGAAATAGGTTTATACAAAAACCTCCTCCTAAAATGCCACGTCGTGACGAAAATAAAGGCGATATTATTATCAGAGAATACAATGATCCGAAACTAGCAATTCATAAAGTTAAAGATGTACCATTTCCCTTTGAAAGTGTGAAAGATTATGAAGCTTCTATAAGAGCACCTTTAGGAAATACTTTTATAACTGAGAATGCTCATAGAAAGCTTACTCGTCCTAGCGTAATCACTAAAGCTGGTACCATTATTGAGCCAATGGATGAAGATGAATTACTGGTGTCAAGGAATCGAAACTTCAGAGATAAATCGGTACTCAAAATTTTGGGACAGAAATAAATATTAACATGATTGAATGAAGTTGTTTTAATTGGTCAAACACTTATTTGCACCTTATCCACAATGTGGAATGAATGAGGTCGGCATGTGAAGTAGGTTATAAGCCATAGGTGTTTTTTTATTTGTCTCCATGTCCATTGGCTAATGTCCTGGGTACGCCCTTGGAAGTTTAACCAAGGGCCCCGATGCACTGTCTGTTGAGTGCGTTAGGGCTTGAATGAGATCTGAGCAGGATGTCTGTTACTTACCTACTCAATGTAAACTCCTAAGTATCAAGTGTCGGACGAAAAATAATTGGCACATTGATAAACTATTTCCAGAATTGACACAAGTACCTACCTACTTAGGTCTCAGTCTTTATGTCTCATTGAAACATCTTATTCGTACAATAATGATAATAATTTATTAGATGTTTTATATTATAAGTAATAACTATTATAAAAGTACCTAGCTAGTGCACTTGGCAAGTTATTATTTTAAAACATTCACAAAAAGTTGCAGGCACACTTTATCAACACATTAGCCAACAAAATGTCACTATATATAAAAAAAATAGTTACTTATTAAAATCCGCAACACATACATACATGCCACAGAAATGCTAATTAAAAAAATAAAAATTTAAAAAGTTTGGAATTAGTAAAAATATTTAGTGCCTGAAAATGTATGAAAAGTCATTAGAAGTGACGTACACCGCGGTCACCGAGTTACGTACGACAGTAGATCTATATATAGAAATGGGGAATGTCCCCCTTAGCTCTCGAGAACTGCTTATGCTCCAATGATGGTTGACCTATGGATAGCCCTCGATCTGGAGGCAAGCCAAAAAATCGAAAATTGACCTAGCCGTAAGGGGTCAAAAGTTATAGGCCAAAACCTATGGCGTGGTTCGGCGCGAAGCACCGCGCAAGACACCGTACTAGTAAATTAATAAACAGTGAAAGCATTTGTATTAACATTTTTGTTTTAAAAATTATTTAATTCCAATTTGAAGAAATCGTATGGAACTCGCCAGCGTAACTCTGTAAATATTTGTTCCATTCCTAGGTTTTGTTCAAAATCTAGGATGTTTATTCCTAAGTTTTGTTCTAAAAACTAGGAAGTGCATTCGTTTCGTTCAAAAATTAGAAAGTTCTGTTAGACGCGTGTAGGTCATTGAATACCTTCATAAATTTACTTAGGAACTACATAATAGGTCATAGCTAATTATTAGATAAAATGAAGTTTAGGTAGGTTCCTAATTTATTTTAGAACTTAAAAAGTATGTCATCCGATTATTCGTCGAAAGACGACGTTGCAGTGTTCTCGTAAATTATCTTACGCTCTTGTCTATATTCTTGCGGATTTCGTTGTAGTTTGGTTTCTTCCCGACATTTGGTGCTCATGTTGTTACTGTCAAAAAAAAGTAGGTAGGTAGGTATCTAATTTATTATATCAATCTAACACTTAACTCGACTGTTAGAAAAGAAGACGTAAGAAATTAATTAAGGTAATATTTGTTCCATCTAAGAACCATACAAGAACAGATGGGATAGGCAGGTTGAACCTACCTAATAGTGCTAATCTAATAGTACCTGGCATATAATTATGCAGGTAGCATAATATTATTTGACGCGTTTAGGTAGGCGCCCAGGAATGGACGTAGGATGGACCTGCCGCGGCCATGGAGCGCGGTCTTAATAAAACAGTATCTACCTTATACTCGTAGTAGGTTAGGTACCAGTTAATCCAACGTGTGACTATGTGTAACGAGCTTCCTTTGGACATTGTGGATGGACTGCTCCTGCACACGATGAAATCCCATCACGAAGGCACCTAAGTAGTTACATTGTACCTAATAAATAACACCTCAATCACCACCACACATTTTGTGAGTTTTAAATTGAAGCTCAGTTATCTACGAGCACCTTCCTATAAGTATCCTCGGCGCTGATGTGTGCTTAGGCTCTAATTTCTACTCCACCAGTAGGTACCTACCTACACTTTATCAGGTAGGTACCTAATGTATAATACCTTAGTAGTACCTATGACCCGCCTATAACCTATATATACCTATCTAATGAAGCCTTACCTAACCAAATTTTTCGTTACACCGCATCGTGTGGACACTATCTTCACAATGTCCTCGACGAGCTTGGGCTCCAAAACCTTTTTCGTGTGTCGATTCATGTGCTCGGGGTTTCTCAGACGTGTTCCTGTAAATTCTATAGACAATAGGTAATTTAAAAAATAATCTCAGTGCCGTTACCGTGGTCTTTGATTATTTCAAAGTTAATTCGCGGGTCGTCCAAATGGTGTCGGGCAGGCTAACACCTATCATGTCCACCTATTTAATTTTTCTAGTTTACCTGGATGAAGTACCTGGGTATGGCTAGTTGCGGGTAGGACTTATTCACTTCTAATGGTTATATAATATTTCCTTCAGCAACCGATTAAATACTTTATTAAATATTCATGTAAAAATCTAAGAAATATCAATTTCAAATTGTCAAGCAATATCGATAAGTCATCTGTCGATATCATAGAGTTTAAGACATAGATAAGAACTTACTCGTATAAATATATGTTTAAGGTAGGTCTTCCCAGTGCTTCCTCTTTAGATTTCTTGGTCGATCGGATCTTGTTCCACACACCTGCAGGGCAAGCATGGCGGTTGGAAGTGTTTATCGAACGCCAATGATATATGGCAGGAAATTTCAATTTCAAAATGTGTTGATTAGGTCAGTTCCGTCGACATTTTCTGCGATTTCATTGGTTATCGACTTCCTACCGCCATGGTTGCCTAGTGTCCGTAGCAATGTAGCAATGGATAGATACTAGGTATTTAAAAGTCGTCTAGTTGGAGGCAAAGGGCGAAGAATACAAGGTAGATAAGCCTATACAGCCGATAAACCCGGTAAGTATGTACCTACTTTTTTTTCTTTTTACTTTAATTCCGCGGCACAAGGCCGCTGCCGTTCTCACGTACGTTGCCGGGCGTCTCTGGTACCTACCATGGGCGTAGCCAGGTACAGGCAGGGGGGGGGCAGCTGCAGCTGCAGCAATAAGAAAGGATAAGAAACGACAAAAGCAAAAATCAATAATAGAAGCAACGCGGCAGTATCGCATCTCAAAATGTATTCACTTCCTGGAATTTTTACGCGGGATGGGATGACTATAATGCGTATACCTGGTATAGCACTTGTGTCGAACACGACAGGCGAGGCCGGGAAGGGTAGTGCAAAAGTGCAAGCACATTTAGTTGAAGAAATAATCAAATTCTTTCTCATTCTCATCTGTGGATTCAGTGGTGCAAGTGTCGCCCGTTGCGTACCTGCATCATTGTGCAATTTCTGAAGAGCAGTATTATTTAAAAATTGGATATTGAAGTGTTGGATATGGAAGTGTTTCAAATGTATGCTTTCAATTTAGTCATGCCATCATCAGCCTGCGAGGAGCTCCTGGAGACCCTGGAGCGCCACTGAACCCATGGGGGCGCCCGTTCCTTGAGGTCAGAGGTAAACTCCGAACGAAGTCGCTCCCACTGACCCAGATTCTCCAGCCGGATCAGCTGGAGGGAGTCTTGGGCTCTCTGTTTCCGACGAGCGCGGAGGAGCACATCCCTCCGGGCATGGCTCGGTCTTAGACGAACGAGACTTAGCGGCGAAGACGTCGTACCCGAAGTCAGAAAGTTAGGAGCAGTGGTACTTCGGCTTAGTCGCCGGAAAATCACCACCCCTGGACCCGACGGCATTCCGGGCTTGGGTCGTGGCCCTCAATGAACTCAGGCCTCGACTGCTCGGCGGGGTCTTCAGCGCATGCCTCGAAAGGGGCCAGTTTCCCAAGGTGTGAAGGATGGGGAAACTGGTCCTGATTCGGAAACCGGGGCGGCCAGCGGACTCACCGTCCGGCTGCCGGCCGATCGTGTTGCCCAAAGACCCTGACGGAGGAAGCAGGGGCGAGGTGGTGTCTCTTGACATCGCCAACGCCTTTAACACCTTACCCTGAAGCTGCGTTAGAGAGGCACTGATCTACCACAGAGTGCCTCTCTACCTCCGTCGTATTGTCGGGGCATATTTATCCGAGAGGGCTATAACTTCCCCTAGCTGGTTCGGGCCAGCTCGCCAAGATGTGTAGTGCGTTGTGCACTCACCGATGCGGAATAAAACCCGACCACCACGCAGGGGCCACACAGGTGGCCATGGTCCGCCGGGCGCCACTGGAAATTCTTTTAATGCGTACCAGAGGCGCTCGGCAATGGACGTAGTGCGGCCGTGGCCTAGCGCCGCGGATTTAAAAAAGAAAAAGGTCTTGACATTATGTTTACTATTTTTAATATCCCCCTTTTTAAGGGGAGGGGGGACTCCAGGTTTTACCCCTTTATGCCCCCATAAAGGGGTAAAACTCACCCCTCCCCCGATTTATTTTAGGATTAGGTCTGACCCCCCCCCCCCCCTGATGGAATCCTGGCTACGCCCTTGGTACCTACTTATATTCGTCTTATTTATTTTTTTTTTTTCTGATGCTTTCCTACAGATTACAAATCCTCGTAGATGTAGGATTAAAAACACCTTAGGTAGGTAGGATAGAAAAACACTTTTGATAGTGTATATTTATTCATTTCTGATCACAGCGTATAAAATGTGGCAGATACTTATTTAGGTAGTAGGTACGTTATTATGGTACGGTTATACTAATAAAACACTAAATTTGTTAGTTGAATTTGCAAAAAAAAAACACTTTAAGATTGATAGATAGATTGATTAAGGGGTCTACACAGATACATTCATGCCGCAGAGGCAATCTTGGGTGCATGTTTGTCTTGTTTGTCGTGGCGATATCGGGAGCGTCTCTACATGACATACACACTAGTTGCAGGGACAATCTAGGGTGCATGGCAAAAGTGACTGACTACCAATCAACTAAATGGAAAATTGCCCCGCTCGCTACACACACACCTGCCGCAGGAGCAATCTAGGTAACTACCAAGTGTGTAAGCACCTTTATTACATGCCGTTTGGATTTGATGCAATTTTTAACGTCCCCGTCGAACGTACCATCTAGTGTTGTGTGGCGAGTAAACGGAACCCACCGATTTTTGTTATACTATCCCAATATGCATAATTTTGGTAACATCTCAACTTATTTTTGGAAATCGGCAAGTTGAAATACAACGAAATGTCTTGTGTGCGTGTCTGTATTCAAAAGTAAACTAAATTTATTTCACTAGAGGTCCGTTACCCCTAGCGATATAAATTCAGTTAACTTTTTACGCCAATCAGCTGATGATTTTGTAACCAAAGCTTACATTACATTAATAGTAGATACAATATAAAATATATAATGATAAGTACTGACATTTTGCAACTTAGTCGAATTGCTTACGTACAGTGAATATTACGCTCAACAAGCGTTTCGATATGGAGCAGTCAAATTGAAAACATCGTTGTCCGAGTAGGACTTTACACTAGAACTCTTCAGAAACTAAGTTCTTAGTTTAATACAAATATTGAGCAACACGGACCCAGGCGCGCCGCGGCGGATTCGTGGGCAATACCAACTATAATGACGAGGCATATTTGCCTCATTGTTCCTACTTCGTGCGTGGTTCTTCTTCTCATGCGCTGCTTGCATGATTACTGCCTGTTGAAAAAAAGCAAGAACACGTTACCATATGTAAGTACCTAATTTGATGTAAATTCCCCATGCAAAGGATTAAGTTTGTGTGTTTTCTACGTACAAATATGTTTATTTCTCTCTTAAAATCATAACCGTTGGTTATAAACGTAGTATTAAATAGGTAAGACCTAACCTAAAGCAATAATGACTTACCCATCTCTTTGGTCCTCCGAAAATTGCGGCCACATATGTTTGTATCGATCCGAATTTTGGGCAGTTGTGAAATGGTGGTTTCGAAATAGGTAGAGATTTAAGTCGGGTTACAAACATGCATAAGCCTGTGTTAAAAAAAGTAGCACATGGTCAATAATGTTATCCCTTTAATGTGTTCACGCGAGAGTTGAGAATGAGTAAACGGAATTCCACGAAATTTCATTCTTTAACTCACCTTAGCGGATCTCTTTCTACAACCAGGAGTTACCCGTAAAGGAGAATCTGTGGAAGCGGTTCCAGCGATTGCCCGTTGCGAATTATGTTGAACAAGCTGAAACATACGTAAGGGTTTGGTTACTTAACCTTACTAACTTGAAGGAATACATTATACATAAAAAATACTATACAGACTTAAAGATTTCTAAAGCTGGTTTCCCACGGGGCGGGTGTTATCACCTGGTCGAATGACGCGGTCGTTTACCCCTTTACACTGTTACACTCCGGCTGTTTACACCTTTGACTTTACCGACTGCCGACGGATCAGAGTGTCTAGTACCAGTTCCTTAAGTTAATTTGCACGAAATACGTTTTCGTATTCCCCATACATTTCACACCAGCGCCCCTAGCGGTAACGTCAGGGAACTGTGTGAAATGTATGGAGGAATACGAAAACGTATTTCGAGCAAATTGACGTAAGGAACTGGTACTAGACACTCAGACAAGATACTGCAAGCTTGATGAAGCCGATGGGATGCGGCCGTTCCTACGATCTGTCAGCCTGTTAGGAGTGTTAAGACACCATCTGTTAAACAACAGGCCATGGAAACCGTGCTTAAGGTCTGACTTCCGTGAAAGTAGGTAAAAAATTTGTTTGTACACGTGTTAAAAGGTGGGTGCGCAATTTGAGTGCTTGTCATGATGAGGCTGACATACCTACCTACTCTATTTAGGACAAAAGGCTAAAGAGAAAGAAGGTCTACTTAATCTACCTACTTAATGAAAATTTTTAGTTTTTAAACTTACAGGGTAACTATTTTTTGTTTTCTCTATTGCTTCTAAGCACTTCCACAGTGTGGTTTTATAGTAGTCATCTAAGCGCTCATAATAAACCAAACATTCTTCGACGCGTCTTTTTGTATCTGAAACGGGTTAAATACCAATTTTTTTTAAAAACACTGTTATATTTTTTTAAGATGCTGCCCGTGGTACTCTACGCCACGTAACACAAGGAGGCAATTTAAGGTAATGCCCACTGTTACACCCTAGATTGCACCTACCGCAGGCGTGTGTAGGCTGCTTAATGTTATAACGTAGTCCGTCCTAAGTACACTATCTATCGAAACATACGAAAACTGAATTATATCCAAAGTATTAGTTTATTTAACGCTTGCAACGGCAGATTGGTGTGAAATACTCAACGCGAAGACAGTTATTATCTATATAATCCTTGAACAGGTTTAAGGAAGGGACTAGCTATAGTATTACCTAATATTAATTGTTAATTGTAACAAGATTCCATATCGCCACCAACTTTTAAAACTTTTGATGTAACGAACTTAACAATACATAGGTACCTACCAACGTACTTATAATTGAGTTTTAATTTAACATTAACTTTCGCGTTACTGTTCGAGTTTCTGATAAAAGCAAAGGTCTAATGCAAGCTCCATTTTCACAGATGCTTCCATCATTAATTTCGTAATAAAAGTTACAGAATAATATTTCAATACATACATGACACAGCTCTAATCTTTCCAGATCTCATCCTATTAAATACGTTTTCTGGATCTGGACGGACCTCAACTATTTTCCCCAATTCCAATGAAGTATCTTGAAACACCACACGGTCATAACTGACAATAGCATACCCAGTAAACAGCTCGTTATCTATTACCCATTCGACAAGAACCCAAGGTCCGGATATCGACTCCACTGGTTCGGCCCGGGCCATTGCTTGCTTTTTCACAACCCTTTCTAGCGTCAATACTTTATCCAATGTCGTTAGAAACACATGTAGATACGTGCCGGGACATTTTTCTCTAGATACCCACAATTTCGAAAAATTACTTTACGTGCGTAGGTGTTATAACTAGATTCCGTAGAATAGTTTTCTCATTTCCAATTTCCACGAGAAGACCGGAATAAAAACTATTTTGTGTCTGTTTTCTTTTTTACCTAAGTTTAGTAAAAAATTCTTCCCGAATTTCATTCGCAAATTTAATTTCGTGCGGAAACGGAAGTCCCGTTTATACAGAGTACACTTGCCCGTGATATTGTGATTTTCTCATGTGAATGTTAATTCGGACCGTAAATATTATTATTGCATAATAATGGATAATGGTCACGAAAGATTTCACTTCACTCTTATATGAAGAAGTTCCACAATTCGACAACACTGGAGGATTTAGTACTTACAAATACTTAGTATATAAAATTAAGTTCGCCCGCTTGACAAATTATACACACAAAAACCCTCCTCGAAAACCACTCTTTCCATTGGTGTAAATCGCATCAAAATCCGTTGCGTGTTTTAAAGATCTACGCGGGCGACTTTGTTTTGATAATAAAAGGATAAAGGAAATAAAGTCAACTTGGTCAATTTTTCAACATTTATTATTTAATTTTTATATCAGGTTTTTTTTTTTTTAATTCCATGGCCCAAGGCCGTCGCCGCTCTAACGTCCGTTGCCGGGCGTCTCTGGTTACTAGCAGAGGGTATGTCCAGTGGCGCCCGGTTATATCAGGTTTAAAATTAGGTACCTACTAACGGCGTTCTATAAATATAATACTAATTTAATTAGGTTAATAACTCAACTAAAAAGTAGTTAACTCGATGTAAAGTCACTACATCGATGTTCTATGTCAAAATACTTAATAATTACTAACACCTTACTATGTACCTACTTTCAATATCACTTAATTTATAACAGATAAATGTACAATAAATAAATATATCTAAAAAGAGATATAATGTCAAGCAGTAGGTACTTATATGCCAATCTAGTATATAGGGTCAATCATAGATATAGTATGTAGAGGGAGCGAAGCGAGCGCCATCCCAAGTCTCTGGGGTCAATACAGTGCATATTTTATTCATCAGAAGTCGTTGGTGTTTGATTTTCTTTGTTTCTCTTACGTTTTGTTTGCTGACTTCGACTAGTTTTAGAGCTGCCAGTACCATCAGTGCTTACTTTGTTTCTGGAAAGAAAACAACTGCATAACAAGGGACGGAAAGTTTTATGTCTATGAAATATTATTTGGTACCCATTTGTTTGGCATCGGTTATTACCTTCTTTGGAAAACCTGTCGGTTGGGGTATCTGGAAGTTGTTTTATAAGTCTTCCATTGGCCACTTCTGAACTCCTCCAAAGGTCCTTCAGTATTATTACAGCTACCACCTACCATCTGTTAAAAACAAAGATATAATGAAGGTAGTAGTTATAGGGATACAAAATATGTACCTAGTTATGGACCAAACTAAATTTTATCCATACAAAAAGACCAACTAATAATGATTTACTTAATCAGTGGAATCAAAACCGATACAAGAATCTAGTTGTACTTAGATGTGATACATTGTTGCGTTCGGTCACTTGATACTTTATGAATTTCCGTGGATCAGAGAGATGAGATTCCAAACAAATTATAGAACAATGATAACACTTACCATACCAGAGGTATCCGGTTGCAGAGTTTCATCAAAGTTATATAGTCGCGCGGTCCGCGCGGTTGATCTCAGACCCTCATGAGACCAGTTTTTAGAACTGGGGGGGTTTAAATGTTGAGAAACAGAATTTTCCCCTTGCCTTTCTTGTACCTGTCCGTTCTGATGATCGGATGATTCAGTGCTAGTTCGAGCAACACCACCATCATTAGTGTCAGTGGAGACAGCATAACTTGCTTCTGAATTTGAAGCATCAACCACATCGCCCGCGCCGCCGACAATTGCACGTGCGATCTCTGGGTCCGCTACAAGTTCTAGAAACCCTTTATAAAGCTCCTTTATCATCTTTTCCAAAACTTTGGCTTCATCTCTTAGCTCATTCATGGTTTCATTCGATACTACATTATCTGTTTGTGTTGCTTGATCTATACCCAATCTGTTGGTTCTATCTGGAATAACCTCCGGACTAGGAGTACTTGTAAATATAGAGCGTTTTTGGTTTGGCTTTATTCGAAGCTGCTGTATGTCATTAGGGTCAAGTCGAGGCTGCTTTGGACCATTTCTGTTGTAACTCAGATATTGGTAGCTTTCCTGCATACCGGTACTCTGCAAATTAATTATCTATTAGGCACTGTTTTAGGAACGAATAGTAAAATAAATTAGAGTATGAAAAAAACTCGCCTCAGTGTTTCCAATATTAAAGGAAGTACTAGGTGCTGACGGGTTAATATTAAATGTAGTATTTATTGCTGACGGGTTGATATTAAATGAAGTACTTGGTGCTGAAGGGTTGACCAGTGCAGTATGAGATGTGATTGGATGTACATCGTACATTGATGGCTAAAAAAACAACAAAAAAGTGCTTTACAGGTTAGTCGTTCCTCATTTTTCTTATTGATGGTAAGTGAATCAACACCAGCTAAGTGCGCATTGATATAAAATATAAAACAAAACGCACCCCAGGTACACTGTTAAGAACACTGAAGGAACTACTGGGTGTAGCATGGTTGGCCAGTACAGCTGGAGCTATGACCTCATGTGGATCATTCTTAAGTTGACCCTACAAAAAAAATTTCTTTAGCATTTCTGATTCAAGATGATGAATTTCGCAGCAAGTTCACAAATACTTCGTTCATCATGACTGAACTGCCTCGATGACACCAATATTTTACTGAAATACAACTACTGTGCCAGAGGAATCGGTATCGGTTCCGTGAGATCTAAATAGGTACCCAAAGTTCAATCATTTACAGATATTGGAACCAAACCCGTTGTACGAAGCCCACGTAGTATGTGGTAAATTGGTTCATCAGTTTAGGTTCATAGTGAAACTCACAACTGTCAACCAACCAGGTAAAAATAATGAATCATTGAATTCAAATGATACGCATTCGACTTACTGGATTTTTAAGTTGTTGAATTGATTCCATTAACATATGCAGAGTTCCTTTAAATTGCTGGTCTTGCCGCTCAAGGTGTTCCCTAAATTCGACTAGGTCCGTTGTGTTCTCTGAAATGATGAAAAGATTGTTTAAACACTATATTGCTTCAACACTCTGAATCTTTAAACCAAAGTAGCGTTTTGATCGCCGAGACAATTATTTTTGCCTAACCTTTAGGAACAAACAAATAAAGTGACAGGAATCAGAACCTACTAATGTCGTTCTGAGTTATCTAGTCGTGTTATGTTAGGTCGTCGTGCCGATATTCTCGACACTACTTAAAACTTGGCCCTACTTAACAACACATTTCACAATAAAGTGGCAATTAAGTGTCATCCCCACTTTTACACCTTTTTTTTAATTCCGCGGCCTCATTTCCGAGCGCCTCCGGTAGACACTGAGAGGATTCCCAGTGGCGCCCGGCGGATCTTGGCCACTTGTGTGCCACTGTGTGGTGGTCGTGTGTTACCCCGCATATTTAGGGTCGGGTTTTATCCCCGCGTCGGTGAGTGAAGGTGTGCGTGGGGTGAAGTCCCACGCAGTCCTTCTAGCCTGCTTCTGTAAGGACGGTGGGTTGCTAATCCATCGTCCTCAGGCCCCGATCATGGACGTCGATGGTCCTGGGCGTAGTCACGCCTGCGGCGCTCTCGTTGCACACTTCGGAACTCAGTGGGGAGTGGTTCGGTTCAGTGGTTCGGTGTTTTCTATGAATATAATGTATGTATTTAGAAATACATACATAAGTATGTTTATTAGTTGTCTAGATCCAGTCTAGATCCCATATCACAAGCTTTGATTATATGGCATCTATAGATATATTCAAAGAGCACAAGCTTATAGTTTGGACTAGATTATATTGTGTGAGAATGTCCAAAATATTTATTATTTATTATTATCTACGATAATTATTAAAAGGTAAAAGCCGAAATATTATTCTCGTGTTACCACCAGTGGGTATACCTACGAGAAAGAATTTCCACGAGGGAGACCCTCGAGGAACCGCCAGTGCAGTGAGGCAAATTAGTACACAAAGGCACACATATCCATGCAAAGTTTCATCTTTATTACCCTTTGGACGGACAGACGGAAGGACAGACATGACGAAACTGTATGGGTTCCTAGACTTGAACTACGGAACCCTAAAAACCAACCAAGTGCGAGTCCGACTCCCTCTCAAAGGGTTCCGCACCAAAATGGAAAAAAAATCGAAAAAAAAAATCACGTTTGTTGTATGGGAGCCCCCTTAAATATGAATTATATTCTGTTTTTTAGTATTTGTTGTTATAGCAGCAAAAGAAATACCTACATCATCTGTAAAAATTTCAACTATCTAACTATCACAGTTCATGAGATACAGCCTGGAGACGGACGGACGTCTCAGTAATAGTTGTGTTACCCTTTGGGTAACCCAAAAAACACATTTTGATGAAACAGAATTTTGTTCAGCATAGTACCAGATGAGATGGGATAAGTATTATTACATAGAAATATTGACATACCTGATACGCGTCTAATTTTTGCTCGACGTGGTCCCATCCAGTTGATTTTAGTAATGTATATTGCTGTGCCTGGCACCAGTAAGGAATCTTGAAGCTTCAATGAATCATTACTAACGATATCATATGAAGTAAATAAAGTATTATCATCCATCCATTCAATAAGAACCCATAATTTCGAACACATTTTGAACACAGTATCGTCTAAGACGCCTTTCAAAAATAAACTGAGCATCAAACGAGCGAGTATGACTATTTGCAAGGTTTATTACGGCTCCTGGGGCAGGTACATGAAAAATACAATAGTAGCTACGCCCGTTAGAAATCGGGTCTAGAACCCTCGCGTTTCGGTAAGGCAAAAAATGATAATAGAAAGTGCAATCGTAGACAATGGTGTACTGTGACGCCAATAAGCAAAAATGCCCTCTGTCTGTGTCTAATGTTAACTTGGATACAATTTCAAAACTAAAAGGCGACCAATTTAATTTCGCTTTATAAATATAATAGGATTAACTAATGACTATCTCCTAAAATGTACCATGTCGAATAACATTTACGTAAGTGGGTACTCGTCACTTTTGTTTTTAAAACGATGTCGGGTGGAGGTAATTAGGTATACCAGCACGGAGTAAATACTTAGGTACAAAGTTTAAGGGCGCTATTTCATTATGCAAGTAGCAAGTCTTCCCTGAAAGTATGACGTCACAAATTGTAAGCAAATGCAAGTATGCACATCAACCTATATACGACTTGTGGCATCATACTTGCTGGCAATCCGTTGTATATAATATGTACACAGCTTGTATGCAGGTTTGTTCAAGTTGTATCCAAGTTGCGAATGTGACGTCATACTGGCATTTAAGAATTGCATTATGGGGAAGGCACAGGTGCAGTTCCACATCGATGTTGCAAATTTGTCCAAGCCACAGAGCACTTGTACGAGTACCTAAATCATAATTGCTTGAACCGGCCCAATGCGTGTCGGGCCATGCATAGAATATAGTCACCCATAATATCCTCATAACTCGTGAACTAACAAAAGCTATATAATCCGTTAGGCAATTTAATTTGATATACTGCGACTAAATAATTCTATAATGCTTAACTATTTGGAATAGTCAAATCTTTATTTATTAGTATTGATAGACTAATAAATAAAGATTTGACTATTCCAAATAGTTAAGTAGGTAGTAGTCAAAATCGTTATTATTATAGAATTATTAAGTCGTCACACTATGATTTCGTCACACGTCACACGTGTTGACTAATTGTAATGCATGATTTCAAATGTATTTGTATACATACCTATGCAACCGGTAGGTACTCGTATATCTATGATGCTACTAAAGGATCCTGTTTTTAGTTATCACGAGTTGTAACAAGATGGTTATGGTTTTTTTTTGTTTTAATACGGCAATAATATTTTTTTTCTCTACAGTCCAAGCCTTGTACTTTTTAGTTCTAATATTTATCCTGTAATGAATTTTTCAAGTGGGGTCTGATGTCCAAATCCGGAACTATAAGGAATAGCGAAAAATGCCCAAAGGAGTCACGAGCCCGATTTTGATGAAACTTAAAACCTAATCATTAGATATTTTAAAAACCTAGCTTGGAATCGAACCCATTGATTTAGAAAAAAAATCACATACTTTATTATTACACCATACGATAGTGTTGCTGTCAAGGATTTCGTCTTCTAAATGATGCTCGTGGGCAGGTAAAATTTGAAAGTAGAACATAATGTTGTATCTCGCGTATGGAATTAGTAAGTAGTACCGTAATCTCGCGTTTAATACACTATAAGAAACAAGCTGGCAAGTACATGTCTGTTAGGCGGTGGTAGTGCGCGCGCCTCTGCCAAGTGTGATAAGAGACTAAGAGACAGACAAGAAACATACGATATAATAATATAATATAAAAATGTGTGACTGTGATTGAAGGAGAAAATGTGGACCAAGTGAAAGAGTTCGTGCACTTTGGGTCCAAGTTTACAAGGGATAAAGGGTATTATGACGATGATATTAAACGAAGAGTTATGGCAGGGAATCAAGTGATTGGGTAACTGCATAACTTTATGAACAGTCAGAAGGTCCGGTCAGAAGGCCCGGTTGGCTGTGTGTAGAGGAGTGCTTGTCCCTACACTTTTGTACGGTAGTGAATATTGGGTGTGGCAGAAGAAGCATGAAAGTAAAATAAATGCAGTGTGCAATGAAACTGAGACGTGTGGAAAGTATAGATTTTTTTTTTTAATTCCGCGGCCCATGGCCGCGGCCGCTCTAACGTCCGTTGCCGGGCGTCTCTGGTTACAAGCAGAACGTATTTCCAGTGGCGCCCGGCGGACTTTGACCACCTCTGTGGTCTCTGCGGGGGTTAGGTCGGGATGAGAATCCCGCGTCGTTGGGGTAGGGTTTTATCCCGCGTCAGTGAGTGAATCTGGTTGCGTGCTGCGGGGCCTTTGCTTCTAGCCTGCTTCTGTAAGGACGGTGGGTGGCGATCCCGCCGTCCTCAGGCCCCGATCATGGAGGTCGATGGTCTTAGGCGTAGACGAGTCTGCGGCGCCCTCGCCGCTGACTACGGAACTCGGCGGGAAGGGTACGCTCCCTCTCCCTCTCGGCCGCCTCCTTCGCGAGCATGACTTGCTCGCAGAAGGACACGGCCGCGTTCCACCTACTCGCGCTGGAGACCATGGCTTGGAGCATGGTTTCCAGCGAGAGGATATCCACGCCCAGACCCACTACGAGGTCCCGGCGCTGACTCGTCCACGCTGAGCACTCCACCAACGTGTGGAGTGCGGTGTCGTTGCCGGAAACCTCGCAGTGTTGACACCGGGGTGTGACCTCACGATGGATGCGAAACAGATAGCTACCGAAGCATCCATGCCCGGTAACGATCTGCGTCGCACGATACGTGAGGTCACCATGCTGCCTCTGCAGCCAATCGTCCATGATCGGTCTCACCGCCGCGATGATGGTGGTACCCCATCTGGGTTGCTCAAGTCGCACCCTCCATGACTCCATGAGATCCTGGTGGAGTCGGGACCGCCGGTCCTCGATTTCTCGAGACGTAGCCTGTGGTCCCGCTCCAGCGCCTCCTTGCGCCATTGGAACAATGACGCAAGGGCTCTCGCTTCCAGGTCCCATGGAGGGGTCCCGGCTAGGAGACATGCAGCCTTTTCGGAGATCGTGCGGTACCCTCTTATTGTTTTGACGGCCAAGGTCCTCAACGGTCTATTAAGGAGCGTTGAGTTGTTGGCCGTCAACCGCGCTGGAAAGTATAGCTGGGGTAACATTATGGCTAAAGTGAAGAACAGCCGCGGGATACGGAAACTGTGCGGTATGTTGTGATTTAGTTAGAAAAAGGAATGCTTAGATGGTTTGGGCATATACATACGGCAAGACCTCTCGGGTTATTCGCGCCCTCAATGCTATATCGGAAAATATAGTATTAGATGTGTTTAGATGTGTTTTCGTGTCATCTGAGTGAGTTCACAAAGGCAGCATTATATGTAATTAGTTACAAAAGTTAGCTATCGCATTGGGGTAACCTGTAATGATAGTTATAAGTATGGTCAATAAATAAATAAATAAAAATAAATAAATAAAATATTGGCTCACATAAAATTTTTAATCCTATTCTTTTTCTTACTACCGATTTGTGTTCATAATCATCACTCTTCATAATTTTATTTTTCATACTTATTTTATTCATAAATTTTTATTACTATTGTAACGCCATCTCGTAGCGAGTAATAAGACTACCAAACTCGGCGCCATCTAGTAGCAAATCGCAGTACTACTACGTAACGTCTTTCGGGAATGTTCTGTCAAGGTACTTCTATGTAACGTGTTATCTAGAAGCATCTCGAAGGTGTGGAATGTTCGCGATATTTCTTCCGTGAAAATTCCAGAGTAATCTAGAGTAATGACCGCACTATAAAGGCGGAGCACTTCGGTGGCGGATCATCAGTATTTCCAGAGCGATAATACGAGTTATACCTGCGAGTTCAAGTGCGATTAAAAGTGTTTAGTGAAGCTTTATAGTGAAGTGTAAATTAGTGGTGTAATAAATAAAGTGTTTTGTGGTAGTTTGATCGGCATTTTCCATTCCGTAGAACCCCGGCTCGTAACAATTGGTGTCAGAAGTGGGATTTGGACAATGCCGGTGTTACCGAAAGAAGACACAGAGGGCGTCCGTACCAGGGGTCAGCGCCAGCAGGAGTTGGACAGCAGGCGCTTCGGAGGTAATACGCCGGAGAGGTTGGGTGGTCAGGAGCAGCCAACGGTGGAAGCAGGCCCGCCCACGGTATCTCCAGCGCCAGCACCTCCAGACTTTGCTGCGCTGATGGCGATGCTACAGGAGCAAGCCCGTCGCCAGGAGGAGCAGGCCCGCCACCAGGAGGAGCAAGCCCGTCGCCAGGAGGAGCAAGCCCGTCGCCAGGAGGAGCAGGCACGCCGCCAGGAGGAGCAGGCACGCCGCCAGGAGGAGCAGGCCCGCCGGTTGGAAGAACAGCTGCTGCGTGACAAGGAGGAGCAGGCACGCCGCCAGGAGGAACAGACGCTCCTCATGAAAGATCTTCGAGCGACTTTTGGCAAGGAGATGAATGTGATGAAGGATCAAGTTCATCATGTTGAGAACCGCATCACGGAAGCCGAAACTCGGATTGAAGATGTAAAAAACCAGATTACAGATGTGAGGAAAGAGCTGGGAAATCTGAAAGCTGGAGATGGGATTGCGACTTCCTTACCTGCCGTACCTTCAGCGCGTGGATTTAAAGTACCGCCATTCGATGGGACATCTTCATGGTCAGCCTATAAAAAGCAGTTTGAAGCCGTTAAGAAGGCAAACGGGTGGAGCAAAGCCCAGGCCATGACTGCGCTTACATTGGGTTTGCGAGACAAGGCGTTAACCATCCTAGAAGCTCTCGGAGACGATGTTTCCTACGAGCAGCTACTAGAAGCCTTGGAAACCAGATACGGTGACGCTCACCTGGAACACGTGTATCGTGCGCAGCTGAAGGATCGTGTCCAGCGCTCTGGTGAAAACTTGCAACAGTGGGCCCTGGAAGTTGAGAAGCTGGTACGGAAGGCATACCAGTCGGTACCTGCGCTCATCGATGGGAATCTGGTGCAAGTATTCATCGACGGCATCCACGACCTGGAAGTCAGGGCCGCTGTCAGACTCGGGCACCATGAGACTCTCAAAGACGCCTTGGCTCATGCTTTGGAGGTTGAAGCCGTACGGAAGGATCATCGATCTCACCGTGTCAGGGAAGTTGTAGCATCACCGGCTCGCGACCGTTTCACGAGGTATAGCCCTAGGTGCTACACATGTGGTGAGAGGGGCCACCTTCGATCCAGTTGCCCAAAGCGGACTGCTGAAAGAGAAGAAAGTCGTTCCCAAGAGGATAGGGTGGCTAATGTCACCGCCCAGCAACAGGAGGGAAACGAATAAATGCCAGGACTGCGGGGCGGGTGCTGGCTGATTTTAGAAGAGCCCCAAGGGTTTCGATCTCACAAACCCAGGATGGGAACAGCCTGATCATCAAGGGCGAGGTAAATGGAACACCATGCAAGCTGACAATAGATACTGGAGCATCTCGCACGGTTGTCAGTTCCCGACTTGCAAATCGGTTCCTTGGGGACTCTGCAAACCGTGACCGCATCAACTTGGTAACGGCCACGGGTCAGCGCATACCCGTCCGAGGAGAGAAAGAGATGCAGTTAAAGTTGGGCAATGGAATTTACCTGCATAATGTCATCGTGGCTGACATAATGGACGACTGCATACTGGGCTTAGACTTTATGAGGAAGAACTCTTGTGAGATCGACGTCAAGCAAGGAGCGATGAAATGTGGTCAAGAGGAACTTTTCATGGAAGGAGCGTTATCAGGAAAAGTGTACAGCTTGAAGAAGGTCGTGCTTCCTGCCAGATCAGAAACGACTGTACCAGTTAGTCTCCCTCAGAATTCTGGGCGAACACATCGATGTGTACTCATAGAAGGGATATACAATGAACTTCCATGGAAAATGGCCCGAACTCTGGTAAGAGCCAATGAAGCCTCAGTGGTACGTGTGCTGAACCTTAGTGATAAGGAACACGTGATAGAAAAGAGCACATTGATTGGCACTTGCGAAGAAGTAGATTGGATGCGCCGATGCCAAGAGTTGAGTACTGGGAACATCGTCAACAAGGACGCTAGAAACAACGTGTTGACACTTTTAGAAGACTGTCGTAACATCTTAACGAAGAATGAAATGAACAAGGCTAAGAAGATGTTACTCAAGTACGCCGATATTTTCTCTTCGAGTGATGCTGACATTGGGAAGACTGGATTGGTTCAGCATAGAATCAATACAGGAAATGAGGCACCCATCCGTCAGCGACCAAGGAGACTGCCAGTAGCACGAGAAAAGGAAGTTGAGACCATGATTGAAGGAATGGTAAAAGATGGTGTGATAGAACCATCGTCAAGTCCATGGTGCTCACCTGTAGTGCTGGTGAGGAAGAAAGATGGCAGTATGCGGTTTTGTGTCGACTATCGTCGTCTGAACGACGTTACGAAAAAGGACAGCTACCCTTTACCAAGGATCGATGACACGTTGGACATGCTGACAGGGGTGAAGTGGTTTAGCACGCTAGACCTGAAAAGTGGCTACTGGCAAGTTGAAATCGATCCGAAGGATAAAGAGAAGACTGCATTTTCCACAGGAAAGGGGTTGTGGCAGTTTAAAGTTATGCCATTTGGTTTATGCAACGCCCCGGCTACTTTTGAAAGATTAATGGAAATTGTACTCGCCGGATTGACTGGGGACGCCTGTCTTGTCTATCTAGATGACATTATCATCGTGGGCCGTACGTTAGAAGAGCATCTTCAAAACCTGGAACGCGTGCTTGTAAAGATCCGAAGCGCGAACCTGAAGCTCAGCCCGAAGAAGTGCTCATTCCTCAAACGGCAAGTAAGCTTCCTAGGCTACGTAGTGTCTGAAGATGGTATCCGCACGGATCCAGAGAAAATCATCGCCGTCAAGGATTGGCCGGTTCCAAAGGATAAGACGCAGGTCAGAGCATTTTTGGGTTTGTGCTCATACTACCGGCGATTCGTCCAGAACTTTGCGGATATTGCCAAGCCCTTACACAAGCTCACGGAGGAGAAGCGACAATTCTGTTGGGACGGAAGCTGCGGCATCGCATTCCAGGAGCTAAAGAATCGTCTGTGCAATACACCTATTTTGGGTTATCCTGATGCGGAAAATGAATTTATAGTTGACACAGACGCAAGTGATATCGGACTCGGAGGTGTGTTATCTCAAAGGAAAGGAGATCGAGAGGTCGTTATAGCCTACTTCAGCAAATCCTTATCGAAACCTGAAAGGAATTATTGCGTCACGAGGAGAGAATTACTCGCCGTGGTGAAGACATTGCAGCATTTCAGCAAATATTTACTAGGGCGAAAATTCCTTATACGTACCGACCATGCTGCATTGAAGTGGCTATTACAATTTAAGAATCCAGAAGGACAAGTCGCCAGATGGATTGAGCTATTACAGGAATATGACTTTGTAATCGAACATCGCAGTGGGAGATCCCATGGCAACGCAGACGCATTGTCAAGAAGACCTTGCCCTGAAGACTGTAAGCACTGTGCCAAACAGGAGATAAAGGAAGCCATACCTGTGAAGATGCTTAAAACGGATCTGAGCGACGAATGGAAAGAAAGCCTACAACATGCTCAACAGGACGACGCAGACATCAAGCCAATATTTGAGTGGATTAAAGCAAGTGCTCCTAAACCCATGTGGAGTGACGTCGCTTCAATGAGTTCAATCACAAAAAGTTATTGGGCGCAATGGGACAGTTTAGTTATTCAGGATGGAGTCTTGTGCCGCAAATGGGAAAATGCTCGAGGAGACAGCTGTCATTTGCAAATGGTCGTCCCTAAAGTTAAGGTCCCAGATGTGCTACAGCTCTACCATAATGGATGTTCAGGGGGCCATATGGGAGTAAAAAGGACTCTGTTGAAGATACGTGAGCGGTTTTACTGGATCCACTGTCGCGACGACGTTGAGGACTGGTGTCGCAAATGTACGAGTTGTGCTGCTGTGAAAGGACCTCATACACGGAGCAGAGGTGCACTGAAACTGTATAACGTTGGGGCACCATGGGAAAGGATAGCCCTAGATGTTGCGGGACCGTTTCCTGAAAGTGAAAGCGGAAACAAGTACTTCATGGTTGTGATGGATTATTTCACGAAGTGGCCAGAAGTCTTCGCTATACCTAATCAAGAAGCTACTACGGTCGCAGATAAATTAGTTCACGAAGTCTTCTGTCGTTTCGGGGTGCCTCTAGAAATCCATAGCGATCAAGGAAGAAATTTTGAATCTCAGGTGTTCCAGGAAATGTGTCGGGTCATGGGTACTCACAAAACCAGAACGACCTCTTACCACCCGCAGTCAGATGGAATGGTGGAGCGATTTAATCAGACATTGGAGAGATATCTGGCAAAAGTTGTGGAAAGCAGGCAAAAAGATTGGGACAAGCACATCCAACCGTTTCTTTTGTCTTACCGAAGTGCGGTTCACGAAAGCACGTCAGTGACACCAGCTTATGCGAACTTTGGAAGAGAATTACGGTTGCCTGCCGACTTACTAACCGGTATACCACCTGACGCTCCACGCAATATCACTGATTATGCGAATGACTTGCGCAGCAGGATGAATGACATTTATGAGCATGTCAGACAATCAGGTCAACAAATGTCTGAAAAGATGAAGACCCGTTACGACCGAAAGACAAACAATAAGAGCTTCGATGAAGGTTCGTTAGTGTGGTTACATAACCCAGTCCGCAGTAAAGGGAAGTCTCCTAAGCTGCAAGCTAAATGGGATGGACCATACCGAGTTGTGACCAAGATTAACGATGTCACTTACCGAATACGGAAGAGTCCAAGAAGTGCGCCAAAGATAGTTCATGTGGATCGATTGGCGCGATATTATGGGCCTGACAATGCTCGGGACGAGCATGTCTTAGGAGGGGGCAGTGTAACGCCATCTCGTAGCGAGTAATAAGACTACCAAACTCGGCGCCATCTAGTAGCAAATCGCAGTACTACTACGTAACGTCTTTCGGGAATGTTCTGTCAAGGTACTTCTATGTAACGTGTTATCTAGAAGCATCTCGAAGGTGTGGAATGTTCGCGATATTTCTTCCGTGAAAATTCCAGAGTAATCTAGAGTAATGACCGCACTATAAAGGCGGAGCACTTCGGTGGCGGATCATCAGTATTTCCAGAGCGATAATACGAGTTATACCTGCGAGTTCAAGTGCGATTAAAAGTGTTTAGTGAAGCTTTATAGTGAAGTGTAAATTAGTGGTGTAATAAATAAAGTGTTTTGTGGTAGTTTGATCGGCATTTTCCATTCCGTAGAACCCCGGCTCGTAACACTATCATCGGAACTCATAACAGTTATGTAGTGATTATAATTTTTTAATTAATACTGTTACTACCAAGAACCAGTTTAAATCCATAATTTTTTTATTCGGATCTTTTTTCTTCATAACATTCTATTATCATATTGCTTTAATTAATAATGTTGTTACTACGAACATACTTCAACTAAGTAATTATCACTGGCATAGGAGGTCACAGTTTTAAACTAACCTAACCTACCCATTTTGTTTACAAATTTTACAAATATTAGAATAAAACACATTTATGAATATTTAGGAATTAGGAATATTTTAAGTGGTGGAATGGCCTCATCAAAAATAGGCGAGCCAAGGAGGCTTAGACTGTTCTTTGTTACTATATTGATACTTTGGGCTACGCTATTAAAATTATTAACTATGGATTGAGCAGAGGTTGTGTTTATTTTGTCGTTAAGGCCGTGCGACTATGGAATGATCTGCCGGTAGTTGTTAGACGAGCACCAACGTTGGCTGTCTTCAAACGAATGCTAAAAGACCTTGGCTCCTAACTACTGTAATCTATTTTTTCCACTCTATGTTTTTATGTATCCCTAATTCCCTACAAGGTAAAAATTATCTCTTTTTATTAATAGTGTTTAAGTTTTACTATATGTAGGTATATCTTCTATAATTACTATATTCAGTTTATTCCATTACTTTTCTTTTTAGAACTTTTCCATCTTTCTTTTCATAGTATATGCCAATACCTATCCACTGTTTACTTCACTTCTATCTACTTATGTCCATCCAAAGGTTGCCTGTAAGAGATCACTCTTAGTGATAAGGCCGCCATTTGTACATACTATTTAAATATTAAGTTTCTGTTTCATTTGTATTTTTGTATTGGTGTATAATAAAGTATAATCTAATCTAATCTAATCTACATTGCAGTTAGCCAGTTACATTAATGTAACTAGTTGGACATTTTCATTCCAAGTAGTTATATGTTGTTATGTATTCCTGGTACATTTGAGGTTTGTGTCTTTTATAATGGACAATCATTTTCATCTGTACTCGGTGCACCTGTTGACACATTTCTTTATTTTTCATCGGGACAAAAAAAATGTATCATGCGCTTAGTAGGGCAGTATGGATATATCTTACCAGAGCCGCTTGGTCCCTTAACTCTCTATTATAAGATACATAAACAACGAAAGTACTAGGAATACAGAACTACAAAAGAGCACTCGCCAACTCTTATCTCGCTCGGTTTGGTTTAATCAAAATGTGTTTGAAATATGAATTTCTTCGTTTTTTTTTACTACTAGCCCTTAACAATTATTTTCCTTAATTATATTTTTTCTAATAGTTTAAGTACTTTTTAAATATTTTACTTTAAGTAAGTGTTCCTTTTCCTCAAGCCGTATGCACGTCTGTGATGTGTGTTCACGATCTTTTAAAACAACAAAACGACTTCATGTACATCCATCACGTATTCATCACGCTCGTATCATTAATTCACCTCCATGTAGCCAAAACCTCGACCCCCTGACTTTCAACAACTCACCACTATCCCCCATACCCGTACACTCACACCTTAGCCAACTGAAACATTCAACTAGCATCGTAAAACGTATACCCCATGGTGCCCGATCCTGCGTAGCCTCGGCTCTAGCAGATACCATTCGAAAATGTACTCGCGACAACAACCCCGCTTCTTGGCATGACCTCCTGACATTCGCTTACAGAACTCTACACGCCACCCCCGAAATTAAAACCTCACTCACTCAACCAATTAAAAATAATACTGCCCCTATTACCCCCAGCGGCACCTCCAAGGCCTCCGCATAGCAAACCTAAAGACTTGTTCTCTAAAGTTGAAGAGAAAGTGCAAGACGGAGACCTAAAGTGTGCCGCTTGGCTGCTTTTTTCAAATGACACCATAGCACCTGATACACCGGAGATCGCCTTAGCGTTACAATCGAAACACCCCCCAGGCCCTACCTGTCCACCTTTTGTAGACCCACCATCTGAGGTTGCAACATACCTCCACGCCAAAGAAGAAGATGTTGTTGCTGCCATTGCTTCTTTCCCTATAGGTTCGGCGTCTGGACTGGATGGCATCTCCCCCCAGCACCTCAAAGACCTCACCAGCCACGGTGTGGGCGCAGGTGGCAACACGTCATCTCGGCCCTAACCGGACTAGTCAACATCATGTTGAAGGGGGCTGTGTGCCAGGAAGTTACGCCTATCCTATACGGAGCAAATTTAATAGCTTTAATTAAAAAAGATGGTGGCGTACGACCAATCGCTGTAGGGTGGACACTCTGCGGCGATTGGCTGCCAAAATTTGTGTTCGGCTACGGTCAAAATTTCAGTCTCTTTTCAAACCCGTACAAGTTGGCTTCGGAACCCGTGGAGGTTGCGAAGCGACGGTACATTCCGTACGCACCTTTGCTCAAGATGATCAATGTGAAGTGATCCTTAAGTTAGACGTAAAAATGCTTTAATTCGGTCTGTTGACCGAATTAAAAGCATTTTTGTGGACAAAGAATAACATAGACGGAACATGTAGAATAAACACGTGAAGCCAAATAACACTTTCAATGTGTGCGTGTGACTCCGATTTCCGTGTACCGATACCACTAAAGGCGTGTGCGTAATGTTGCCAGCAAATGAAAAAATCTCCTAAAAATCTCTATATAGTGGACATATGAAAAATTTATATTTGTTATAGTAAATGTTATCTGCAATTATTTTGTCATTTACACAAATGATTATGATGATAAGTGCCTAAAATGGGGAAGTGTTAAAATAAATAAAAACGTGATAAACACTGAGTAAACATACTTTAATTACTAGCTTTCAAAAAATTTCTCATAATTAAAATAATTATTTTTAAGATGAATGAACAAAGCTTCATTCCAGTGTAAGTACAAAGTACAGTCAACAACAAAAGTTGATTAGCACAAAAATATTTATTATTCTTTTTTCATCCCAATGCATGTGCCACAGCAATGTACAAGTAATTTTAGAATCCCCAAGGCCAAAGTTAATATATTTCGTGTTTTGTTTATGTTTTGGTGATCGGTTTAACAGCTATTAGTGATCAACAGATAAGAATTATTGGTTAAGCTACTTTTGTCGTTGACTATACATGAAGTAGATATCAATAGTCGTTAGGTTAAGACTGAGGCCTTTGTAGTGTTAGACTGAAATTAAACTACTGACACAGTAACATAAATATGTTGGATCAGAACACAGGCTGGGAGGTCAGACAGCCGTCAATTCCAAGATTGCCGAAATAACCAAGCCACGTATTAAGTAGATCCCGGACACAGAGGTGATCGGGAGTTCGGGACTAACGCACGAATGATGATGATGATGATTAGAAACATCGAGGTTGTCAACATTGATGACACTGATTTTTTTTTACTCAGTACTTTATAAATTCCCATAAATACTGCTAAATATTTTGTGGAAATGATGAAAAAATTATGGCAACTCTGTATGATATGGCGGAGGTTTTGTGTTCCTAGTTTGTGCAACTAAAATATTTAGAAAAATGTTATGAAATCTAATAAGAAATAGTTAATTACTTATGAAACGATAATCCAGCATTCTTTCTATGAATAATTGAAGTGTTTTTACACCTTTTCACCACATAATACGGCATATTTATAATATTTTGTTCAACCGTGATCGCACGTGCGTACACACTCGCTGCTCACAAAGGAGTGGCGAACTAGTCCTGTGTCGATCACGATTGATCGAATCAAAAAGATTGGGTCGCAAGTCGTATCCGAGTGAGTCAATCACCGATCTCTAAAAGACTCGATCATTTCGTGCCCCGTCGATCACGCGCTGAACTTGGGTACCTGTACCTGTATTAACCGGTTTGTTCGGGTCGATTCGTCGATCGATTGTTTGTTTACATAAATCGTAAACAATCAGTTGCGTCATGACATAAACCGCGACCCGCGTAACGAACTTTCTTTTAGTACTAGTAGGTAACTTTCTTATGTTTGTGTACAATTTTTTCTGTGTAACGTGTTATTTTATGTGTGATTTCTTAAGGTTTTTTCAATTGCATGAACTTTGATTTGGTGATAAACAATAACAATTGCTTAGGTATTGGTGTGTCACAAAACTGATTTTTACGTACCTACCTAATAAACAGTGGTTGTGGTTATTATCTCCTAGTTATTTTATTTTTTTAATAATTATTAAAATCTTATTTATATTATCTAAGATGTCTTAACTCTCGCAAGAAAGAAGAGTCTAATATGGAAGCACTTTTCTACTACAAAGTGGAATAGTTATAGTTATAATAGTGGAACAATCCCGGGATCAAAAATAGTTGACTATCGACAAACTAAAGATTTGAAAACTGTTTTGTTTTTGTAGTGTGTTAGTTCCTACCTATAATTTGTTAATTTTGAATTTCAAACAGTCAATAATAAAACATGAATAAAACTCATACTTCAATACCGATATAATAAAAGTACCACCTCTAAGTAGTGCGGTACAATTTCAGCATCAAACTACTCTACAAAACTACTGTGCCGATTTCAAAAATTCTTTCACCATTGGAACACTACATTCACCCTGAGTAACATAGGCTACCCCAGTAATGAGTTCCCACGGGAACCGGGAACAAGTAAACTAAATCACGCGGGCGGAGCTGTGGCGATCAGCTAGTGTCATACAAATACGCGTAACCTCAAATTTTAATAATATACTGTAGGTATTTCTAAGAGCCTCAGCATTTTAATATACTGTACTTTTGAAGTGGGACATGGCGTCAACTAGTAATTTAAGATTCATATATTTAATATTTATATATTTAAGATTCAGTTCCTTCCCATTTTAAAAAAAATTATATTAAGTACCTATGCACGATCCAGAGTTCTGTGTCGAAATGATCGAGTGATCGAATCTTTATGAGTCAATCACTGCGTCAACGGGTCGTGTATGACCCAGGTTTTAGCAAATGATCGATCGACACAGCTCTATGGCGAACGAAATGGTATCCCATTGCTATATAGTATCCCTTTTGGCGGCTTCACTCGCTCGTAGAGAAGGGTCGTCGACGTATTTATCGTAAACGAAACTAGACCGTGTATTTTCGTTCGTCGACTAGTTGATCAACTAGTTAAATATGTCGACTAGTAGACGCAGGAACGTAGCGACGATGTCGACGGCTAGACGTAACTTAACGGTAGACCACCAGTCTAATTACGGCGTTACTTTTAGTTTTAATTTTTTTGGAATGTAGTACCTAGTAGAATTAAAAATTAATAAAAACTTTTTAAGTGATATGTAAGTAACTATTTGCAAAATGAATTTTACATTCATTTGACCTTCCCTTCATACTTTACCAGGCTTAGGACTGGCTGAATATAGTTAAATTATAAAGAGCTCCTTATCATGTGATTCCGATGCAACTCGATATGAAATTGTATCTCGACAACTACCCAACTGATTTTCATGATTTTTTCACTCAAAAATCAAGCATTCTCAGGAGCAGGTTTTGTTCGAGATCGAATTTTGATTTAGGACCCTCAAAAAAGTTATTGACCAAAAATATGACAATAGTCGCTTCGCTCAATTGCATGCTGCAGCGCAGTACCACGGCAGCGACCGCAGCTCCTAGTTTATTTCACTATTTACAATTAATCACAATATTTACATTAATAAAATGTAAACATTTAAAAATGTTTACATTTAAATACCTACAACCGGTACCGGTTTGTCTCGCATCGTTCGACTAACTTCGATGTCGACTGGACCCAACACGCTCATTCCGCCCATACAAATGTCAACTTACTGACACAAAATTTTAGAGTTTAAATTTGTTTGCTCGACTAAATTATTTCAACGATCGAATGAACTAGTTTTATGCGACTACGTTCAGGCGTCGTCGTCGCGTTCACAGTTGATAAGAACGTTGTGTAGTCTCAATTTAGCCGTCTACGGATTCGACTAGTCCGTTGATCAACGGTGAACCGTTGACTCGTTGAATATACGTCGACCGTTGAATCAACTAGTTCGTTCATTCAACGCCCATCGCTACTCGCTAGTTCTAGTCGTTCCGTCTATGTAGCTAAGTGGTCGCATAAGTGACATTAAAATAAAATTCCTAAATCATGTAACTACTTGAAATGATAATATCTAACTAGTTACATTAATGTAAATACAATGTAACTAAGTGGAATAGATAGACCGCTAAAACTCATGTCGACGTTCGACCGATCCGCGGACTATACCTAGACCCTGTGTTGATAGAAAAATCCAAAATACAATAATACTCAATGTGACTATTGCAAATAAATAGGTTCCATCCATGTTAGGCGAAAAGAAGTACCTATCTACCGAATAGTCTTCTTCTTCTTTCTTTAATAATAATAATTCAATTAATAATAAAAATAATTATATACACATATACAATTAATAATTTAAAAATGTGGCTTCATCGAATCGATATTTATCGATGATTTCGCCAATGTCAAGGTAATGCTTGATTAGTTGATAGTCCCGTACAGAAGAACTAGTTATTCCTAACTAGCTCCAGGTGCAGGACAAGAAACGTTGTTCGGTATGATGGTCTGGAAACCCGATTTTTGCAGAGCGTCAGAGGTAACCTAAAAAGCCACCGCTCACGCGCTCAGCAAAAATCGAACTCCTACTCCTACGTACCGAATAGTCTTGTCTGTCAACATCAAAGTTTTTTTTTATGATTGGTAAATGTCAAAGTCAGTAGGATAAGTGTTGCCAACTGTACAGATTTATCCATTTTGTACGGATTTTTAACGACATGGACAACATTCACATTCGGATTCGGCATGTTGATACAAAACGCAACACAAAGTTCTAACTACGCCACAAGTGGCGATAATTTGTCATGCTGATATTTTATCAAATAAAGACTTTCTTCAATATAAAAAAGGAGTGCATCTTCTGATCGCAGTACTCTACTATTATTTATTAATTTACTCTGAATGTATGGCAACAATTCCTTAAGAATTACCTATTACATTTTTGCACGAAGGTGATAGAAGAGCTTTGCTTTGTTGCATTTCAATTAATTATGGTTTGTTTTTCAACCGACTTCCAGAAAAGGAGGAGGTTATCAGGTGTTTTTTTTAATTCTACTGTTTTTTTTCTGTTTTTTGATATGTATTTGTATCGTAACGTCTTTTCATGTTATTTTCTTTTTGATGCTTTTGAGTCAAGTGTTATTTGGTTATATAGTAAACAATGTGCATCATGTCAAATAAAACATCATTGGCAGAGAACTATTACCACTGATGACGGATCATTCAGTTGATTTCCATCAGCAGTGTAAACCCTTTTTGTTTAACTCCGCGGCTTCATCCATCAGCCATATGATCGTGCATAGCCGAGGGCCCCGGGTACGCAATCTGAAAATTTTCCCCAAGGTGCCGGCAGACTTTGGCCACCTGAGCGGCCTCTGTCGAGGGGTTGGACCAGGTGTTATCCCACATCTTTAGGGGTCGGGTTTTATCCCAAGTTGGTTATCCCACGTTGGTGAGTGAAGGCGTGCGTGGGCTGAAACACCACAACACCCAAGGTAGGTGGCGAGAAAACGCTCCTTCTCTCTCTTGGTCTCCTCATTCACGAGGTAATTTAATTTCTTATGTTTTTTGTCATTCATTTAAATAAATAAAAATTGATTATTTCAGATAACCAAAAGATCCCATTCTAAAAAGTGTCACCAAAAACATTATTATAAAACAAAATAAATACAATAGAAACAAAATGGAACAACAAAAATAAGAAACTGACAAAATAAATATTAAAGAGAGTAAGTACTCGAATGTATGTATATTCCCTCAAGTAATCACTCTCTTCACGTTACACTTCCAGAGCGGTGACATGTATCCACCCGCTAAAGTTATCAGAACGCTGTTGTGGTTGGAACGTATTTTGTGGTGGACTAAGACGAACACGAGCGTGTAAACAGGGTGCTCGTGCAGGCTCACCACTCGTCATAGCTCGCGAGTGGCGCTCGCTTCGGTGGCGTTCTTTGGGACACGAGTCAAAGGGATTCGTGGTCAACGCGAACTAGCTGACTCGCGTTGATTCAGTTGCACACTCGCCGTTGAAGTAGTGTATGGATTACGAAAATAGTACAATGGAATGGAGTAATGAGGAAACGCTTTTATTTATTGAAGTTTATAGATCCAAAAATTTAAACCATAAGGACATACAAAAAACCCGGTAAAGTGCGAGTCGCACTCGCGCACAAAGCGTTCCGTACGAAAATCGCAAATAAATCTATCATTAGTTCTGTATCTGTTTTTTAGTATTGGTCGATACCACCAGACGACGTATACACCAGAAATACGTAATCAGTGAAAATTTCACCTTTCTAACTATCTCGGCTTATCAGATACAGTCTGGTGACAGACGGACACCGGTCTTAGTAATAGGGTTCCTGTTTTACTGTTAGGGTATGGAACCCTAAAAATTATGATGCATGGTGCTGAATAAGTCAGATTTTAAAATAAGCCAGTGGGGGATCTAAAAGCTAAGAAAAAATTACTAGTGGCCACTTTTCGGTTGCATCTGCGTCTAAGAAAAGCATAGTATAAAATCCGGTGCTGGATTGGAGAGAGTATTTATAGGTTTCCATTTGTACCTATGGCAGCGTTTCAATTATTATTTTTTCAATTGTTCCTTTGTAAAATGCCAAAACAATAGTGATGTTGCAACAATTTCCACGACATCCATGGTGGAGTTTTTAACTGAATGTTCACGAAACGTTCTACGAGACGCGAGGCGAACAGCGCAACGGAATTTATACGGATTTTTAAGCACCTAGTACAATTTTACCTCGTGTCAGGTAGGTTGGCAATACTTGCTTTTGATTCGCTCGCTCGGCCCGGCTCGGCCTCGTTTACTTTCATTCACTCCTTGTGTGCACGTACCAAAGAGAATATAAGCACTACGTTTAGCACGCACAGTACAATACAACGGTATCGGAATCGGACTATCGGTAAAATCGGTATCTCTATCTACTAGGTATCTATTAGTGTGGTTCTTATGTATTTATTATTTTTTTTCAAATAGAAAGCTGAAAGCAAAGACTATATTATAACCACGTCCAAGTATTCTAATATCTGATCTGTGCCACTACGTTTGCTGAAAGCTAGTATTGTATTCTCTTTGCCAGTGCTTATAATCTCTTTGCTCTTTGCTGAAAGCAAAGAGAATATAAGCACTACGTTAGGCTGAAAGCTGCAAGCAAGCATCGAACATAGTAACTTTATAAAATTTTATAGAATTGAAAATATATATCAAATTGGATTGGACTGTAGTAATAAACACATGATGAGGGACATCGTCACAGTCATAGCCCCAGTAAACATAGCGGTTATTAAATATTGGGGCAAACGCGATGAAGAGTTGATATTACCGATGAATGACTCCGTAAGTGCTACTTTAGATACCAGTGTTATGTGTGCCAAGACTTCTGTTTGTGCCCGAGAAGATTTCACAGAAGACGAATTATGGCTTAACAAGGAAAAGATGCCGTTTTCAAAACGGCTTCGTAATTGCTTAAATGAAATTAAATGTAGAGCTGCAGCCGAAAATAGCGTCGAAGAAACTTTTCTAAAGTTAAAAATATGTGCATGCTCAGAAAATAACTTTCCTACAGCAGCTGGTCTGGCCTCTTCAGCTGCAGGTTATGCATGTTTTGTTTATGCACTGGCCAAACTCTACAAGATCAAATCTGACATAAGTTCAATTGCAAGATTGGGATCTGGAAGTGCTTGTAGAAGTGTGTATGGAGGTTTTGTTAGATGGCATGCGGGTTCCAAACCTGACGGTTCTGACTCTGTGGCAACTCAAGTTGTTGACGCTGCACATTGGCCTGACATGAGAGCTTTAATCCTAGTAGTTGGTGATACCAAAAAAGGTACCAGTTCCACTGGTGGGATGGCAGCATCTGTTAAAACATCAGACTTGATGAAATATAGAGTGGAGTACTGTGTACCAAAGAGAACAGAAGCAATAGTTGATGCCATCAAGAACAAAGATTTCACACAATTTGCTGAGATTACTATGAAAGACAGTAATCAATTCCATGCTATCTGTCTCGACTCATATCCACCATTTGTCTATATGAATGACATTTCTCATTCTATTGTAAAACTAGTACATAAATATAATGAAATATCTGGCAACGTAAAAGTAGCTTACACATTTGATGCAGGTTCCAATGCATGTTTATATCTGCTCGAGGAAAGTGTCCCAGAAGTAATTTCTTTAATCAAATATGTTTATCCTTCATCATACCCTGAAACTTTTTTAACTGGTCTTCCATGTAAGGAAGCCAGTAGTTCAGATTTCAGTATGTATCAACCACATTCAATTGACTTACTAAAATATGTAATTTTTACCAAGGTTGGTGATGGACCAGTAGAGATTAAAGATGGGTCACATCTTTTGAATGAAGATGGTTACCCAAATATTTGATAGTTCAGTCTATATGAGACATTGTGTTCTTTGAATTGTAATGTTGCTAAATATAGCAAACTGGTGATGGTTATATTAGGCATTGGGTAGTTTTTATGTAAGTATAGACACAGAATAAGGAATGGTTCAGGAAATTAACAAGTTGACCTTCCGCTCTAAAGAGACCCCTAAAGAAGACATAGTATTTTATTCTTGATTTAGCATTCCTAAGACATTTTATAAGGCTGAGTATGAAAATTGTAAACAATTACCTTTATAGTGTTGTCTATTTTTACAGAGTAACGCAAAGACAATATGTTATAACTATTATCTAAGTTTTATAATCAATAAATATTTTCTTTTACAAAAATTTTAACAACATGTCTGTTTTGCTAAGCCCTATAATTAGTAATTCTATAACATTATAATTGCAAATCTGTGATCGATCACCCAATGACATGTGAATTGCTGAACAGATTTGGATGCAAAGTCAAATAGATCAGATCCAGGATTAACACCAACACTTAAACCCAATAAATTAATGTTTATAGTAAAATTTACTATGAGAAAAGTATACCAATCAAGTGCAGCTATTTACAACTAGAAAACAATAAATAAGTAGGTACCATATTACAATCTGTAACTATGCTATAAAATTAGAAAATTGTGTCTATAAAATGTATTTTTGTTCAGTATTAGTATATAGCACCAAGGAATGCAGGCCTCTGTGTGTAGGTATTGTATGATTGTGTTCATATGATAAGTGAACTTTAATCCGTATTAATATTAATAGAAACGAGCATAGTAGGTACCCATACAGTGGGAATAATAATGCTAGTTATAATTAGATGCAAGATGTTATCTTCACCTGTGCTGTGGTAGTAGGTAGATAGGTAGGATTATGAATGTTACACGAATGTTTAGTGCTTGTAGGACCACTCCTTTATAAAATACTAGGTACATTTAAATAATGATCTTACATGCACCAACACATTGATGGAACGTATATTTATGCAGGAAGCTGGACGAGTAAAAAATGTGCAATTTACAGAGTATCATGACAATAAAAAAGTAGATATTCGTGCGTACTGTCAACTGTCAATGTTAAATATAATGTTACCATTGTAGTAGATTTCGGACTGTTTAGTGCATTAATTGGTTTAACGAGTAGGTAGAGTTTTTTTTTAAGGATTTACATTTATAGTAACTTTTGCACCTAAATAGCGCTTTTTTGACTTTATACAGGCTTTTTTAGAATATAAATCATTACTTTTCAAAGAGATACACTAGTTTATCACGATTAGACTAGAGGAAGACCGATTTGTTATTCGACTAGTCTGCTAATAACAGACGTGCGATGATGATGCGTATTTATTTATTTGGATTTTAGTTGCCCGTTTAATTAGTTAGATGCTGAAGAACTCGTTGTGACCTATTAAGGTTAGTAGGTACACGAAATATTGGCATGTTGTTGGTAAAGAAGTCAAGATAAGATAAGATAAGATGACGTGCAAGGGATCCAAGGCTCGGCCGGCGCAGGCAGTACGCTACAGATGCAAATAAAATATGATTTTAAAATTTATTTAAGGCAATACTTACCTAGTATTTCGCTGTCAAAAAATGACAATCTAAACTTTCATTGCGAAAGTGTGAATGAAATCTGAAATCTGTCAAATTAACTAATTCTATTGGAATGTAAGGTTGTGCTTGTTTTGATTCTAATTATGCAATTAAATTGCTGTAATCGTGTATTATAAAATTGTTATTGCAACAAGCAGTAAACGATGTCTCTAGACACCGATCTGACAATACTAGTGCCGCGTTCTTGTGTCTCTGAATTTTACAGTAAATATTATAATTTAGTGGAATCTTTCTATTCTGTCACATTGTCTGAGAATAAATATTGGGTAGAAAACGGGAACCCAGATTATTTGTATTTTAATGTAACATTTAACTTGAATCCGGATGATGGGAGCTATAATCCACAGGAATTGGTTGGAAGAATACAGGTATGTAATCACAATCTGTTAGACCACTATTGTAGCATAAAATGTAACTATGTGTACAACAAAGACTATTGAATAAATTATAGAGTAGGTACTGTCATCACCTGATTTATTAATGCCTGCAAATTCTAGTCCTATTGTTGAATTGTTATTTCAAGCTGATGATTAAACTTTGATGAAATTAAATCATTTCGTCACTTGTATGGCAAACTTGCGAATGTGCAAATTTCAAATTTTTCAGGAGAGCAATAAAATTCTTCTCTGTCATTTATAAAATCACCTGCTTCATTATATGGATATATGTTAGGTTTTTTTTATGTAAAATATTAAGAAGAATACAACCTGATTTATCAGTAAAGACCTAATAGTAAAATAACGAAATAAATCATAAATAGATCATATTCACAAGTTTGTTTTTCTATGAAGAATTTATGGAAGTCTATTTTTCGCCAATGGTTAAGTAATGTATGTGTCAGATTCCACGGCATATCAACGAATATGACACATAGATTAATTTACCGTAGTGTATTTGATAATTTTCAAAGATTTATAAGGTTTTTTTATGTAAAATATTAAGAAGAATACAACCTGATTTATCAGTAAAGACCGGTAATAGTAAAATAACGAAATAAATCATAAATAGATCATATTCACAAGTTTGTTTTTCTACGAAGAATTTATGGAAGTGTATTTTTCGCCAATGGTTAAGTAACGTATGTGTCAGATTCCACAGCATATCAACGAATATGACACATAGATTAATTTACCGTAGTGTATTTGATAATTTTCAAAGATTTTACACCAGGGCAAATCAACGAATATGACACATCGGTTAATTTATTTTAGTGCATTTGATAATTTCCAAAGAGATACACCATGGTAATTATGAAAATAGTGCATATAGGTAACTTGACCATGGTCTGTTATACATTTAAACGTCCAATGAGACTTTAAAAGATACGTATATACCATATTCGCACGTTTACCATAGATATTTTGTTAACAAAGGAGAAAATTTCGTGGTAAATATTACTATCTACACAAGTTACTTTGGCATGGTAACAAACGAAAATTGAGTTAGATACGCAAATATGTTGCTTTCATATCTCCTAAACTAATCAAGATACAGAGTTGAAACTTTGTGACATTGTGTATCACCATATTGGTATTACGTTAAATCAAAAAACAGGATTTCGCCAAAATTGCAGATTCACAAGTTTGCCATACAAGTGACGATTTGTTGGTACATTGGTTATTGTGGTGAATAATACCTTAGAACAAACAGTCTCTATCAGTCCAACTCAGGTTTGAGTACTTACTAGAAACTTAGATACGTTACATGCCTTAAATTTTGTATATAAAAACTTCATACTTACAAACGAATTGATCCACCAACTAAGCTGAGTAATCATTTTGAAAAAGCTATGGATGGAACAATTCTTTAATGCTAACTGCTTCAGTGGCTTAGTTGGTAGGCTACCAACTAAGCCACTAGCTCATAAGCCTGTGGTGCTTAACTCCCAGGTATAATCAAAATCCCCAAGTTGGAGCAAAACCAAAGAGTGATCCTTCTGAATTTGTATCAAAAATAAAGTTTTTTTTAATTTATTGTCTAAACATGTTGTTAAATAACATGTACAATGTTAAAATCAGTTTTTGTTAAATTATTAACCTTTATTTACTGGTACAAAAGATTAAAAATAAAAGTAAAGTTAACTTAAAACAAGTTATTAAGTTCAATATTGACTTTTTTATTTGGTTTTTGAATGTTTTTTAGTATCTGTAATTATTAGGTCAAGAAAATAAGGTAACAAAATTACTAATCAAGCTAATTAACTTCTGATTCCGAGCTAAAATTATTAGAACCCAAATATCTGTCTTAAAAACTGCAATTGAATGTCTTCTTTGTTCTTTGTGATCTCATGCAGCCTTTTATAATCTGTCCACACTCAGCCCCACTGTACTTGATTTTTTTGTACTTTGTTATTATCCTTACCCAGGGACGTCCAACATATTAAAGAGGGGCAGATTTTTATTTTTGTTATTGTAGTGGAACTAATATGTCCAATTCAAATTTTTATAAGGGGGAGGGTAACTGCTTGCTCGCATAAAGACGCGACCAAGTGCTTCCCCTTCCGCTGGAGACCATGGCCGAGACCAGGGCTTACATCAGGTCCCGGCGTTGACTCGCCCTTGGTGCACACTCCGCCGACGTGTGGAGCGCCGTGTTCTCACCTCCTCCCAGTGCTGCCACGAAACGAATCACGGATGCTCCACAAATGATTATCGAAGTCATCACCGTGCGTGTCGGTGATAAATTACCGAGCACGGGTCCTCTAAGACCGGTCTTACTGACGCGATGGTGGCGTTTCCTCAGCTTGGTTGCTCAAATTGCACCTTCCATATCGCAGGCCTGTGGTTCCGCTCCAGGGTTTGCTTGTGCTATTGAAACAATGACACAAGGGCCCTTGGCTCTCGCAAGCAAGGGGTCTCGGCTAAGAACCATGCAACTTCTACGGAGATTGTGCAGTATCCTTTTATTGTCCTGGCCGCCAACGCCTTAAACGGTCTGTTTAAAACGACACTTTGTTGGTCGTCAGTCTCACCCACCGCCCATACGGGAGTTCTATATAGAGCCAAACTCGTTGTAGGCCGGATGATCATCTTCCGCGGGCTGCATATTGGACCGTGGGCCGTATGTTGGACGGGTCTGAAGGCTATTGATATTATTCATGCCTATAAGACACTTAATTGTTACCAGCAACACACAAAGAAGATCTTCTGTGATAACTACTTTAGGTTTTTTTACTCGCAACTCAGAGATTGCTGGGTTTCAAAAGTATTTCTATGAATATAAGTATTAAAGGCCCTATTATACTTCCAACTTTCACAAAGTTATCATTTACCAACACATACATTAGCGTAAGACAAAAATTTATTACCATCGGATGTCAGTCCTATTTGCTATAATATGCCCTGTCCATCTGCTATGTGCCCTTTATCAGAGGTAGGTAATGTAAGTTCTTTTCTCCTGCACTGTGATCCAAGATTTGCTGATGGTATACACACTGTATATGATAAAGATTACCCTATTGCAAACACCATGTTACAATTCTCACTTTGCTATCACTTGTTTGTATTTTAACTTGCGCTTGAGTCTATTGACGCTATTAGCCATATCGCATTCTGCGGGAATGTGAGCCCACCTCTTAATCGTACATAACCAGTTCCGAGTTCAGAGTAAATAATAAGAATACTGGTAAGGCCACACAGATTTGTGAAATAACAATATGTGTTTATTTTAACCAGATTTTTAATGCCATGCGTAAACTTGATATTCTTACGTAACGTTTCGTATTTTCTTGTACATTCCTACCCAGATTGTGATACATACGCTGGTGGAACTGCAGTCGCTAATGTGGCTAAGTCCGGTGTATCTGCTTAGTGCTGTTTCTCTGATGATCTGTTTACAGCACAATATACATAATGGACCGTACCCATTATGTAACTACGAGTATATTGGACTGTTCTGTTGTCTGTTATATTGGATGTTGTCTGATCAGATTTTATTCTATTTTGGAGAGTGTGAGAAGAGAATGTGGTGTTATTTTATTAATTATATTCGTTGTTACGCAGTCTCAAACTAATACCCACGACTAGTATTCATGTACCTACCATGAATACTTTTGGAAATCCGTTTTGGGATCAATGGTATTCTATTATCAAGAACTTCCTTGCGCTGTGCGGTGAACTGTGAAACGTGTTAATGTTTTCTAGACTTGTATTTCCGGGTACAATGCATCGCTGGTGACGTATAGATCCGATAAGTTTAAAGACATCGTGGTCGACAGTAGCAGAATTCAGTGGTGCTCAGATTATTTGGGGGCCGCCCGGCGGCGGCGGGTGCAGTGGGCGCACAACCCGGATCTCGTGGTGCCCCGCTTCCCCTTCACTCAGCTGGCTCGTGCGTGGAGGTGTGCATGCGCTTGCGCCACATGATACGGTAGTCAATAGTCTCGCCGCGAAGCACACCGCGCTCGCACACGCGCGTGATGCCATGCGACGCGCGTACGCAATAACTAAATATTATGTTCGCAATCGACAACTCCCAGGTGAGCGCGACATTATATCTCCCTTACCAGCTGCTTCATGCAGGTGGCTAATGAATCCTGTTTATCTTCCCGTCATAGTTTTTGTCTTCAGATGACTTTCACTTAGGCCATAATTTTGCGTACAGCTTGATTGTAATGATGTTCATTCATGATCGACCGATATAACGATCCCGGAAGTAAAGCCGGTTCGTTAACGTCATGTGGGTATGCTAATTATTGTGCTCAAACATTGTAAACGTCGATATTATTGTGGTAGAGGTGTGAGATAATTAATGTGAATAGTACTAACTTTGTACTTAAGTGACAATCAATAGTGATGGCAATGATGCCAATGTGTAGTTTACAAAAATTAAAACTATGAGGCATAATTTTTAAGTGCAATAATCAATCTGAATTCTGATCAGCGATACATTTACCGTTGACACTTCTGGTTGTTATCTTGTGAAAGCAGTGTAAAGGGTTAATTAATGAACGGCTCCTCATCTGTTGCCGTCACTTGTGCGAAGTGTCGCAGGTCCGGTACTGCTCAGGTATCACAACTTTCACTTCGCCTCCGACATCGCTAGTGATTTATATTCTGTCGTTATCTACGATATCCGATCACGGATTACAATTTTTATTGGAGTGAAGACGGTTCTATGAAAATTGAAGTTGTCATTGATCTAGTTAAGTGAACGGGATAGTGTTCTTGTAATAGACTGTGTAGAAATCATTACACCTTCTTAACTTTAACAATAATCTGTATCCTTGTTCGACGGTGATCTAAAATATTCTTTACACGCGAAGGTTACACACGGATGTTTCGCAAATAAACAAACATAATACGTGAGACGTCACTTTCATTTTATTTTAATGTTGGCTCATGCAGGTACTCATGACTTAGGAAAACACGATTCGTGGGAATATCTTTTATATTGTTATCATCACTCTGGTTAAATTAAGATGTCTTTCCTTGTATAAAGAGCGTTATAAGATCTGTGATGCTATTACTAACGTTTATATTTGCAATACTTAATATATTTTTTTTCCAAAGTTTAAGAATATTGGTGCAATAGAATTGCATGAAATGAAAGACAAACAAACGGCAATTCATTTTTATTTATAAGAAGAAGAAGATAATAAATACCTACCAAGAATTCAGGACAAACTTACAATGTTCGCAAGAACAAAAAAACTGGCACTAACTGACATTCGATATTTTGTATGTATGACGTACTATAATGCCATTTCATGGTCAATTTGAGGTAGTAACGGTACATATTATCTAGCTGGTAGGTATTATTTCGAGAACACTTCACTCCAACTTATTTTAATAGTTAGCATGTTATACTTCGTTTAGTTATTACTTAGTTTTCAGGGATGGGGAACAATTTATCTGTAAAAGCTATCCACAGAATTGTGGTCAAACTTATGTCTATAATTACATTAATTACAGTGTTACACGGACGACATTGCCTAGCAGTACACATTACTGTAGACATTATCGTCCAAAGTAGATCCTAGGGTTTGACCCCAATTTGATTCACTATTTTTTAGAGAAATGTTATCGTCAGTCATGAATATGAATCATGATGTCCTGTGTTGTGGTTAAAAATATACTTAATTATTTATCTTTTATAACACAGTATTATATAGAGTTGTCGTTTGGCAACTTTAAGTGGGTTCCTTTAACAATGTCCTTAAATAATAATTTGATAATTATTTGATTCCTAAAGTTTGTAGTAATAATAGCTAATTCTTGCAGGCAAAAAATACGTTTTAACTAAATAAACTAGGTATGCATTGCATGCTGCTATTGCAAAAAAAATGAGCGAAGTGTTAAATTTTCGAACGACAACGATTTTATTTTTGGATTTGATTTTTTTGTGATTATTCCTCGATGGTATATCCGATTTGCAATTCTTTTTGTTCTAAACCACCTTTACGCCACACGTTATCACTGTGGTAAGTTTGAAGGAGATCGGTTCAGGCGTTTAGGAGGAGTTTGCCGAAAAACGAAATACATGAGTCGCCTAAGATTGAGCATCCCTTGCTTCGCTCACTTCGCTCAATAATAAATATTTTTGGACATTCTCACACAACGTCATCTAGTACAAACTAAGCTTGTGCTATGGGATCTAGACAACTGATAAACATACTTCTTATATATTTCTAAATACATATATAATATACATAGAAAACACCCAAACTGTGAAACAAACCTTTGTGGATCACACAAATAATTAATTCGACCCGGGAATCGAACCCGAGACTCCGGAGTCGAAAGCCGATGCACTACCGACCACGCCACCGAAGCAGTTATATCTGAACTTTGATCAAATATATTTGGGTGTATACCTATGTATATTCATTGATTGATATCATGAGATCAAATATTCCCATTGATATCGGTATATTTGATCTAAGTAACTCGTATCATAATAATTATATTCTTGACTTCTCCTGTCTAATACGACCTTCTTCAATAAAAGGATTCTGATTTTCGTTGCTCTTCCTCTTTGTGTCGATGATTAGGTACCCATTTATATACCTATATTATTTTTCTCGGGTTTTGTGGTGGGTTTTGAAAGAGAAAGGTGTGCCTGGGAAGTATATAGAGTTGATCTGTGCAATGTATTGTCGATCGAGAACCTACGTACGATGTGCTGCTGGTAACACCGACGAGTTCAGTGTGGCGGTAGGCCTGCACCAGGGCTCAGCGCTAAGCCCGTATCTCTTCCTGTTAATAATAGATGCCTTGACATCGGAGATACAGGAGGAGACCCCCTGGTGTATGCTATTTGCCGATGACATTGTTCTTGTCGGTGAAGACGGGCCTAAGGTGCAGAGCAGACTGGAGAAGTGGCAGTGTAAACTGGAGAGTGTAGGCCTGAAAATCAGCAGAACCAAAACGGAGTACATGTTCTCCGATTTCGGCGGTCTCTCCAATTTTACACCCATAACGCTAGACGGCGTACCATTGCCAGTCTGCTCCGGCTTCCGGTACCTCGGCTCTCTTATCCAGGACGATGGGGAAATCGATCGTACAGTGAAGCACAGAATTGACGCAGGTTGGATGAAATGGCGGCAGGTCAAAGCCACTGTATGCGACCCTCAATTTCCTCCGAAATTTAAGGGGAAAATTTACAAGACTGTCGTCGACCTGCCGTCCTGTATGGTCTTTCATGTTTGGCTGTAAAAGCGACGGATGAAAAACTGCATGTAGCGGAAATGCGAATGTTAAGATGGATGTGTGGTGTAACAAGGATAGATAGAGTAAGGAACGAGTATATTAGAGGAAGTTTGAAAGTTGCCCCAATAAATGAAAAAGTGAGAAGCGAACGGCTAGCATGGTATGGACATGAGAAGAGAGGAAAGTAACGTGGTAAGAAAGGTGCAAAGTATGAATGTAGACGGTTTGATAACTCGAGGTAGGCCCAAGAAAAGATGGATGGAATGCATGAGAGAGGATATGACCAGGAAAGGAGTGACTGAGGAGATGACGTGTGACAGGGATGTATGGAAGATGAAAACATGTTGCGCCGACCCCAAATAATTGGGATAAGGGCAGGCAGATGATGATTATTTTTCTCGGGTCTCTTTAATCATCATCGTTATAAGGCTTCAACTTATTATTCACCCTCTGACTACATAATGATATGGGTATATTTGATCTAAGTAACTCGTATCATAATTATATTCTTGACTTCTCCTGCCTAATACGACCTTCTTCAATAAAAGGATTCTGATTTTCGTTGCTCTTTATCTTTGTGTCGATGATTACGTATTTATATATCTACCTATATCATTTTTCCCGGGTCTCTTTAATCATCGCTATAAGGCTTCAACTTATTATTCACCCTCTGACTACATAATGATAAAAGGCTAGTTCATTGTCACCAACTTAAAGACAATACTTGTGTTAACCAATGTTTCTACCGATTCGATTTGCTGATTTACATGGCCATGTGTGTGTGTGTGTGTGAATGTGTGTATGTAGTTTAAAGTATGTCGCATTGTCGCGTGCCCGCATCCTGTTCGCGCTGACGCTACATCGAACGAGGTGGCGTGTCAGTCAACGTCGCCCGAATACTACCACCCTATTGGTCGCTGTTATCTCCTCACAGCCAACGATAGAATTTCTCCTTCACAAACGGAACTAAATGTCTCGGTAACTCTAGTCAGTCGTAGATGTAAATCGATCAATTTATCTATCTATAACCTTATCATATCAACAAACATTGCTCGATGGACAGTCTCATGCGTGTGAATTTCAAAACACATGCGTTTTGGCACGCTAATCTGGTATTTAGATAGGCTAGCATTCAAATAAATATCTAATACAATCATAGACAGTGAGAATTTACTATATACCATAATCACCTTTATTTCTTAAAAGTCATCGTTTGAAAAAAGTAATTTTGATATTATTCTGATATTTACCAAGCTCATACAGGACACGCTAGGTAGACTTCTAGTAAACATTTGTCTAATACCAATCAATTAGTTGTTTATTACAAAGGAGTCGACGAATAAAATATCTCTTAGGTATACTTATCATTAAATAAGCGCAATTCCATGCCGTCTTCTAATATTCTATATATATATTGGCGTAAATGAGATAAAACTCACAGTCTTGACGTCAATCATATCGATGGAGTCAATGAGGAGTCAATGCAAAAGATGTAAAACAAAGATTTACGAAAATAATTCAACAAACGAATCGGAAGCGAGATAAGATGTAAGTAGGTTGACAAAAAAATTTGTGAGGTGTACCTACTCGTAAAGCTTGCTTGAGAACTCATAAATGTAAGAGTTAAACTAAATAAAATGTCTTTACAACTTGGTATGTCCGAGAACGCCGTTACGACAGCACGCAGTGACCGATTACTTAATCTGACAGTGTTTCTAATGTATCGTTTATGGCGTAACATGAGATCCTTTCACAATTTTAAGAACTGGAATTTCCCGTTCCTGGTTTACGTTAGACGAAATTTTAATTTGGTAAACGAAGTATTTTTACATTTGTGGGCGGAAGCTTACTTTGCCAATTGTTTATGAATGACACGTGATCTAAGGTTTTTCCCTTAAAAAATCCTTATAACAAACCCTCTCATATCTGTGCTTCGGGTTTAAGTGTATCAGTATAAGGCAAATGAGATCATTTGCATGTTGAAATGGACTCAGATTTTAAAATTAATATAGAAATTATAAATAGACCACAAAAACTGATATCATCGGCAGGACTCGCACCCACGGCCTTTCCCTTACAGGGGAGATGCTCTGACCGCTGAGCTACGATAACCAATGTTTTCTCTCTCTCTCTGTTTTCTGCATACTTAATTAACAATAAAAACATTCATTGAACTTAAATACCTCATAAATATTATCTCTCTCGTACCTCAACCGTCAACGTGTTTCCCTCCCGACTGTAAAAGACTAAGCAAAAAACCTAAACAAATAAATGTTGGAACGTACTCAGACCGTAACCGATGAGGGATAATCCGATGGGTTTTTTATCTGAACCACAGTTGAGAGGTGAGACTTGCTACAAGGAAATTAGACATTGTAGTGACAGTTTACAATTCCCCTTTCCGTGTGAAAATCTATGTAATTCTGTTATCGTTCGGAAGTTCCGGGAAGGGTTTTTTCTTTAATTTGAGGAGATACGAAGTTCACCGAGGAACTAGTAATAGTAGTTGTGTCGATAAAACGTAGGTAGTAACGGCGATTAAAGACAAAAAATAAAAAAAAGTCAAAATATGCTAGGTACAACAGAGTAGCTAACATGTTTGCATTAAGTATAATTAGGTCCTGTCGAGCCCTGTAAGCATAACTGAAATTCATTAAATACATGTTATCACAAGTAAAATCTTATTATCAACCTCTACATACATAATAATAATTACGGTTGACCTCAAATGCGTAAATCGTACGATGTTTGTCGTAACATTGTTTTGTGTTGTTCGAAATCGACATTTATGAAATATTAAAACTTTGTTAAAATATTCTAGAAAAACATTAATATTGCGCGTTTGATGGAATTATGTCCGATGTCAGATTGGTGAACTTCCTTATTCGAAGCCGGTTGGTTAAACATTGAGTTGTCCTATTGAATTTAGAAGAAATATTTACTTAGTACCTACCTACCTAATAACTTTTCTATTTCAATACTTGTCCATCCTAAGGTTGCCTGTAAGACATTGCTTTTTAGCGATGAGGCCGCCCTTAGTACGTCGGATATATAAATTTATTTAAATCTGTAATTTCTTATTGGTGTACAATAAAGATTATTCTAATTCTAATTCTAATAACTACAATTTCTAGTCTTAGTCTATAGAAACAATTCAATATTATTTTCTAGCCAGCGATGCTCGACTCAATTTTTTTAGAAAGTAGTATCCGGCTTAGCGCGGTAGGTGGGGCGCTTCCGTATATACAGAGCCCAGCCCGGATGTTGGCTCCAGAGACCTACTAAACTTTATCGGCCGGTATGGTAACTCTTTAGGTAGGTACTTACCCAATTTCTGAGGACAAGTGGAATGTAAGTACACATAATGTAGACTGTACTGTAGTAGAGTATGGGAGGCCTTTCCATCTCTATATATAAAAATGAATCCCTATTTCCCTTGCTCACGACATCACGCGTGAACGGCTGGACCGATTTCGCTAATTATTTTTTTGTTGTGTTCGTAATTACCAGGAGAAGGATCTTATGGAAGAAAAAAAAAGTTGTGCGGAACATTAGAAAAATTGATGTGGTACGAAGTTCGCCAGGACAACTTGTCTAATATAAAAGTGAATTACTGTTCGTTAGGCTCGCTTTACTTGAGAATGACCGGAACGAATTGGATAATTTTGATCTTTAAATCGTCCCTGAACTTTCACAAATAAGTTCAGGGAACGTTTAAACAGTGAGAAAACACACACACACATATCACGCCTATATCCTCGAAGGGGTAAGCAGAGGTGCATAACACACCCACAATTTGCCAGTATTTTTAGTCCCACTTAATAGGAGGCAAGCCTATTGCCGTCACCGGGCACATTTATAATGGGGTATGTCCAAAATGGCCGAATTAATTTAATAAAAAGTAGCACATATAGTGTAATTTTGAAAAAAAAATTAAACCCGTTGCCTTGCTATGAAATGTTGATGAATGGCAACAAAATCTTACGTGCCAGCCGCTATGGCACAGCCAATTAAAGTCCTGTAATGGAAAATACTAAAAACGACTTTGCTAGAAACGCTGCGGTAAATATGCAATAATAATAAAAATCTAAATAAACTATAGTGACACGCACAACGGTAACAAATAATCGAAATGAAAATCTTAATCGTATTTAATTTTCTCAGCCAATTGGGTATGAACGCGGATCTTGGGCATGACTAACCGTCGCCGTTCTATATATTGTTACAAATAAATTTTCTAACTGTACCTCGCTCAGTTTTATTAGGTATAGTAAAAGTTCTTGGTTCTAGTTTATAATATAAAGTTTAGTAGGCTTACTTTGCATACATACTTATGTAGGTATAGCAACTTTCTAATGTATTTCAATATCTGGCTCCTCACCATCATCATCCACCGATCCTTTCCTAACCCAGTTAGGGTCGGCTATTTTCCGGTCTAACTGCGATGCTTAACTTCGATATTTTCCTTGAAGCGACTACAATCTGAACTCCACAACGGCGGGCGATATCGAAGTTTTGTAGTTCGACCTGTCGGATTTTGCTTTCAGGGCTCCAACTACCCGCTAAGACTGCCAAATATGTTCGTATGACAACTGGGACCGAAGCGTCCTCTCCGAGACACGGATGAGTCTCAATGTCTTAAGAAATGGCCTGGTTAGATGTTGCACCTAAATATCGGGCTCCTCATTCCCTTGACATGAACGGTGGGAAAATGAGTAAAATAATATTACTACCGCCACGTCTGATATTGTAGATAACTTTCGCGTTTCGATATCTCTGCATTTTTCTCATTAGGTACGGAAATTAACACAAACATGGAAAAATAAACGAAGGACAAAATTATTGGCAACCAAAACCTACACTACCTAGTTCAATAATGGAGAAATAGAACACGGTTGTCAGGGGCAATATTGAGTTTTCGATCGTTGTCATCAGGTCACGTGCTTTGCTAAGACACTCGACGATTCCTTTCATACTCCTTGATCCCTTTTAATATCTCATGTACTTAGGTATGTTTCTCTGAAACGTTCGGTTGGCACATTGATACGAAATATAATTCGCAGACGGAAATAATTTGGAGACACGTGACGTTGCTTAGATCAAGGACGTTTAAACTAGACATTTAATTTTACATTCCTAAAATGTATTTAGTTATTAAAATTTTTAAATAAAATAAAATATTTTATTAGATCATAAAAGGAAAGAATATACTTACTTACCTGATGTAAGGTATACATACCTAAATGTTATTAATAACTTGAACTTGTAAATATTTCAGTAGGTACCCTTTAATGCAGTAAACTAACAGTCGAACGACTTTCATCTTCAAACGTACTAACAGGATCTAAATTTCTGGCAATGATCAAGGACGAAAGTTATTAAAAATTTTCGTTATACTACTCTAGAGATATATAGGTATTTGGTCAATATTCTAAAATTATGAAATACAACCGGTACAGCTGACGTTGCGCACTTTAAAGGTCAATGCTCATCTGATTCTGTAGATCCGCTTCGACGCCCTCATGACCCTGTGTTGAGCCGGTGTTGGCCGCGGCTGTTTAAATTTTACTATAATTTATACCTGTATGTTTATTATTTGTAGGACATTTACATCCGGTATTATGTTGGATTATTTTTCGTACACTCAGCAGAGGCGCTGAAGGCTTAGGTAGTAAGAAAGTACTCGTAGTATAAAATGCGAGTTAAGTAGCCACTTAAGTAGGTAAATACTAGATACCTATTTTAGGTACATATACATAGGTAGGTGGTACCTCTGTATTCCCCGACGGACGTTTCGACCGGACACGGGTTGACTCGGTGGGCAATAAAGAGGTAAGTAATAAGTATCTTAATAATGACGTAAAAGACCCGTTTGTTTCAAGTTTATAACTTGTGACGTTAGCATAATAAATATAATAGGTACGATTGACCTTTGCAACTCAATTTTCATTGTTAATAGAAATCTAAAATTATTATCATCTTGGTTAAATCACTGAGCACACACATGACAAAATGCACGAATACCTACCTATAACAGAAAGAATCATGCAATCATGCAATGCTGAATATCATTTAAATTCATTATGAACAAGAGACGTTACATACAACATACATATTGTCACGCCTCTTTCCCATTGAGGTATGCTGAGACAATGGAATTCCACTTGCCACAATCCTGCATACTTGAGAGACATTATGAAAGACAAATAAGACTCTTCCCGTCTTGGCGGCGATACCTTTTTACAATTAATTAGTGATCATGTAACCATCACCTTGGTTATAAGGTGTCCCTTCGTCCAGCATACTCACCATAGAATCCTGATATTTCATGAATGCCAAAAAATAGTGCTGAAATAGTGCTAATTAGTGCCCAAAGGAAAAAAATAGTGCTCTTATACTTAAGAAATTACAGCCATAGTTCGATGAGTATTCTGGACGAAGGTTTCGCCCAGCATACTCACCTCCGTTTGTGGAATCTGTGTACGCTTCAACCATAATTCATACTGTAACGCCATCTCGTAGCGAGTAATAAGACTACCAAACTCGGCGCCATCTAGTAGCAAATCGCAGTACTACTACGTAACGTCTTTCGGGAATGTTCTGTCAAGGTACTTCTATGTAACGTGTTATCTAGAAGCATCTCGAAGGTGTGGAATGTTCGCGATATTTCTTCCGTGAAAATTCCAGAGTAATCTAGAGTAATGACCGCACTATAAAGGCGGAGCACTTCGGTGGCGGATCATCAGTATTTCAAGAGCGATAATACGAGTTATACCTGCGAGTTCAAGTAAGAGTAAAAGTGTTCAGTGAAGCTTATAGTGAAGTGTAAATTAGTGGAAATAAAGTGTTTTGTGGTAGTTTAAATCGGCATTTTTAATTCTGTAGAACCCCGGCTCGTAACAATTGGTGTCAGAATTGGGGATTTGGACAATGCCGGTGTTACCGAAAGAAGACACAGAGGGCGTCCGTACCAGGGGTCAGCGCCAGCAGGAGTTGGACAGCAGGCGCTTCGGAGGTAATACGCCGGAGAGGTTGGGTGGTCAGGAGCAGCCAACGGTGGAAGCAGGCCCGCCCACGGTATCTCCAGCGCCAGCACCTCCAGACTTTGCTGCGCTGATGGCGATGCTACAGGAGCAAGCCCGTCGCCAGGAGGAGCAGGCCCGCCACCAGGAGGAGCAAGCCCGTCGCCAGGAGGAGCAGGCACGCCGCCAGGAGGAGCAGGCCCGCCGGTTGGAAGAACAGCTACTGCGTGACAAGGAGGAGCAGGCACGCCGCCAGGAGGAGCAGGCACGCCGCCAGGAGGAGCAGGCCCGCCGGTTGGAAGAACAGCTGCTGCGTGACAAGGAGGAGCAGGCACGCCGCCAGGAGGAACAGACGCTCCTCATGAAAGATCTTCGAGCGACTTTTGGCAAGGAGATGAATGTGATGAAGGATCAAGTTCATCATGTTGAGAACCGCATCACGGAAGCCGAAACTCGGATTGAAGATGTAAAAAACCAGATTACAGATGTGAGGAAAGAGCTGGGAAATCTGAAAGCTGGAGATGGGATTGCGACTTCCTTACCTGCCGTACCTTCAGCGCGTGGATTTAAAGTACCGCCATTCGATGGGACATCTTCATGGTCAGCCTATAAAAAGCAGTTTGAAGCCGTTAAGAAGGCAAACGGGTGGAGCAAAGCCCAGGCCATGACTGCGCTTACATTGGGTTTGCGAGACAAGGCGTTAACCATCCTAGAAGCTCTCGGAGACGATGTTTCCTACGAGCAGCTACTAGAAGCCTTGGAAACCAGATACGGTGACGCTCACCTGGAACACGTGTATCGTGCGCAGCTGAAGGATCGTGTCCAGCGCTCTGGTGAAAACTTGCAACAGTGGGCCCTGGAAGTTGAGAAGCTGGTACGGAAGGCATACCAGTCGGTACCTGCGCTCATCGATGGGAATCTGGTGCAAGTATTCATCGACGGCATCCACGACCTGGAAGTCAGGGCCGCTGTCAGACTCGGGCACCATGAGACTCTCAAAGACGCCTTGGCTCATGCTTTGGAGGTCGAAGCCGTACGGAAGGATCATCGATCTCACCGTGTCAGGGAAGTTGTAGCATCACCGGCTCGCGACCGTTTCACGAGGTATAGCCCTAGGTGCTACACATGTGGTGAGAGGGGCCACCTTCGATCCAGTTGCCCAAAGCGGACTGCTGAAAGAGAAGAAAGTCGTTCCCAAGAGGATAGGGTGGCTAATGTCACCGCCCAGCAACAGGAGGGAAACGAATAAATGCCAGGACTGCGGGGCGGGTGCTGGCTGATTTTAGAAGAGCCCCAAGGGTTTCGATCTCACAAACCCAGGATGGGAACAGCCTGATCATCAAGGGCGAGGTAAATGGAACACCATGCAAGCTGACAATAGATACTGGAGCATCTCGCACGGTTGTCAGTTCCCGACTTGCAAATCGGTTCCTTGGGGACTCTGCAAACCGTGACCGCATCAACTTGGTAACGGCCACGGGTCAGCGCATACCCGTCCGAGGAGAGAAAGAGATGCAGTTAAAGTTGGGCAATGGAATTTACCTGCATAATGTCATCGTGGCTGACATAATGGACGACTGCATACTGGGCTTAGACTTTATGAGGAAGAACTCTTGTGAGATCGACGTCAAGCAAGGAGCGATGAAATGTGGTCAAGAGGAACTTTTCATGGAAGGAGCGTTATCAGGAAAAGTGTACAGCTTGAAGAAGGTCGTGCTTCCTGCCAGATCAGAAACGACTGTACCAGTTAGTCTCCCTCAAAATTCTGGGCGAACACATCGATGTGTACTCATAGAAGGGATATACAGTGAACTTCCATGGAAAATGGCCCGAACTCTGGTAAGAGCCAATGAAGCCTCAGTGGTACGTGTGCTGAACCTTAGTGATAAGGAACACGTGATAGAAAAGAGCACATTGATTGGCACTTGCGAAGAAGTAGATTGGATGCGCCGATGCCAAGAGTTGAGTACTGGGAACATCGTCAACAAGGACGCTAGAAACAACGTGTTGACACTTTTAGAAGACTGTCGTAACATCTTAACGAAGAATGAAATGAACAAGGCTAAGAAGATGTTACTCAAGTACGCCGATATTTTCTCTTCGAGTGATGCTGACATTGGGAAGACTGGATTGGTTCAGCATAGAATCAATACAGGAAATGAGGCACCCATCCGTCAGCGACCAAGGAGACTGCCAGTAGCACGAGAAAAGGAAGTTGAGACCATGATTGAAGGAATGGTAAAAGATGGTGTGATAGAACCATCGTCAAGTCCATGGTGCTCACCTGTAGTGCTGGTGAGGAAGAAAGATGGCAGTATGCGGTTTTGTGTCGACTATCGTCGTCTGAACGACGTTACGAAAAAGGACAGCTACCCTTTACCAAGGATCGATGACACGTTGGACATGCTGACAGGGGTGAAGTGGTTTAGCACGCTAGACCTGAAAAGTGGCTACTGGCAAGTTGAAATCGATCCGAAGGATAAAGAGAAGACTGCATTTTCCACAGGAAAGGGTTTGTGGCAGTTTAAAGTTATGCCATTTGGTTTATGCAACGCCCCGGCTACTTTTGAAAGATTAATGGAAATTGTACTCGCCGGATTGACTGGGGACGCCTGTCTTGTCTATCTAGATGACATTATCATCGTGGGCCGTACGTTAGAAGAGCATCTTCAAAACCTGGAACGCGTGCTTGTAAAGATCCGAAGCGCGAACCTGAAGCTCAGCCCGAAGAAGTGCTCATTCCTCAAACGGCAAGTAAGCTTCCTAGGCTACGTAGTGTCTGAAGATGGTATCCGCACGGATCCAGAGAAAATCATCGCCGTCAAGGATTGGCCGGTTCCAAAGGATAAGACGCAGGTCAGAGCATTTTTGGGTTTGTGCTCATACTACCGGCGATTCGTCCAGAACTTTGCGGATATTGCCAAGCCCTTACACAAGCTCACGGAGGAGAAGCGACAATTCTGTTGGGACGGAAGCTGCGGCATCGCATTCCAGGAGCTAAAGAATCGTCTGTGCAATACACCTATTTTGGGTTATCCTGATGCGGAAAATGAATTTATAGTTGACACAGACGCAAGTGATATCGGACTCGGAGGTGTGTTATCTCAAAGGAAAGGAGATCGAGAGGTCGTTATAGCCTACTTCAGCAAATCCTTATCGAAACCTGAAAGGAATTATTGCGTCACGAGGAGAGAATTACTCGCCGTGGTGAAGACATTGCAGCATTTCAGCAAATATTTACTAGGGCGAAAATTCCTTATACGTACCGACCATGCTGCATTGAAGTGGCTATTACAATTTAAGAATCCAGAAGGACAAGTCGCCAGATGGATTGAGCTATTACAGGAATATGACTTTGTAATCGAACATCGCAGTGGGAGATCCCATGGCAACGCAGACGCATTGTCAAGAAGACCTTGCCCTGAAGACTGTAAGCACTGTGCCAAACAGGAGATAAAGGAAGCCATACCTGTGAAGATGCTTAAAACGGATCTGAGCGACGAATGGAAAGAAAGCCTACAACATGCTCAACAGAACGACGCAGACATCAAGCCAATATGTGAGTGGATTAAAGCAAGTGCTCCTAAACCCATGTGGAGTGACGTCGCTTCAATGAGTTCAATCACAAAAAGTTATTGGGCGCAATGGGACAGTTTAGTTATTCAGGATGGAGTCTTGTGCCGCAAATGGGAAAATGCTCGAGGAGACAGCTGTCATTTGCAAATGGTCGTCCCTAAAGTTAAGGTCCCAGATGTGCTACAGCTCTACCATAATGGATGTTCAGGGGGCCATATGGGAGTAAAAAGGACTCTGTTGAAGATACGTGAGCGGTTTTACTGGATCCACTGTCGCGACGACGTTGAGGACTGGTGTCGCAAATGTACGAGTTGTGCTGCTGTGAAAGGACCTCATACACGGAGCAGAGGTGCACTAAAACTGTATAACGTTGGGGCACCTTGGGAAAGGATAGCCCTAGATGTTGCGGGACCGTTTCCTGAAAGTGAAAGCGGAAACAAGTACTTCATGGTTGTGATGGATTATTTCACGAAGTGGCCAGAAGTCTTCGCTATACCTAATCAAGAAGCTACTACGGTCGCAGATAAATTAGTTCACGAAGTCTTCTGTCGTTTCGGGGTGCCTCTAGAAATCCATAGCGATCAAGGAAGAAATTTTGAATCTCAGGTGTTCCAGGAAATGTGTCGGGTCATGGGTACTCACAAAACCAGAACGACCTCTTACCACCCGCAGTCAGATGGAATGGTGGAGCGATTTAATCAGACATTGGAGAGATATCTGGCAAAAGTTGTGGAAAGCAGGCAAAAAGATTGGGACAAGCACATCCAACCGTTTCTTTTGTCTTACCGAAGTGCGGTTCACGAAAGCACGTCAGTGACACCAGCTTATGCGAACTTTGGAAGAGAATTACGGTTGCCTGCCGACTTACTAACCGGTATACCACCTGACGCTCCACGCAATATCACTGATTATGCGAATGACTTGCGCAGCAGGATGAATGACATTTATGAGCATGTCAGACAATCAGGTCAACAAATGTCTGAAAAGATGAAGACCCGTTACGACCGAAAGACAAACAATAAGAGCTTCGATGAAGGTTCGTTAGTGTGGTTACATAACCCAGTCCGCAGTAAAGGGAAGTCTCCTAAGCTGCAAGCTAAATGGGATGGACCATACCGAGTTGTGACCAAGATTAACGATGTCACTTACCGAATACGGAAGAGTCCAAGAAGTGCGCCAAAGATAGTTCATGTGGATCGATTGGCGCGATATTATGGGCCTGACAATGCTCGGGACGAGCATGTCTTAGGAGGGGGCAGTGTAACGCCATCTCGTAGCGAGTAATAAGACTACCAAACTCGGCGCCATCTAGTATCAAATCGCAGTACTACTACGTAACGTCTTTCGGGAATGTTCTGTCAAGGTACTTCTATGTAACGTGTTATCTAGAAGCATCTCGAAGGTGTGGAATGTTCGCGATATTTCTTCCGTGAAAATTCCAGAGTAATCTAGAGTAATGACCGCACTATAAAGGCGGAGCACTTCGGTGGCGGATCATCAGTATTTCAAGAGCGATAATACGAGTTATACCTGCGAGTTCAAGTAAGAGTAAAAGTGTTCAGTGAAGCTTATAGTGAAGTGTAAATTAGTGGAAATAAAGTGTTTTGTGGTAGTTTAAATCGGCATTTTTAATTCTGTAGAACCCCGGCTCGTAACAATACTTAAAAGAATTGTGCCCAAAAAGAAAAAACGGTGCTCTAATAACTCCGGAGTTATAGGCTTCGTTGAGTGAGTATGCTGGGTGTAGGTTCTACGCCCAGCATACTCACTTCACTACGCGAATACCGAACGAGCTATAGGTACAATTTACGGCTTAAAAAATTGTGCTTGAAATAGTGCCCAATATCAGTCCAATTTTCGCTTGACTTTTGACCTAGAACACCATTAAATTTAATTGTAAACTTTTACATAACATTAGATTTAGTACAGTCGAGTTCAAAACTTTCTAATGACTTACATTTTGTACAACAATTTTTTAACCCTCGACGCAAAAACGACGGAAATTTGACGTGTCTGTGCTTATGTTTATTTATTTATTTATATAAATCTTACAAGAAAAGCACATACATATGAATTGCAATAATACGATGCAACAAAAACTCCTTCGAGTTTTACCGTGCATTCGGGTCGTCAATCTTATTAATTCTAATGTAGGTATTCTAAGCACAATTTTTTACGTTGAGCACCTAACAAATGTTATCATGGGAGGTAGAAAAATATAAAGTTGGCACGGCACATATCGGTGACGAGTGAGTCGACACCACACTGGACGCAACCGCCGCCGCCACTTCGAGCAACAGCCACACAGATGTAGGTACCATAGTACAGCGCATAGCTGTGACTATACAGGATGCTCCATCACTAAAAAGTCACATTTAGCAATTATTTATTATAATTTGCAAGAAAATATTTTTTGAAATTTCGTTTTAAATTTTTGTTGGTGATTCTATCTTTTAGGGACAGGAAGTTGGTTTATTAAATGGGGTTCATACTATATATTTAAGTGTTCTTTTCCTGTACAGATTCGTAAAGCGAGGTAGTGAAAGTTTCTTATTAGTGACACTACGGGTTATACCATTAGAGTCCCCCGATGATTTAGGGTTTTTAAAATTCTCATTGAAATACTCTTCGTTAAGTATGTTCAACTTTCTCATGTATCGGTATTATGTTGCAGAACTGGAAGAGTTGATGATAGTCATTTGTGTAATTCTTTTTTATATTTTCAGGAACAATTTCTTTTAGGATTTTAATTGAAGTACGTATATTTGGTCAAGGTGGCTTTTAAATGTCCTTCCGTAGCTTGATATCATTCACCGAGGCTTTTCCGAACTCAGTTGGGGTCGGCTTTCCAGTCTAACTAGGATTCGGCTGAACTGATATTTTCTGTAAAGCGACTGCCATCTGACCTTCACAACCCATGGGCAATATCGAAGTTCTGTAGTTAGACCGGTCAGTTTTTCGATTTAGGGCTCCAACTACCCCTAACGACTGCCATATAGGTGATGACAACTGGGACCGACGGCTTAACGTGCTCTCCGAGGCATGGAGGGGTCTCAGTGTCTTAAGAAATGGTCACCCATCCTAAGACCGGCCTGAGTCGATGTTGCTTAACCTTGGCAATGTGTTAATATTGTCGGTTACCACTAGACCACGAGCCCCTCAAGTCCGAGTCCTTCCGTAGCTTGATAATCCATATGAAATTATGGATTCTGCTAGCGATTTATAGAGAATGAGGAGGGTTTTATAAGGAACTTTATATTTAATTATAGAGAATTTTGCTAGAATTGCTCTTAGTTTATTACACACTAGGTTAATATGATCTTTCCAGTTAAGGCGGTTATCCATCGTTAAACCGAGGTACATTTGATTTTCGACGTGTTCAATAAGGTCACAGTTACAAACAGGGCGTATTTGAATTTTTTAGATTATTCTTATGTAAACATTCGTGACAGTGTGCTATAAGATTGGGAGTAAAAGGTTTTCTGTTTTGGCTGGAGCTAATATACATAACCTTAGTCTTTTGTGCATTCAAAACCAGCCCAGCATCATGTGACCATGTTAAGAGTCTCTCAAAGTCCCCTTGAAGACGATTTTGGGCCTCGATAACACTAGTCCCGGCGGACACTATGCAAGTATCGTCTGCACATTGGAACGTGTGTGTCTGTGGCATTGTAGCTCCCGACAGGATGATCCAATTTGGATTTTGTTTTTTTTGTAAGGTGAATTAGTCGGGATGTGGGGTATGGTTTTAACATGTTGTTCTTTTAAGGAGGTGGCACAATGGTACTATGTACGGACTGCCACGCTCGAGGTCTCGGGTTCGATTCCCGGGTCTGGTGGATAATGTATAATTCTCTTTAGAATTTTACCCAGATAATTATCCCAGAGTCTGGAACTTGTGCCCGGTAAATGGCAATAGGCTCGCCCCCTATTACATGGGACCTAACATAGCTGGCGAGATGTGGGTGTGTTTGCACACCTCTGCCTAACCCTTCGGGGAAAAAGGCATGATGCTATGTATGTTTTTTAAGTTACGCAGAACTTATAGTGTGACCTACGTATTTCCTTTTTACAAATTTTCAAGATTTCAAATAGATCTAAAATTAATAAAGTATGTAGGTACCTATTTTATTAATTTTATTGGCTGCAATAGACTATTAGTGCCCAGACATTTTTTTTGGGAAATATTTCACCCTACAAGCAATGAAGTAATACGAGTAGATTTCATTTACGCTTACAATTTCATTTATTAATAAAAATAAAAAATAAAAAAATAAAAATAAATTAAATTAGCATTTAATCGACAGTTTTTGATATGTGAGAAAATACCACAATTATTCCCAATCACATAACCGCCCACAATAAGAATTTTTAATATGTTTATCTTAAAACATGTGTGAACGACTGTACCTCATTTAACGTTAGTATGTAGAAGTTTACAATTAAATTTAATGGTGTTCTAGGTCAAAAGTCAAGCGAAAATTGGACTGATATTGGGCACTATTTCAAGCACAATTTTTTAAGCCGTAAATTGTACCTATAGCTCGTTCGGTATTCGCGTAGTGAAGTGAGTATGCTGGGCGTAGAACCTACGCCCAGCATACTCACTTAACGAAGCCTATAACTCCGGAGTTATTAGAGCACCGTCTTTTCTTTTTGGGCACCATTTGGCACTATTTGGGCACAATTTTTTTAAGTATGAATAATGGTTGAATCGTACACAGATTCCACAAACGAAGGTGAGTATGCTGGGCGAAACCTTCGTCCAGCATACTCATCGCACTATGGCTGTAATTTCTTAAGTATAAGAGCACTATTTTTTTCCTTTGGGCACTAATTAGCACTATTTCAGCACTATTTTTTGGCATTCATGAAATATCAGGATTCCATGGTGAGTATGCTGGACGAAGGGACACGTTATAAGTATAAAGTTTGAGTTTGTATTTTTTTTTTATTTTGTTATTTGTCTTGTTTCAGAAATATGTGGAGTCATCGTTGGGGTGGGCAGGCGAGCGCGGCGAGGATTCCAGCTATGACTCGGATTGCGAAGATGAGGGGGCTCACAGAGCTGCTTCCAGGACACCCTCGGATACACTCGCTGCTGAGTTCGCCGAGTATGTTACCCTCACGCCTACACCTCCGCAACTAAATCAGGTAACATTGTGGTTTCATGCGAACTAGACATTATTTTGCATAGTAACTGTAGAACTAAACTGTAAAGCAACGATTTAACAATAGTTATTCAAATACACATTTAATATAAATTGGTAATTAATTACTTTGGTATGTCTGAAGTGGGCATGTCAAATTAGGTACCGACCATCAACTAGACAGTTGCACAAGCGGAGCATACATGTATTCAATTTTGATAAAATTTAAGCATCCTATAGTTACTTTTATTCCATTTATTAAAGCTCGGGAACCCGGTAAATCTCAGGATCTTTTGTCGCATTCCAATTTTCTGTATGTCAGCAGCATTTTCAGTCCAACTACTGAAAATAAATGCCATGCACAATGTCATCACAACTATCTCACGAGTCAATATTATGTACCTACTCCACATACCGTTGCTATTGCCAAATACAGCCATTTAAGTTGATTTTATAATGTATGTAGGCCTTTTTAGGCTGATGTAATTACACTTAACAACTAGAAACATTAATAAAGCCTTTTCTTTTCCATCCATAGGCAAAAATCGAGTTTGCTGTAAAGCTAGGCTACACTGAACGTCTGGCTCGAACGGCATTGCAGCGGCTCGGACCTGATCCGCCTCGTAATGAGTTACTGGCGGAGTTGATCAAGCTCGCCGCCAAGCAGCCCCCTCGAGCGTTGTCGCCGCCCCTCCCGGCAGAATCCGATCCGGTACCGGACCGGGCGCCGCTCAGGCATATCGTCATCGACGGCAGTAATGTTGCTATGAGGTACTTACCTATTATATTTTAAATTGTCAATACTTAACCTTTTGCTGCCTAGGTTCTGTATGCTTCACATTTTTAGCATCATTGTGTGCTCCATTTATAACAAGCCAAAAGTTACTGGATAGGTGTCAGCTATTGCATTAGGTCTCAGGGCAGGGATTGTAAATTCTATTTAGTAAACATGTCGTTTCGAAGGCAACTGATGGTTGTGTATTATAACGTTCCAGTCACGGCAACAAGGAGGTGTTCTCGTGCCGAGGCATCGAGATCTGCGTGGAGTGGTTCCGGTCGCGCGGCCACCGCGACATCACCGCGTTCGTGCCCAAGTGGCGCAAGGAGGCGTCGCGCCCCACCAGCCCCATCGCCGACCGCGACGTGCTCGAGCGGCTCGAGCGCGACCGCGTGCTCGTCTACACGCCCAGCCGGCTGCTCGGCGGCAAGCGGCTCGTCTGCTACGACGACCGGTACATCCTGCGCCTCGCCGCCGAGACCGACGGCATCGTCGTCTCCAACGACAACTACCGCGACCTCGCCGCCGAGAGCCCCGACTTCCGGAAGGTGGTCGAGGAGCGCCTCCTCATGTACTCGTTCGTCAACGACCGGTTCATGCCGCCCGACGACCCGCTCGGCCGCGCCGGGCCCACCCTCGACGCGTTCCTCCGCGCGCCGGCGAGTCGCGCCGACCTGCCGCCCGCCTGTCCCTACGGCCGCAAGTGCACGTACGGCAACAAGTGCAAGTTCCACCACCCAGAACGCGCCGGCCGCCCGCACAAGTCGGTCGCCGAGAAGCTGTCCGAGCGCGCCGCCCGCACCCTTCGCGCCCGTGACCTGCACACCGTCAGCCTGCCGCTGCCGCCCGGCGGCCGCCCCGCCGACCTCAAGAAGCCGCTGGTGCGGGCGCACTCGGCCGCGCCGAGGCTGACCGACCCGACCCTGGCGACGCACTTCGACCGCGCCCAGCTCCTGCTGGCGGGCCCCTCGCAGCCGGCCCCCCCGCCGCCACCGGACGTGAACCCGCACCGCAAGCTGGCGCGCCAGCTGACGCTGAACCCTGCGTGCGACCCGCGCCTTCACCCGCAGGCGGGGCGCGTGACGAGTGCGCCGGGCGGCGGGGCGGGCGGCGCGGGCGCCCGCGGCGCGCTCCCGCCCTGCACTTCGGAGGGCGCGCTGCAGCACTGGGACGCGCGGCGCCGCATGCACTTCCACCTTGCGGGCATTTTCCCCGAGGCGCAGGTGGCGCACGCCATGGCCGCGCACCCGGAGGAGACGGACGCGCAGACCATGTGCGCCATCATCCTACAGCGCTACCGGCCCAGCGAGGCGCGCCTGCCGCACTGACCACACCCAAACCCGCACCCGCCGTCTCCCCCTCCTCTACTACCGATTTTTGACACTCAAAAGTCGGACCGGTAGATCGTAGGTCCCGTGTAGACCGGACGCGAAGGACGTCGCGGAGACGGAGCATGTCGCGTCTATACCTGGAGAGTCTTCTATGGCCCGGTGCTGTCGACCACCGAGTTGGCATTTACATTGTACATTTTCGACGCCTCTTTCATGTGCTTCTAAGAAGTATATGCTGATATTTAATTGTATGTTAAATAGTTTCTAGATAATAATATGTACAAATACGTATTTTACATAAAGTTAGCTTGACTTGACACAAATTAAAAACGTGCACTGGTTACTTTATCTTATTGATCTATGAATTAACACAAAAATCAACTCTGTGACCGACTTTTTAGCGTTCCATGGACTATCTCTGTTTGAGTTACAGGTCCATAGCGTGATCCCCTGCACTTGACCATATTTGATATGATCTTAACTTAAACTATAGCAGGATACTTATATATAACCATGGACCAAAGTGCCTTTAATTAATAACGGCCGGTTAGACTCCCAACACAATGCACGCAATAAAAAAAAAAGATCAGTGGTCAGACTGACAAATGCTGCCAGCATTTTAAGTTCGAAATTTGAAATAAAATTACTGGCAGCATGATCTTCATTGGAATTACTGAGAGTTATTAAAATTATGTATTATAAAATACCATGCTTGTATAACTAAGCGAAAAATGATAAGCAATTATTATTATTATGTTGATATTTAAACGTGATCGTAATCATTATTGGTACTGTGTACCAATTTAAGTTTTATTCAGTTTAAATGTTATTATACATAATATATGTTAAATGATTTTGTATTTATAGTTGATAATATACGTGACGTGATGCGGTCTAAGGCGCTTTTGCTGTCATGTGGATTGCCACCCGTGTGTGGGTCAGGTCAGGTCCGCATGCGTCTCCTTAGCAAATCCCGACCCGCCTGCAGCCCTCTTGACAGGAAAAGCATGTATTAAATAATATAATCCAGGTAGCATGCACGCGGGTTCGACCCGCATTCGGGTGGATACATACCTGACTGGAAAATCTCCCTAAATTTTAGGTTTATAAAAAACACAATATGGTAACGGCTGCCATATTCAAAGTACTCAACCTGGATGGGGTATGGACATAAAGGAAACTTTTAATACTTACCGTCTTGCCCCAGGAGCCATGCCATTGGGACATGTCCATTGACTAATTTAGACCAATGATATCACAGAAAGTATCACTACTAAACACGTTTTGTAAGTTTCTGCGATATCATTGGTTTGAATAGGTCGATCGACATATGTCGACACTGCCATGCTTGTGCTGCAGGTGCCATGGTAAAAAACAGTGTCACGAAGTCTCTTTAATTCCAACACAGGTTGAGTCCTATGAAATGTATCACATTATATTATAATGTTTTGGTTCACTCGGTATACTTAGATGTTAAGCTATGGCCAGCTATTATTGACTAATATTAGACATGTAGACGTAACATTGAACCAATCTGTTGTTTGATTTTATTAAATTGAACTGTTAAAAAACTTAATGCAATGCATAAATTGAAAATGTAAGATACATATATCTACTACCATAATATACTTCATAGAATGATTACAATTGTTAGTTGTTAACATTTTTATGGAGTATATCATGAATTTATTTAGTGTAATTAAGATGAACTTAAGTCAAATTTTACTTTTATTCGTCATAACTGGACTTTGGTAATGGAAATTAATCACATAAACTATTCATACCGTGTTTATTTACTACATACCTGATTTGTTGTAAGTTTTGCAAAGTTTTTGCAAATCTCCAATACATGTTCTTAGATTCTGATACATTGACATAGTGGTGCTTGTGGCGATGTCCCATGAATAGTTTATGTGAACATGTTGATAATATTCATTTAAGAAATCCTATAAAACATCAGTTTGGGGACTGAAGTAAAATTTGGTAGTAATTTTGAAATGATATGGGATATCTTTTCATACAATAAAGACATCCCAAACATTTCAAAATTCTGTGTAGGTGACATTCCTTGCGGAATGCTTTTAACATTATACATGTCTTTTTTGACATTATAGGAATTTATTGTATGAATAAAGTTATAGTCCTACATATTAAAATGTGTTTATATCTTTTTAACCCTCTCTGGATTGTAAGATATTCGTTTCAACATCATTCTCTTGTATTTCGTCATTGGTTTTTGTATCAGTTGTCTCTGGTTGACTTATACCCTTGGATATATCAAGTATTGCATGTTGAACATCTTGCAAACACTCTGTTTTAACTTCTAAGCAGCTAGTCTTCACTCCAAAATGAATTAAACACAGTTTTCGTAAATTTTTCATACATATAAGACGTAAGTATATCTCTTGATGTGCACATTTCTATGATTGATTCTACTATCATTCTTGGGTTTACTGCTGATTCTATTATAATTGCTGAACATGAGTCAGTTGGTATGGCATTACTACATTCAGATATACCAAACAATAGTGCCTCTACTTTTCTGTAAAAGAATGAAATATATTTTAAAACAGTATGAAAGTATGTAATTTGAATGGATCTTATCAAATTTACAAATCACAGTTTTTGGCTTTTTGGGGATATATAAGCTTATAACTATAATGATGCACTCAGGGCTAAGTAGTACTTGTACTTATAGTCACGGGCTGATCTCCGCAAGTCCACGTCTAGTGTGCGGGTTTTGCGTGTGGGCTAAGTAGTAACCAAGTAGGTTAACACAATGCAAAGGTTAAGCAAAATATAGCTAGGGCAGTTGTCTTACGACCATATATGGCAGTTGTTAGGGGTAGTTGGTAGTCCTAAATCAATAATCCAACTGCACTATCTATAAAACGCACATGGGTTGTGAAGGTCAGATGGCAGTTGCTTCACTGAAAATATCCAAATTCAGCCACATCACAGACCCGAACTCCAACTGAGTTGAGAAAAGGCTCGGGAGATGAATGATTTAAGCACAATGGCTTATCAATATGGAAAAAGATAGTGACTTAGTACTTTAACTTTGGTGGTTTCGGTCGATTTTCTTTCGGGATTAACTTAAATTCTCTCCATTGTGGTTTTATAAACTCTGGGATATCGACTTTATACTTCATTAGAATAGTTTGTATTGTTAAATTGTTGATCCTCAGTTATTTCAGGCCTGAAAGACAAGATACATTGAGCGATCTAGCGCTCAGTTCCCTAGTATGTAAGTTCTATCTAAGTAATTGCAAGTAGAATCATAATAGAAAGTAAACAAAAATGTTTTGAAAAAAATGAGATATAAAATCTTACCATGACAGTTGATCAGGTCGACATAGGACATTTTTGGTGCTTTTCTTCAGTTTACTTTTACTTGTCTTTTTTGGTAATGTTCAGGCCTTCATAATAAACAAATGTATATTTGGATTCCGTAGGTACCTACTTAAAGTTAACCTAAAAAATTAACAAAACTTCACCAGCACTTTGACTGACGCAAGGCCAGTCAAAGAGAATACAATACTACGTAAGAAGGCCAGTAGTAAGTATTATAGTTCTCTATGGGCCAGGCTATACAAAGAAACAAATTAAAATCCTTATTTTAGTCATCTTAATCATAGTCATTAAATTCAAATAAAAATAAATAGATTATGTAATAGAATGGAAAGAAAAGAAATTGTATTTAGGTACAATAAAAAAGACAATCTGTCAAATCTAAAATGACAATAAAATTTTTGATTATGGCCTCTGTCAGTGTCAGGTAGGTACTTATGTACATTTCAATTCAATTCTTTGTTATGGCCTCTGCTTGCACTTGCAGCAACTTGCCAATGACCAGTGAGTAAAGCTAATAACGTAGGAGATTATGTATGTATGTCAGGTATGTAGAAAATGACATGTAATGATGATTGATTTTGTTGGTTTGACAGTTTGACACATTGCTTCAATAGTTCATACCAATTCATAAGTGATAAATGAAAGTAAAGATTTTAACCCGAATGTATAGGCTTTATTTGACTAATAGAATCTAACATAGGATTGTGACAATGTCAAGGATTTTCTTTTAATTAGAACCATAAACTAATAATCTACGACATTCTTCCCTCCTTATTCCTGAACGTAGTCGTTCAGGTAAGCTGGTGGCCTCCTCGTCCGTGCTGAGCGGCGTAATTCAGTAGCTGGTGTTGAGTGGTGGTAGTGTGGTTCTTCAGCAGGAGGAGAAGACGGAGGCGTGTTATAGATGTCCACATCCGACGTATTTAGTTCAGTATGGGGTTCTGCGTTAACACTATGACTGACATTGTTAACATCTTCAGATGGTATTATTGTGTTCGGTGTAATAAGCCGGTGGTCCGTTAATGTTGTATCACCTCTGGGCGCGAGGTGGCGGTTTGAAACCGTTAGTTCTCTGCCATTTGATAATCTTATGGAACTATATTGTGGATTTGGTTCCAGTAGGTCAACTTCTTCCACGATTGGATCATATTTGCTGGCTCTTACAAATTTCTTCAAAAGAACTTTACCGGGTTGCAACCACGACGGCATGGATTGTCCCCAAGACGATCGCCGTGGATGATTGAACATTCTTTCATGAGGTGTCGTGTTTGTTGTTGTACATATAAGTGATCTTATACAGTGGAGAGTTTGAGTAATAACTGCCTCCCATTTGTCTATCGATAGATTTTTATCTTTTAAAGCAAGGCGTATCGTTTGCCAAAGCGTGCCATTTAAGCGCTCCACCTGACCGTTACCCTGAGGATTATAAGGTGAAGATCGACTAGTAGATATTCCTTTTGTATGTAGAAACTCTTTAATACCAGCCGACATGAAAGACGCTCCTTGATCTGTATGAATAGACGCTGGCATTCCAAAAATTGAGAAAATATCAGTTAGATGTTTAATTACTGTCTCTGTACTCATATCTGGGCATGCGTAGGCAAACGGGAATCGTGAGTATTCGTCAATTATTGTCAAAATATACTTGTTATTAGTTGATGATGGTAGTGGTCCTTTAAAATCCAAGGACAATCTCTCAAAAGGCATCGTAGCTTTGATTAGTAACCCAACATTTTTACTGAATCTTGGTTTTATCTCTGCACAAGTTGGACAAGAGGTTACAACCTTTTTGACATCATCTATTGTAAACGGTAGATTTTTAGATCTTATCCAGTGGGCAAGTCGTGTTATACCAGGATGACAGAGAGATTTGTGTAATTCCAAAAGGCGATTGTCTGTAGTGGCTCCACATACTTGCCTGGATAATGCGTCAGCTACAGTATTAAGATGTCCAGGTCGATACTGTATGTCAAATTTGTAATTTGATAATTCTAATCGCTATCTCTGGATCTTGTCATTTTTAATTTTGCTTGCATGTCCTCGCATCATATATGCTACTGATTTTTGATCGGTTATTAGATAAAAAGACCTCCCCATCAGATAATGACGCCATTTTTTAAGGCTTTCTATAATGGCGTAAGCTTCTTTTTCTATTGACGGATATTTTCTCTCACTTTCGTTTAGTGATTTTGAAAAAAATGCTACTGGCCGGCCACTTTGTGTCAAAGAAGCAGCGATAGAGTAATCTGAAGCGTCCGTTTCTACAGTAAATGGTTCCTTGGGATCAACTGCTGCTAAGGACGATTTCGAAATAATTGTTTTTAATTCTTCAAACACTCTCGCTTGGTCGGCTTTCAGTGGATATGTCGCTACTTGTGTCAGTGGATGTAATTTTGAAGAAAAATCTGGTACCCATCTAGAGTAATGAGAGAATAAACCTATTGCTCGTCGTAAAGATGCAGAATCAGTGGGTAATGGCAAATCACGTAGTGGCCGTAAACGTTCTGGATCGGGTTTGATGATTCCATTGTTGATATTATACCCAAGAATGTTCAAATCTGTTATACAAAATTCGCTCTTTTCTTTGTTGATAGTAAGATGGTATTTGTCTGCAATCTCCATGAATCTTTCAAGTTTTTCATCATGATCCTTCTGATCAATTCCACACACGGTAATATCATCTAAATATGGGTATATGCCCTCTATAGTCGTTCTTCGTATAATGGAGTCTACGGCTCGTTGAAAACAAGCTACTCCGTTGGTCACCCAAACGGAATACGACGAAATTGATATAAATTGCCGGCAGCTTCGAAGGCAGTGAATGGTCTATTCTCTGGAGTAATTGGGATTTGATGATATGCAGATTTCAGATCGATTTTGCTGAATACTCTATATTTGGATACCTTTGCTATGACTTCTTCGATATTTGGCAATGGATATGCGTCGAGATACGTAAATCTGTTCACCGTTTGTGAGTAATCAATACACATCCTCTTTTTATGATTTGTGTTGGACGTAACTACAACTTGAGCACGCCAGGGTGAAGTGCTCTCTTCGATGATACCATCTTCCAGTAATTTCTTGACTTCTTCTTGTATAAACTTGCTAACGTCGCCTGCAAATCTACGTGATTTTATAGCTATTGGTTTGCAATCTGGCGACATATTTGGAAATAGATTGACGGGCTCAATATTAGCTTCATCTAGGGCGTTTAATCTGAGAGGTGGATTTTGCCCATTAAATTGGATCTCCAGAGTGGAATACTGTTCAAGTACATCGTGTCCCAGTATGACATTACAGCAAAGATTTTCCATGACACGAAATAGTATTGACGGAATAACTGCATTATCCATCTTTAATGTTGCTGGACACACTTTAGTTATTTGAGATGTATGGGATGAAGATGCCATAGTCACTTCTTGTGTCCACGCTCTTGTTTTTAGGTCATATTGTTTTACTACATCATCGTCAATAAAGCTACCAGTACTTCCAGTGTCAATCAAAGCTTTAACCGATATACCGTTGATGGTAACAAGTTTCGTACATTTCTGAATATCGCTGGCTGCTAATACTAGACAAGAAGTAAAGTCTTCACCGTTTTCGGTAGCAGTGACGGCAGCACTGACATTGCTGCTTCTGCATACTTTCGCGAAATGTCCTTGTTTGCCGCACTTGAGACAGGTTACTTGCGATGCTGGGCATAATCGACGGAGGTGACGTGAGTTGCCACAAAAATAGCATTTTCCATTAGATTGTGATCTAGAAGGTTCGGCAATCTTCTGTCTTTGATTTAAAGTTGCAACTACAGGCGTAGGCTGTATTGCAGCGGCGTTTTGTGAATTATTGAAGCTTTGTGATTGAATTTGAGCAGATTCGAGAGCTCGAGCCTGACTGTGGGCTTCGTCTAAAGTAAGAGTCATGTTTTCTAGCAGCCGCTGTCGAATAGCAGTAGAAGCGAGACCGGAGATAAAAGAGTCGCGTACATACATCATTCTCATACTGAGTCGCAGTAACCGATGTGAAACTGCATTCTTTAGAAATAAGTTTTAGAGATTGCAGATATTGGTCTATTGTCTCGTTAGGGTGTTGTTTACGAGAGGCTAAATTGTGACGTGCGAATATTTCGCTCTTCGGCTTGATAAATAAACCATCTAGCGTGGATATAGCTGACGAGTATGTTTCTGCTTGGGCTATATGCTCGTAGATATTTGGTGAAATAAAATTTATGAGCAGTTGATGCTTTACCTTATCATCTGTGACCTTCGCTGCGTCCAATTGATAAATGAAAGTAAAGATTTTAACCCGAATGTATAGGCTTTATTTGACTAATAGAATCTAACATAGGATTGTGACAATGTCAAGGATTTTCTTTTAATTAGAACCATAAACTAATAATCTACGACAATAAGTTCATAACTCGACCGTTTGGGGTTCCGTACCCAACGGATAAAACAGGATCCTATTGCTAAGACTTCACTGTCCGTCCGTCCGTCTATTACCAGAGTAAAATACGGAATTTCGACGCACTAAATATCGATAAATGCTAATAAGATGGAACAAAATTGCGATGCACGTTACTGCGAAAGACCATGTCTGCGAAGCCACTACACTTCTATGCACGTTACCGCGATAGATCTCCATTGCGATAGTACCTACTTGACTTCGATGTACGTTACCGCGAAAGTTTTTCACTGCGATACAACATAACTTCGTATTTTAAAGAACGAAACAAAATTATTATTACTCCACGTTATGACAGTAAAAAGCAACACAGTTAGCATAGTAAAAAATATATAATAAATATATAATTGATAGAGAGTTCAAATTTTCATAGATGATGTATTTCTGTTGCCGCTATAACAAAAAATACTAAAAATGGAATAAAATAAATTAGGGGGCTCTCATACAACAAACGTGATTTCTTGCCATTTTTAGAGAAAAGATATGGAACGGAATCCTACGTTCACGAGTCCGACTCGCACTTGACCGGTCATAGCGCTGTATGTTCATTCTATCATTCACTTACTGATTGATGACTGATTGATCCTGAACTGAATGAATAAATTCTAGATAGATTGGATTTGCTTTTGCTTAATTTGCTTGCTCATTTACTCCAAAGAGAATACAATACTACGTAAATTTACTCCGGAGTGGACTCCTGGATCTGCATTGCGATGAGATTGAAAATAACGGAAAAATATTTTTTATTAGTACATTACCAAATCTTATTTGATATGCGATTGCGAATCCGTTATTGGGTAAGTGGTGCATATATTTTGACAAACTACCTAGGTAGTAGAATGCTCAAGCTACGAGTACCTACCTATCTAACGTGTTACAAAGTTGTAGGTAGCTAATGCATCCGACGATGCGTTTTAAGCATGATATAAATGATTGCAATCGTGGTTGTAAACGTGGTATTAAACCAAGCGCATTGCTGGCTACACGGTTTAAAACCAACAGTGTTTAATAGAACACAGTTGGTTTTAATCAGCCGTTTTAAACGATGTAGGTATTGGAAGTAGTGGCAAATATTAACAAAAAACTAAGCTTAACTTTTTAAGTATCCTTTATGTAGGTAAGAAAACAGTGTCTTGTTTAACCATTCTATAAAATCGCAACAAAACGATGAAGTGACCCACAATTTTTTATAAGAAACCTGGTTCCTTCAAATGAGGGTAAGTTTTCATTTTAGTTTTTGTAGGCTTTCTAGGTCAGAGCAAAATTGGTTAGGGTGTCGCAAAGAGGGTCCCGGACTTAGAAAAATTTCGACAGATTTTTGTATGGAGCAGGGACTTGTAAAATTTTCACGATTTTACCTAGTGTTGGAAGAAGGGTTCGGGATTTAGAAAAATTTCGATTGATTTTTGTATGAAGCTGGGACTTGTAAAATTTTCACGGCTTCACGGGACTGAATAAAAAATTTCGACCGATTTTTTAATCATTCAAATGAAACCTTATCATTCCTAGTCTGGTTGTTTGTTCTTGGCAATAAAAATATTTTGAACTTCGTTCGCGGTACCTACCACCGATTTAAAAAAACAGCGCCCTGGCACTATGCTCTCTCAAAAAAAAAACACACCTGATTCTTCTAAGGTTTATACCACAGAATAACGAATAGTAAGTGCCTATTATTCTTAAAATGCTTACCGAAAAAGGTAGGTAGATGGTAAGAAAAAAAACAGTTTAATTTCGTTTCACAACCATTCTATTCAACTAGATGTTACATTGTATAAAAATAAAAGAGGTACTAACTCTCATAAGTGTTCACGAGAACAGTAAGTTTGTAAGTAAGTACTTATTTAAAACAGATAACAAGTAAACAAAACAGGAAAAAATGTGGTAAAAACTGTCTATTACATGGTTATTATTGCAGAACCTTACAACTAAGGCACACTGTTTAATGGTGCTGACATCAGCTGTGGAACTCGTCAATTATCAAGTATCCTCGTGAATTTTCGCAAAGTGTACTGAAATGTTCTTGGCTTATAACGTTATTTACAATAACTTGCACTATTAGGCGTGAACATTCTAAATTCTCCGCTATTATAGAATCCGGACAAATATTTTGGATCGACTTGGCGAGGTGTTCGGTTATTGAATAATGAAGGTTGTGTTCTCAGACTAAAAGAATAACATAGACGGAACGAATAGAACTAGCGAGTGAAGCCGCCAAAAGGGATACTATATGGCAATGGGATACCATTTCGCTCGCCACTCCTTTGTGAGCAGCGAGTGTGTACGTACGTGCGATCACGGTTGAACAAAATATTATAAATATGCCGTATTGTGGGTGAAAAGGTGTAAAAATACTTCAATTATTCATAGAAAGAATGCTGAATTATCGTTTCATAAGTAACTAACTATTTCTTATTAGATTTCATAACATTTTTCTAAATATTTTAGTAGCACAAACTAGGAACACAAAACCTCCGCCATATCATACAGAGTTGCCATAATTTTTTCATCATTTCCACAAAATATTTAGCAGTATTTATGGGAATTTATAAAGTACTGAGTAAAAAAAATCTGTGTCATCAATGTTGACAACCTCGATGTTTCTAATCATCATCATCATCATTCGTGCGTTAGTCCCGAACTCCCGATCACATCTGTGTCCGGGATCTACTTAATACGTGGCTTGGTTATTTCGGCAATCTTGGAATTGACCGCTGTCTGACCTCCCAGCCATCCAATATATTTATGTTACTGTGTCAGTAGTTTAATTTCAGTCTAACACTACAAAGGCCTCAGTCTTAACCTAACGACTATTGATATCTACTTCATGTATAGTCAACGACAAAAGTAGCTTAACCAATAATTCTTATCTGTTGATCACTAATAGCTGTTAAACCGATCACAAAATTAAAAACAAAACACGAAATATATTAACTTTGTCCTTGGGGATTCTAAAATTACTTGTACATTGCTGTGGCATATGCATTGGGATGTAAAAAAGAATAATAAATATTTTTGTGCTAATCAACTTTTGTTGTTGACTGTACTTTGTACTTACACTGGAATGAAGCTTTGTTCATTAATCTTAAAAAGGATTATTTTAATTATGAGAATTTTTTTGAAAGCTAGTAATTAAAGTGTTTATTACTCAGTGTTTATCACGTTTTTATTTATTTTAACACTTCCCCATTTTAGGCACTTATCATAATAATCATTTGTGTAAATGACAAAATAATTGCAGATAACATTTACTATAACAAATATTAATTTTCCATATGTCCACTATATAGAGATTTTTAGGAGATTTTTTCATTTGCTGGCAACATTACGCACACGCCGTTAGTGGTATCGGTACACGGAAATCGGAGTCACACGCACACATTGAAAGTGTCATTTGGCTTCACGTGTTTATTCTACATGTTCCGTCTGTGTTATTCTTTTAGTCTGAGGTTGTGTTCTGTCACAAATCCCACAATACGCATCTCAGCATCTATTAAAGATTAATAGAATGCGAAAATTTCTCCTTTTCACGCTGGGTTGTAAAAACACAAATATAAAATTGTAATTTTAAAATCCACAATAAATACCTGGGCAAAAATAGTCCTTATTTCAACTTAAAACAGATTTATTTTTAAATTGAATGGTTTTGTGACATTTAGAAAGAAAGAAAGAAACATTTATTTGGTACAAAGTGGCCACACAAAACAACAACAATACATAATCCAACAGAAGAAACAAATAATGGACAAAATTACATTGGGGATTAAACATACTTCCAAACTAATAAGAATACTTGCAAGAATTCTTGCACATAAATAATTTAGTAGTAAGCATAATTGTTATAAAACCCAATAATATTCATAACAAAAATATAGTAGTTATTAATTAATGAAGAATAACAATCAAAATAGAACTATGTAGCACTATGTTACGTAATGCGATAACGCATTTAGTTTTAATCTGAAGGAAAAAAAGTGTGTGTGTCAGCTCCGACGCACGACTGGAGTTTACTCCTTAAGTACGAGTATCTAACCATAACAAATTAGAAAGTTGCGCACTAGAGGTGCGCACCAAAAACGTGACACGATTTTCGTTACTTGTTAGTAGGTTCTACCCCTCGGATTTTTCTCATACCGGGCGCCTTATATATGAAAATCGATTCTTAAGGAGTAAACTCCAATAATAATTAAAACGGCTATATAATAATATGTTGAATCGTTGGATGATGATTAACCGAACAATGAGGGCACCGCACGATCTCCTAAGAGGCTGCATGTCTCTTAGCCGGACCCCTCTATGGGACTTGAAACCGAGGGCCCTTGCGGTCATTGTTTCAATGATACGCGTTGGAGCGGGACCACAGGCCTACATCTCAAGAAATTGAGGCGCAGCGAAGCATGACTTCTGCCATGCAACCATGGCGGAAGTCGACGCTGAAAGCTGTTTTGTTTTTAATGGTCAACGTACCGAATTCATCATCATTAGATCATTCAGAGTTAAATGTTATCTGGATGTTTCATTCGATGTGATTATTCTTATTGTGTATTGTCGTTGTCAATATTTTCCTAAACTTTTGATCCTCTTATTTTTTTCAAGAGTAGTTGATTTTTTTATAATTTTTTTTGGTTTGGAATTTTTCTCTTTTGTCTCGTCTCTGTCATTTAACCTTTCTATTCGTCTTTTAAGAATTCCCTTACTTTTTTCTTTATGTTCTTTGTCAACTATACGTTGATATTTTATAAATAAGCCGCAAATAAACTTAAACTAAAAATAAACTTGAAGTTATCAAGTTTATTTTTAGTAATTGATGACGTCAAAGACATAAAATCTGGAAAAAAATATCGCAAGTGGCACGTTTGATATCCAAATCAAGTATGCTGGCGGATTAGTTCGTTTCGTTGTGGTTATTTGAAGAATCTGGAAAAGAAGCAGTTGAAATGTCTGGTTTCTCATTTGAGATGCTTGCGACTACGCTTATTGTTAATAAGTGTCTTATCTAATATTCTAGTCGGTGTTTGTAGTGAATTGAAAAAAAAGTTAAACTTTAAATGGTAAGTTTCCTCAAAATATTTACTAAAACCTTAGTATGGTTTTAGTAAATATTTAGAGGAAACATCCTGTATATAACGAGTGTCAATGCCACAACATTAGATGCACGTATATCGTTATTCGATAAAAAATATAACCCTTAAAAAATTTCCACCTTCCGAAAACTCACGGTAAAAATCTATCGTCTAAAACACTATTTTGTAAATCGAAGTACTCTCACGTCCAAAATGTCTGGAGTGCGCGTTTGGGTCACCTGCTCGCGGCAAAGTAACCGTTCATCTTAATCATAAAACACGTGGTGGATCTTCTTTTACAAATAAAAATGTCTTTATTTTTTATTGTGGTACAAAAAATTAAAATTCGCAAGTATGCGCAATAAATGCTTTCTATTTTCAATAGTATGCACTCTTAGCTATGAGTGTATACTATTTAAAATACGTAGGTCACACTATAAGTTTTGCGTAACTTAAAAAACAACATGTTAAAACCAAAATATTAGTTTATGGCTTTTCAAAATACTCACCTTTACATTTTAAACATTTTTTCATGCGATCGAACCATTTTTTTAAACAGGAGGACCACAGATCTGAATGCATGTTTTCTACGTGCTGATTGAATGCTATCACTACCTCTTCGGATTTGGTAAAAGTGAAACCTCTCATCAAATGTTTGATTTTGGGGAAAATACAGAAATCACGAGGTGCTAGGTCGGGGCTATGCGCAGGATGGGTGACGAGTTGTACTTTTTCGGAAGCTAAAAATGACTTTGTTTTGTTGGCCGTGTGTGAAGAAGCATTGTCATGATGTAGGAAAACGCGGCTTTTGGGTCGGCCTTCGCGAACTTTCTCTAACACCCTGGGTAAACAAATGGTAGAATACCTCGGCATTAACACTCTTTTGATCTTCAAGTGGAATTGTACAGATGGGACCCGTAGCTGAGAAAAAAAACGCGACCATTTTTTTACCAACGTTTCTCGCCTGCCTCACTTTTGTTTGCTTGTTCTCATTTTCAAACACCCATTCACAAGATTGCTGTTTCTTTTTCGGGTTCAAAACAATAAATCCACGTTTCGTCTCCTGTGACAATGTCATAATACATAAAGAAACTCGACCTCTCAAATTCAGCAAACCATCGCCTCACGGTGCTCAAACAAGGTGCTTCTCTCCCAAAAGCATTTTGAAGACGAGCGGCACAGTCTTGCGGAGAGAGAACTTTTAAAATCATAAATAATCATCGCTCTAAAATCTTTTCGACTTAATTCCATTTTCGTTGCATACGTAGAACTTTGATGTGTGATAAAAAACAATTGACAAATGATTTCCCGCAAATTGTTTTTTTTATTACTAAGAAGGTTGCAACGTTTAAAAAAATATAACATTCGAAATTCAAATAGTTCCGATTAGCTAGAAGTGCAAAACTTTTAGTGTGCCCCATGTAGTAAGCATAATTAGCAAAGTAGCAAATAGTAGCTACGTACTAACATTTAAATCATGGTGCCTCAAGGTGTATTCTTAATGTGGATAGGCAGCTGGCCTATTCCTACAAAAAATACAAAAATTAAAAGGGAATAGGTACCTTCTGTAATAGGTACGCAGAATTCTCTGTAACTGAGTTCAAATTTGTTAAAAAATATTTTCCTAACAAGCATAAAATAACGTGTTGCAGAATAGTAGATTATTAACCAAGTGATGAAAGACCAATTTCTGACGTTATATTTTAGTAATAGTTCCAGGCAGAAATTGGTATTTTTATCCAAGTTATACACTCAACTTTTCATTTAGAATACGAGGAAAGCAAACAATGGCCTACCTACTTGAAGTTTATAGGAAAAATGTTAAAGTTTGATTATGTTAGCGTAAGGGTTTTTTCTGGTATATTTATATTTGAAACAGTTTGTGATATTTGAGCTTCCGGTACATCCGTGAAGGTCGGAGAATCTCGTTGACGAAATTCAGTGGAAGTGGGCGCTGCTTCCTTCCGATGTTGTACATGCTCTTTTGAAGTACCTGGCTGAGGCGAACTGGGGCGTAATTGGATGGTGTCCGTGATTTTTTTCTGAATTTTTTATTTATTTTGTACCGAGTCTTCAATGTAACCCTCGGCTACAATGCTCGATTTCCATCCGCCGTGCCTTTTCAGCAATGTAAAGTTGGTCCCAGCATCGACTAATAGTGTAGCTGACTTTCTCCGAAAGCGTTTCCCGCATTAAAAATTCAATAACTTAGCAGTTAGTAGTCCTACTCGTAAAAATAAGTTGAAAACATCAAAATTTGTGTAGAATCGAGTAGATACTAAAAGACACGCTAGACAAATCTAACAAACCTAAACAATATCAAAAAATGTATAAAAATTCTTAAAAACTAAAGTGGAACTTTTTATTAGCTGCAGTAAAATGACGTTTTGTGGGTTAGGTACCGCTTTTTGAAGAATAATAAATAGGGATGTAGCTAAGTGAGTAAGTGAATCATTCAATAAATGAATGATCAGTTTGGTTTTGTCTTAGAGATTTAATATTAAGTTGTAATGATCTTTTTCAGTGGAAGTATAGGGACGTACATCCAAAATGAAACAAAAATGTCATAACAATGTTATTTAATCAATCATTTTCGGAATTACTATCACTGTCGCTTTCGGTAACACTAATGACAAATCTGTCCGTCACTTCATCTATAAAATAATCGAGGTGGCACATTTTGTCTTCCTCTTTTATAGTGTGAGACACACAGTCACTCCACTTAGCCGGTGTCACTTTGTTGATTCCTTTTTGGAATAAAGTTTTCACTTCTTGCATTTTATACGTTTTATTATTGTTTGCGACGTGCCCCTTTACCTGTCCTCAAACCAACGCTATGGGGTTCAATTCACAGTGATAAGGGGGCAGTCTTAAAAGTCTGATACCTATTTGTGCAGCCATCTCGTCCACGGCATATTTCTCAGTATGATTTTGTTGTTTCACAATATCTATGAGAGTGGCCTTCACCATATTTGGTTCAAATGTAATATTTTTAGTGCTTTCGTCCACGACATCTTCGGGATTGTTTCGATCTTCCTGGAGTGAAAGGGCGCGTTGTCACTTACGACCGTTTAGGCGCAGAATGTTCAACTCGCAAAATTTCCCGCGGACGCAAAATGTCCAGTTCGCAGAATGTCCAGTTCGCAGAATGGCCAATTCTCAGAATGTCCAATTCGCATGTCCAATATTCATCATAATGTTGTCACCACTAATTGGTGGGGGATTTAAGTATGAATAAATCAATAAGTAGCTTACTAGGTACTTACTAGGAAATCACATTTATTTTTGTCACATTTATTTTAATTTAACATAAATTATAGTATCAATATAAAAAACGCTGCGGTCTAGTGATTGTAAAATATGTAAATCATACCCCATCAATTACTATTGGGATTTAAAAAACTTATTTTCATATTGCGTATTTCACGTAAAGCGACATCTAGTTTTTGACCGAGCGAGCGAAGCGTTTCAGTTTTAACTCAAGGACTGGCCGATTTGGCGTTGTTTGTCTGTATGTGTGTCTCTTCCGGTCTACAGGCCACATTTTTCAGCCGATTTTCATGAATCTTGGCACAAGTGTTCTTTGTTGCAAGGTGCAACTTTTGTCGAGAGGATAGTTCGATTGGGGGAAAAATGGGGAAATAACGAAATTCCGTTCTACAGGCCGCATTTTTCAGCCGATTTTCATGAAATTTGGCACAAGTGTTCTTTGTTGCAAGGCGCAACTTTTTTCAAAGGGATTTTTCGATTGGGGGGAAAATGGGGTAGAAATGGGGGAAAATGGGGAAGTACAAAAATTGTTGCTATTCTGCTTTCTTTCGGTCGTTTTTTTTTTCTTTTTTATTTCTTCTTTCTTTGGTGCGCATGGAAAGTCAGACCACGTCCTGGATGTTAGGGACCCGAAAATAACGCGAGGTCTACTGTTCGCAAAACTACTAGTTATAGCGAGTACTAACAAGCGAACCAACTGCAACCGCAAGTCCTTACAATAATAGGTCTATTTTTTGTGAATATTATTTCCTTATTATTTAAACGTTATAATTCTGATGTAATGCATTTATTTATAGAGATGGAATTCCCTACATAAAATATTGTAAGTCCCTAAACCCATAATCTCAAAAATTTTTTTTTGTCAATTTACCAAGACCGCAGCCTTCCCTACATCCACTTCATATACCTCTACATACTTGGCAATTACCAATACAATATAAACCCAGTAAGTATAATAAATAATCATGATTAAACAAAGTTTTTGCCAAGTTCCTACCTATACTGCCGTTCTGTACATCTTGTACTGAACCACTATCGGGCCCCAGTTTTCGCCACATACAGCACGGATTTTGAAGTTTTTAAACCAAATATGTAAATTTTGAAGCAACTTAATAATTATTATTATGCATTCGGCTTGAGTTTGGGTAGAATGAGTTTGGCGAACCACTCCTCGAAACACTCTGCGTTCATTTCATCATGGTAATCTTCTGTACCTTTCTTTGCTTTAAACATAAGAAGTCCGTCGTCCAGGAAAGCTTCTTCTCCGCCTATGTGACTAATTATTAGTCGTTTGCCCTTTCCTGTGTGATTTTTTAATCCTGTAGTTAGGCCGTCTAAAAATGCCTGCCGAGAAGATTTTATACTTCCATCACTCCAGGTATTTTTTGTAGTATAACCTGAAAATAACAAAAAAAGAATCATAAGTTTCGACAGCTATATAAAAGGGGAATAAACATAGGAAACTAAGAGTTGACACTTACCAGCGTTGACCCAGGTCTCGTCTTGATAATATATGTATCTTCCCTCCCTACAATATTGTTTAATTAAATGCAGGTAGCGCTGGCGCCATGATATGATATCTTGTCTATTAATAAGTTCGCTCTTGCGTGATCGAGTAGCGAAATTGAAATTAAGATGGTTCATAATTTTTCTCAATGTCTCTTTCGAGAAGTTGGGCAATTCTGCGTCATCATTTACAACTTGCAGCACCTAAAGATTATTAAAATTATTACGTAATTGGTTAAAATTCCACATGGGGTGGGAGAAAACATATTATACCTAACGCATAATAAAAAGATTAGTGATGACAGGTAAACTAACCTTTGCGATGGTGGGTACTTCATTTCTATGAAAGAACTGATGTACAATTCGTCTAATAGCGGTGAATGTGAAATCATGAAGTTTTTCTTTAAATGTAAGTTTTGGGCCAGGTTTTTCGGGAGGTAGTCCGAGACGCCCAGGACTTTAATTGGCTGTGCCATAGCGGCTGGCACTTAAGATTTTATTGCAAATAGATGTGTCACCAAAGCACTGTAAAAGATGAAGATGTTACATTTATGTAAAATCATAACTTAATATTTTCGTAGTATGGAGGTCATCGCGCTACTGGCATGAACCCACCCACTACTCAATCCCTTTTCGAGTCAGACGGGTTAAATTCAGGATAGAACCTAGTTAGCCTATTGCAGTATGTAGTTGATTTATCACTTACTCTACTGGATACACAGCCATTAACAAATCTCTGGCAGCAGTTTTGTATGAAATCCAGTCTACTATGACGTATTTTTCCATCGGAATTTGAGTTCTTCCTGATCCAATGGGTATCTGAAAGGACAAATCCAATATAGACATAGTATTTACATTACTAAGGCAATATTGCTTAGATTAACAAATTAACTATCGTCGTTAACTACAAAGAATAGTATATCGGTATATATTTTAAAAGAAAAATATCTGACATTTTAGCACTTTATACTGTTAATGTGTGTGCATATTAAAAAAACATACTTAACGGCTATGGCCGGCACGTCGAAAAGTCCACGGATTTCTCGTAAAATATCATTGAGTAATTCCTTTTCTAATAGAACTCCCGCCATTAGATGTGTCACCAAACCACTGTAAAAGATGAAGATGTTACATTTATGTAAGATCATAACCTAATATTTTCGTAGTATGGAGGTCACCGCGCTACTGGCAAGAACCCACCCACTTCTCAATCCCTTTTCGAGTCAGACGGGTTAAATTCAGGATAGAGCCTAGTTGGCCTATTGCAGTATGTAGTTGATTTATCACTTACTCTACTGGATACACAGCCATTAACAAATCTCTGGCAGCAGTTTTGTATGAAATCCAGTCTACTATGACGTATTTTTCCATCGGAATTTGAGTTCTTCCTGAACCAATGGGTATCTGAAAAGACAAATCCAAAATAGACATAGTATTTACATTACTAAGGCAATATTGCTTAGATAAACAAATTAACTATCGTCGTAAACTACAAAGAATAGTATATCGGTATATACTTTAAAAGAAAAATATCTGACATTTTAGCACTTTGTACTTGTAACGTGTGTGCATATAAAAAAAACATACTTAACGGCTATGGCCGGCACGTCGAAACGTCCACGGATTTCTCGTAAAATATCATTGAGTAATTCCTTTTTTAATAGAACTCCCGCCATTAGATGTGTCACCAAAGCTCTGTAAAAGATGAAGATGTTACATTTATGTAAGATCATAACCTAATATTTTCGTAGTATGGAGGTCACCGCGCTACTGGCATTAACCCACCCACTACTCAATCCCTTTTCGAGTCAGACGGGTTAAATTCAGGATAGAACCTAGTTAGCCTATTGCAGTATGTAGTTGATTTATCACTTACTCTACTGGATACACAGCCATTAACAAATCTCTGGCAGTAGTTTTGTATGAAGTCCAGTCTACTACGACGAATTTTTCTATCGGAATTTGAGTTCTTTCTGATCCAATGGGTATCTGAAAGGACAAATCCAATATAGACATAGTATTTACATTACTAAGGCAATATTGCTTAGATTAAAAAATAACTATCGTCGTAAACTACAAAGAATAGTATATCGGTATATACTTTAAAAGAAAAATATCTGACATTTTAGCACTTTGTACTGTTAACGTGTGTGCATATAAAAAAAACATACTTAACGGCTATGGCCGGCACGTCGAAACGTCCACGGATTTCTCGTAAAATATCATTGAGTAATTCCTTTTCTAATAGAACTCCCGCCATTAGATGTGTCACCAAAGCACTGTAAAAGATGAAGATGTTACATTTATGTAAGATCATAACTTAATATTTTCGTAGTATGGAGGTCACCGCGCTACTGGCATGAACCCACCCACTACTCAATCCCTTTTCGAGTCAGACGGGTTAAATTCAGGATAGAACCTATATAGTTAGCCTATTGCAGTATGTAGTTGATGTATCACTTACTCTACTGGATACACAGCCATTAACAAATCTCTGGCAGCAGTTTTGTATGAAGTCCAGTCTACTATGACGTATTTTTCCATCGGAATTTGAGTTCTTCCTGATCCAATGGGTATCTGAAAGGACAAATCCAATATAGACATAGTATTTACATTACTAAGGCAATATTGCTTAGATTAACAAATTAACTATCGTCGTAAACTACAAAGAATAGTATATCGGTATATATTTTAAAAGAAAAATATCTGACATTTTAGCAATTTATACTGTTAATGTGTGTGCATATAAAAAAACATACTTAACGGCTATGGCCGGCACGTCGAAACGTCCACGGATTTCTCGTAAAATATCATTGAGTAATTCCTTTTTTAATAGTACTCCCGCCATTAGATGTGTCACCAAAGCTCTGTAAAAGATGAAGATGTTACATTTATGTAAGATCATAACCTAATATTTTCGTAGTATGGAGGTCACCGCGCTACTGGCATTAACCCACCCACTTCTCAATCCCTTTTCGAGTCAGACGGGTTAAGTTCAGGATAGAGCCTAGTTAGCCTATTGCAGTATGTAGTTGATTTATCACTTACTCTACTAGATACACAGCCATTAACAAATCTCTGGCAGCAGTTTTGTATGAAGTCCAGTCTACTACGACGAATTTTTCTATCGGAATTTGAGTTCTTTCTGATCCAATGGGTATCTGAAAGGACAAATCCAATATAGACATAGTATTTACATTACTAAGGAAATATTGCTTAGATTAACAAATTAACTATCGTCGTAAACTACAAAGAATAGTATATCGGTATATACTTTAAAAGAAAAATATCTGACATTTTAGCACTTTATACTGTTAACGTGTGTGCATATAAAAAAAACATACTTAACGGCTATGGCCGGCACGTCGAAACGTCCACGGATTTCTCGTAAAATATCATTGAGTAATTCCTTTTCTAATAGAACTCCCGCCATTAGATGTGTCACCAAAGCTCTGTAAAAGATGAAGATGTTACATTTATGTAAGATCATAACCTAATATTTTCGTAGTATGGAGGTCACCGCGCTACTGGCATTAACCCACCCACTACTCAATCCCTTTTCGAGTCAGACGGGTTAAATTCAGGATAGAACCTAGTAAGCCTATTGCAGTATGTAGTTGATTTATCACTTACTCTACTGGATACCCAGCCATTAACAAATCTCTGGCAGTAGTTTTGTATGAAGTCCAGTCTACTACGACGAATTTTTCTATCGGAATTTGAGTTCTTTCTGATCCAATGGGTATCTGAAAGGACAAATCCAATATAGACATAGTATTTACATTACTAAGGCAATATTGCTTAGATTAACAAATTAACTATCGTCGTAAACTACAAATAATAGTATATCGGTATATACTTTAAAAGAAAAATATCTGACATTTTAGCACTTTATACTGTTAACGTGTGTGCATATAAAAAAAACATACTTAACGGCTATGGCCGGCACGTCGAAACGTCCACGGATTTCTCGTAAAATATCATTCAGTAATTCCTTTTCTAATAGAACTCCCGCCATTAGATGTGTGCTACTGGCATGAACCCACCCACTACTCAATCCCTATTCGAGTCAGACGGGTTAAATTCAGGATAGAACCTAGTTAGCCCATTGCAGTATGTAGTTGATTTATCACTTACTCTACTGGATACACAGCCATTAACAAATCTCTGGCAGCAGTTTTGTATGAAGTCCAGTCTACTATGACGTATTTTTCCATCGGAATTTGAGTTCTTCCTGATCCAATGGGTATCTGAAAGGACAAATCCAATATAAACATAGTATTTACATTACTAAGGCAATATTGCTTAGATTAAAAAATAACTATCGTCGTAAACTACAAAGAATAGTATATCGGTATATACTTTAAAAGAAAAATATCTGACATTTTAGCACTTTGTACTGTTAACGTGTGTGCATATAAAAAAAACATACTTAACGGCTATGGCCGGCACGTCGAAACGTCCACGGATTTCTCGTAAAATATCATTGAGTAATTCCTTTTCTAATAGAACTCCCGCCATTAGATGTGTCACCAAAGCTCTGTAAAAGATGAAGATGTTACATTTATGTAAGATCATAACTTAATATTTTCGTAGTATGGAGGTCACCGCGCTACTGGCATTAACCCACCCACTTCTCAATCCCTTTTCGAGTCAGACGGGTTAAATTCAGGATAGAGCCTAGTTAGCCTATTGCAGTATGTAGTTGATTTATCACTTACTCTACTAGATACACAACCATTAACAAATCTCTGGCAGCAGTTTTGTATGAAGTCCAGTCTACTATGACGTATTTTTCCATCGGAATTTGAGTTCTTCCTGATCCAATGGGTATCTGAAAGGACAACTCCAATATAGACATAGTATTTACATTACTAAGGCAATATTGCTTAGATTAACAAATTAACTATCGTCGTAAACTACAAAGAATAGTATATCGGTATATACTTTAAAAGAAAAATATCTGACATTTTAGCACTTTGTACTGTTAACGTGTGTGCATATAAAAAAAACATACTTAACGGCTATGGCCGGCACGTCGAAACGTCCACGGATTTCTTGTAAAATATCATTGAGTAATTCCTTTTCTAATTGAACTCCCGCCATTAGATGTGTCACCAAAGCACTGTAAAAGATGAAGATGTTACATTTATGTAAGATCATAACTTAATATTTTCGTAGTATGGAGGTCACCGCGCTACTGGCATGAACCCACCCACTACTCAATCCCTTTTCGAGTCAGACGGGTTAAATTCAGGATAGAACCTATATAGTTAGCCTATTGCAGTATGTAGTTGATGTATCACTTACTCTACTGGAAACACAGCCATTAACAAATCTCTGGCAGCAGTTTTGTATGAAGTCCAGTGTACTATGACGTATTTTTCCATCGGAATTTGAGTTCTTCCTGATCCAATGGTATCTGAAAGAACAAATCCAATATAGACATAATATTTACATTACTAAGGCAATATTGCTTAGATTAACAAATTAACTATCGTCGTAAACTACAAAGAATAGTATATCGGTATATACTTTAAAAGAAAAATATCTGAAATTTTAGCACTTTGTACTTGTAACGTGTGTGCATATAAAAAAAACATACTTAACGGCTATGGCCGGCACGTCGAAACGTCCACGGATTTCTCGTAAAATATCATTGAGTAATTCCTTTTCTAATTGAACTCCCGCCATTAGATGTGTCACCAAAGCACTGTAAAAGATGAAGATGTTACATTTATGTAAGATCATAATTTAATATTTTCGTAGTATGGAGGTCACCGCGCTACTTTTTTTTTTATTTTTTTATTTTATATTTAGGTCGACAAATTGACGCCACTCGCCTGATGGTAAGCTGAGGCGACGTCTGGCAATTGAGGGCGACTCTCACAGTACACAGGAATACTATAGAGAGTGGCCCTCAACTTGACGACCCTGTAATGTGCCTCTTCACGCTTCGCTTAAAGAGCCCAGGGTTATATGTAGGAGGAAACACGTGCGCAGGCAGGGCGTTCCAAGCCACCATCGTTCGGCAGAGAAACGATCGTTTAAAACGCTCGGTTCTCGCGAAGACGGTTTCCACGGTATGAGGGTGACATCTCTGCCCGGCACGCGTTGTTCGGGATCGGAAGGGAGAGGGTGGGATCAGGTTGAAGAGCTCTTCAGAACACTCACCGTGGTAAATACGGTAGAACGCGGCCAAGGAAGCAATTGTTCGGCGCTGGGCTAGCGGCTCAAGGCTTCCCGTTACCTCCGGACAGTCTATAATGCGAACAGCGCGTCGCTGCATAGCGTCGAGTGCGTCCAGCAAATACTTCGCGGAGCCGTATTCAACGCAGGGTCTAATCTGCGTTTTGTACAGCAGACACCTCTGGTGCGGTGTAAAGAATCGCTTTACCTTGTTCAGTATTCCTAGTTTCCGCGAAGCTAGCCCAATACATCTCTCAATGTATTTTGTGTTATTGAGCTCTCGACGAACGTCTATGCCAAGGATGTCTAGATTGTCCTTCATTGGTAATATTGCATTCTGAAGAGTGGGTAGGGGAAGGAAAGGGGATTTTTTCGCTGTAAATGCACACGCCTGTGTTTTGTGGGCATTGAACTCGACCAAGTTCTCGGCACCCCATTGGGAAATACTGTCGAGGCTTCGGTCGAGATCACCCACGAGATGTCGTCTCTCCTCCTCTATCACAGATCGCCCCGCCGTCGGACGAACCGAGTAACTCCCGTGCAATGTACTGTCATCTGCATAGCAATGAATGTTCCCGAGGGAAAGCATATCATTGATATGCAGAAGAAAGAGAGTTGGTGACAGTACGGACCCCTGCGGTACCCCGGCATTCACTTGCAAAAAGCGAGAAGCCTGGCCATCGCAGAGGACCCGCACTCGGCGCTCGTTTAAAAAACTGGCAATCCAGCTGCACAGTTGAGGAGGTACACCATATGCCGGAAGCTTGGAAAGGAGCGAAGCATGCCAGACTCTATCGAAAGCTTTGGCGATGTCCAGGCTAATAGCCAAGGACTCGCCAAACTTTTCCATAGCCCCACCCCATACATGCGTGACGAATGCCAGGAGGTCACCCGTTGATCGTTTTGGCCTGAAGCCATATTGCCGATCATTGATTAGCGAGTGATCCTCCAGGTATCGCATGAGCTGCTTATTAATAAGAAGCTCGAGCACCTTGCAAATGACTGAGGTGACAGCTATGGGTCGATAGTTGCCTGGATCGGATCGATCCCCTTTCTTGGGGATCGGTTGTACGTTCGCCTCCTTCCAGGCCTCCGGCACGAGGCCTGTAGAGTATGACAGGCGGTACAGACGCGTTAATACTGGAGACAACTCAGCAGCACATTTTCGTAGCACCACCGCCGGAATGCCGTCAGGGCCACTGGCTTTCCGCGTGTCGAGTGACCGCAGCACTGCCCGTATATCACATTGCCTGATAACAATATCAGGCATAGTGTGGCCACAGTTGGCGATGGCGGGGGGCTGCAGGCCATGGTCGTCGACCCGGGAATTAGCCGCAAAGAGGTCTGCGAGCATGTCCGCCTTCTCTTGGGCTTTGTGAGCCAGTGATCCATCAGGAAAACGCAGTGGTGGCAGCGAGGGTTGACAAAAATTTGACTGTACGGCTTTGGCCAGTTGCCAGTATCCACGGCTGCCCGTGGGATGGGATGTGAGCTCCTGACCAAGCCGCGCGACGCGCTGGGCATCCGCTCTCTTGAAGGCCCTCTTGCTGAACCTAGTGGCCCGATTGTACGCTGCTTTGAGGCGGTTCACGTTCGGGTCACGTGCCGCCCGAGCCCTGACCCAGGCGCGATATGCTGACTGTTTTTTCTGGACAGCCTCGGCACATTCACGCCCGAACCAGGGGCGAGCTTTGCGGATGCTGGCGACATCAGTGAAAGGGATATAATATTCTATCCCTAGACTGATCTCGCCAGCAATGGCAGCAGCGCTATCCGAAGGCGCCTTCCCTACAAAGCAGCGCTGGCTCCACGGGATGGACGCAAAGTAATCGCGGAGACCGTCCCAGTCTGCCGACGAGTAGTGCCATAGTCGTCGAGTCATTTGTTCAGCACGAGCAGGTGGTGGCACTTGGAAGCTGGCGTGCACAACACAGTGGTCGGATGTGCCCAGTGGGGCGCGTACCGACACACTGTACTCGGCTGGGCGACTCGTCAGCAGTAGATCCAGCAAGGCGGGCGTGTGGTCTGACCTGTCAGGTATCCGGGTGATCCCCCGTACCATCTGGGTCAGCCCGTGGGAGAGAGCGAATGCATGGGCGGTTCGTCCCGCATGATCGGTCCTAAGGGACCCCAGCCACTCAACGTGATGACCGTTAAAGTCCCCCAGGAAAACCAGGTCAGCGTTCGGGAACCGCACCTGCGCATCGTCAGCCATCTCGCTGAGGTATTCGAAAAGCCTTGTTGTCCCAGTGTCCCCTGTGTGGGAGCGGTAGACGCACACGTAGATCTGGCTCATGGAGCCATGATCCACGTGCAGCCAAAGGACGGAGTAGGAGGGGTTCTCCAGACAGCGCAACCGGCGGCAGCAAACATCCGCCCTAACGAACACGCACACCCCGGCTTTATCGCGGAATTGTTCTTCAATGATATAGCCCGGGTAACAGAGGTACGACGTGTCGTCAGGGCGGCGTATCTGTGTCTCCGTTAGGAACATCACAGAAGGCCGTGCCGACTCCAGGTGATGGTGGACGGTATCGAGGTTTGCATGGAGTCCGCGGATATTCGCGAACTCCACCTCAAACGAAGTCAACTTTGTGGGGTTTCTAGGGGCCGCTGTGTACCGTCTATTCTCTTGTTGCACTGTCATTTTGAAATATGGGGAAGCGTGAAGACAGGGCGATATTTGGTGCGGCAGTAAGTGACAAAGTGCAGAGGCTAGCTTCGTCTAGAACCGTGTGGTTAGGTCGGAGCCGACCCGCCGGACGGAAGGGCTCCCAAACCCCCCTGATGCAAGGCCGCCGCTACCCCACACCGGTTACCACCCGGAGCGGCGACCCCACAACAGGATTATGCGCAACATGTGGGGCAGCCTACTGGGGTGGTTGGTCCCAGGCGGGCCCCATGACTATGTTGCGGGCGGCCGCGGCAACGCCGTTGCTAAGGGTCTCCCTGGCCGGCGAATCGACCCACACCACCCACACTAGACTCAGCTTCGCCCCCACTGGACCCCTGCCTGCCGCACCATACACCGCCCCGGGCCCGGTAGTGCAGCTGCTGAACCCCTAACGCAACCCAGCCTGGGCTGGGTTACTTGGGGGGCTTTAGCACAGCTGCACGGTGGTACCCCCCCGGACCAACACTGTTGTACCACCTGGTATCCACGTAGGGGCCAAAGCCACCACATGGGTACCGTAATATACGAACCTCGTCCGTTAATCAGCAGGTGCGCCACTAGCAGGTGAGGTCGCTGGGGCCCGATAGATGTAAGAAGGACCCCTTTGCACCCTACTGGCATGAACCCACCCACTACTCAATCCCTTTTCGAGTCAGACGGGTTAAATTCAGGATAGAACCTAGTTAGCCTATTGCAGTATGTAGTTGATTTATCACTTACTCTACTGGATACACAGCCATTAACAAATCTCTGGCAGCAGATTTGTATGAAGTCCAGTCTACTACGACGAATTTTTCTATCGGAATTTGAGTTCTTTCTGATCCAATGGGTATCTGAAAGGACAAATCCAATATAGACATAGTATTTACATTACTATGGCAATATTGCTTAGATTAACAAATTAACTATCGTCGTAAACTACAAAGAATAGTATATCGGTATATACTTTAAAAGAAAAATATCTGACATTTTAGCACTTTATACTGTTAACGTGTGTGCATATAAAAAAAACATACTTAACGGCTATGGCCGCCACGTCGAAACGTCCACGGATTTCTCGTAAAATATCATTGAGTAATTCCTTTTCTAATAGAACTCCCGCCATTAGATGTGTGCTATTGGCATGAACCCACCCACTACTCAATCCCTTTTCGAGTCAGACGGGTTAAATTCAGGATAGAACCTAGTTAGCCTATTGCAGTATGTAGTTGATTTATCACTTACTCTACTGGATACACAGCCATTAACAAATCTCTGGCAGCAGTTTTGTATGAAGTCCAGTCTACTATGACGTATTTTTCCATCGGAATTTGAGTTCTTCCTGATCCAATGGGTATCTGAAAGGACAAATCCAATATAGACATAGTATTTACATTACTAAGGCAATATTGCTTAGATTAAAAAATAACTATCGTCGTAAACTACAAAGAATAGTATATCGGTATATACTTTAAAAGAAAAATATCTGACATTTTAGCACTTTGTACTGTTAACGTGTGTGCATATAAAAAAAACATACTTAACGGCTATGGCCGGCACGTCGAAACGTCCACGGATTTCTCGTAAAATATCATTGAGTAATTCCTTTTCTAATAGAACTCCCGCCATTAGATGTGTCACCAAAGCTCTGTAAAAGATGAAGATGTTACATTTATGTAAGATCATAACCTAATATTTTCGTAGTATGGAGGTCACCGCGCTACTGGCATTAACCCACCCACTACTCAATCCCTTTTCGAGTCAGACGGGTTAAATTCAGGATAGAACCTAGTTAGCCTATTGCAGTATGTAGTTGATTTATCACTTACTCTACTGGATACCCAGCCATTAACAAATCTCTGGCAGTAGTTTTGTATGAAGTCCAGTCTACTACGACGAATTTTTCTATCGGAATTTGAGTTCTTTCTGATCCAATGGGTATTTGAAAGGACAAATCCAATATAGACATAGTATTTACATTACTAAGGCAATATTGCTTAGATTAACAAATTAACTATCGTCGTAAACTACAAATAATAGTATATCGGTATATACTTTAAAAGAAAAATATCTGACATTTTAGCACTTTATACTGTTAACGTGTGTGCATATAAAAAAAACATACTTAACGGCTATGGCCGGCACGTCGAAACGTCCACGGATTTCTCGTAAAATATCATTCAGTAATTCCTTTTCTAATAGAACTCCCGCCATTAGATGTGTCACCAAAGCTCTGTAAAAGATGAAGATGTTACATTTATGTAAGATCATAACCTAATATTTTCGTAGTATGGAGGTCACCGCGCTACTGGCATTAACCCACCCACTACTCAATCCCTTTTCGAGTCAGACGGGTTAAATTCAGGATAGAACCTAGTTAGCCTATTGCAGTATGTAGTTGATTTATCACTTACTCTACTGGATACCCAGCCATTAACAAATCTCTGGCAGTAGTTTTGTATGAAGTCCAGTCTACTACGACGAATTTTTCTATCGGAATTTGAGTTCTTTCTGATCCAATGGGTATTTGAAAGGACAAATCCAATATAGACATAGTATTTACATTACTAAGGCAATATTGCTTAGATTAACAAATTAACTATCGTCGTAAACTACAAATAATAGTATATCGGTATATACTTTAAAAGAAAAATATCTGACATTTTAGCACTTTATACTGTTAACGTGTGTGCATATAAAAAAAACATACTTAACGGCTATGGCCGGCACGTCGAAACGTCCACGGATTTCTCGTAAAATATCATTCAGTAATTCCTTTTCTAATAGAACTCCCGCCATTAGATGTGTGCTACTGGCATGAACCCACCCACTACTCAATCCCTATTCGAGTCAGACGGGTTAAATTCAGGATAGAACCTAGTTAGCCTATTGCATTATGTAGTTGATTTATCACTTACTCTACTGGATACACAGCCATTAACAAATCTCTGGCAGCAGTTTTGTATGAAGTCCAGTCTACTATGACGTATTTTTCCATCGGAATTTGAGTTCTTCCTGTTCCAATGGGTATCTGAAAGGACAAATCCAATATAGACATAGTATTTAAATTACTAAGGCAATATTGCTTAGATTAAAAAATAACTATCGTCGTAAACTACAAAGAATAGTATATCGGTATATACTTTAAAAGAAAAATATCTGACATTTTAGCACTTTGTACTGTTAACGTGTGTGCATATAAAAAAAACATACTTAACGGCTATGGCCGGCACGTCGAAACGTCCACGGATTTCTCGTAAAATATCATTGAGTAATTCCTTTTCTAATAGAACTCCCGCCATTAGATGTGTCACCAAAGCTCTGTAAAAGATGAAGATGTTACATTTATGTAAGATCATAACCTAATATTTTCGTAGTATGGAGGTCACCGCGCTACTGGCATTAACCCACCCACTACTCAATCCCTTTTCGAGTCAGACGGGTTAAATTCAGGATAGAACCTAGTTAGCCTATTGCAGTATGTAGTTGATTTATCACTTACTCTACTGGATACCCAGCCATTAACAAATCTCTGGCAGCAGTTTTGTATGAAGTCCAGTCTACTACGACGAATTTTTCTATCGGAATTTGAGTTCTTTCTGATCCAATGGGTATCTGAAAGGACAAATCCAATATAGACATAGTATTTACATTACTAAGGCAATATTGCTTAGATTAACAAATTAACTATCGTCGTAAACTACAAATAATAGTAAATCGGTATATACTTTAAAAGAAAAATATCTGACATTTTAGCACTTTATATACTGTTAACGTGTGTGCATATAAAAAAAACATACTTAACGGCTATGGCCGGCACGTCGAAACGTCCACGGATTTCTCGTAAAATATCATTCAGTAATTCCTTTTCTAATAGAACTTTCGCCAGTAGATGTGTGCTACTGGCATGAACCCACCCACTACTCAATCCCTATTCGAGTCAGACGGGTTAAATTCAGGATAGAACCTAGTTAGCCTATTGCAGTATGTAGTTGATTTATCACTTACTCTACTGGATACACAGCCATTAACAAATCTCTGGCAGCAGTTTTGTATGAAGTCCAGTCTACTATGACGTATTTTTCCATCGGAATTTGAGTTCTTCCTGATCCAATGGGTATCTGAAAGGACAAATCCAATATAAACATAGTATTTACATTACTAAGGCAATATTGCTTAGATTAAAAAATAACTATCGTCGTAAACTACAAAGAATAGTATATCGGTATATACTTTAAAAGAAAAATATCTGACATTTTAGCACTTTGTACTGTTAACGTGTGTGCATATAAAAAAACATACTTAACGGCTATGGCCGGCACGTCGAAACGTCCACGGATTTCTCGTAAAATATCATTGAGTAATTCCTTTTCTAATAGAACTCCCGCCATTAGATGTGTCACCAAAGCTCTGTAAAAGATGAAGATGTTACATTTATGTAAGATCATAACTTAATATTTTCGTAGTATGGAGGTCACCGCGCTACTGGCATTAACCCACCCACTACTCAATCCCTTTTCGAGTCAGACGGGTTAAATTCAGGATAGAGCCTAGTTAGCCTATTGCAGTATGTAGTTGATTTATCACTTACTCTACTAGATACACAGCCATTAACAAATCTCTGGCAGCAGTTTTGTATGAAGTCCAGTCTACTATGACGTATTTTTCCATCGGAATTTGAGTTCTTCCTGATCCAATGGGTATCTGAAAGGACAACTCCAATATAGACATAGTATTTACATTACTAAGGCAATATTGCTTAGATTAACAAATTAACTATCGTCGTAAACTACAAAGAATAGTATATCGGTATATACTTTAAAAGAAAAATATCTGACATTTTAGCACTTTGTACTGTTAACGTGTGTGCATATAAAAAAAACATACTTAACGGCTATGGCCGGCACGTCGAAACGTCCACGGATTTCTCGTAAAATATCATTGAGTAATTCCTTTTCTAATTGAACTCCCGCCATTAGATGTGTCACCAAAGCACTGTAAAAGATGAAGATGTTACATTTATGTAAGATCATAACTTAATATTTTCGTAGTATGGAGGTCACCGCGCTACTGGCATGAACCCACCCACTACTCAATCCCTTTTCGAGTCAGACGGGTTAAATTCAGGATAGAACCTAGTTAGCCTATTGCAGTATGTAGTTGATTTATCACTTACTCTACTGGATACACAGCCATTAACAAATCTCTGGCAGCAGTTTTGTATGAAGTCCAGTGTACTATGACGTATTTTTCCATCGGAATTTGAGTTCTTCCTGATCCAATGGTATCTGAAAGGACAAATCCAATATAGACATAATATTTACATTACTAAGGCAATATTGCTTAGATTAACAAATTAACTATCGTCGTAAACTACAAAGAATAGTATATCGGTATATACTTTAAAAGAAAAATATCTGAAATTTTAGCATTTTGTACTTGTAACGTGTGTGCATATAAAAAAAACATACTTAACGGCTATAGCCGGCACGTCGAAACGTCCACGGATTTCTCGTAAAATATCATTAAGTAATTCCTTTTCTAATAGAACTCCCGCCATTAGATGTGTCACCAAAGCACTGTAAAAGATGAAGATGTTACATTTATGTAAGATTGATTACTGATTGATTGAGTATTGATTGATACTGACAGCTGACATAAGCGCGGTCGTTGACCTCTGTATTTACATATCGCAATAAAATAGAATTATAGTCAAATACTGTTTAACTTCATTGGATAAATATAGTTTAGTATTCAATAATTATCTCGAAGTGTTTGTGAGTGTTTTTGTGCGCTGAGAGTGCGCAAAACAAATAAATCAGGTCTGCTAGCAGTTCCATCTACCCGTCAATACTGATTTATAAAGTAAATACTTAAAAGTGCGCAAGTTAACTATAATAGTGTTTGTGGCGCAGTTCCTTGGTGCTCCCTTTGGCATTTACAGTGCAACTCCGTGTGTGTGGTGCAATATAAACACCATAAATATCGAAACGCCATAGAATATAATATCTGTAACTGCGCCATCTCGTGACGGAGTGTAGTAGTAGTCTGACATTCGATTGGAGTACTACATTTATTAACTGGAATCATGACACCGTGTAAGTGCGGCGCTTGTGGGAGATATATCTCGGCGAATGCGATAGATGGCACTGAATGTACCAAGTGCCGTATACTATATCATAGGAAATGCGTTGCCTTGCCGATTTCTGGCGCCATACTTCCGTCCTGGCTGTGTCCAGAATGCAAGAAAAACGTAGCAACCGATAATGGAACCGACACTCCGGTCCGTGGCGTTGCATCTCAGCTAGATTTATCGAACAGTCCTGCAACTAATACCTCTGCGGAAGCGAACCTATTGACCGCTGATATCACGGCGGAGTTAAGAATTTTCAGAGACAGCCTGCGATCAATTAACGAAATTCTTCAACAATATAAGTCGGAGTTGTCGGACATCGTCGTCTCGCTGAGGGAGTGCAATGTTAGGGTCGATGCTCTGGAGGAGAGGGTTGGAATCTTGGAGAGGGAGCGGCCGGTTGATCAAAACTTACCTAATGAGGTCATTGAACAGCTGAAACGGGACCTAAATGACCGGGATCAGGAGCTACTGAGTGGTGATGTTGAGATATCCAACTTGACTGAACCAACAGGTGAGAACCCGGTGCATACGGTGCTTCTAGTTGCTGCGAAACTCGGCATGAAACTGGAAGAACGGGATATCGTAAGCGCGGATCGTGTCGGTTCCCGGTATCTGTTAGCGACTGACTCGCAGGGTCCGGAGCGCCGCCCGCGCCCTCTAGCGGTGCGCTTGATGCGTCGCAATCTATGCGACGAATTGTTAAAATGCGCTCGTGAGCGACGCAGTGTAACGTCGGTCGACATCGGCATGACTGGTCCTGCGCGTCGGTTTTACGTAAATGAACGCCTCACAAAGGCAAATCGCCAGTTATTTCGAAGAGTACGGGACACTTGTCAGGCGCATGGGTGGAAGTTCGCATGGTGTAAACGCGGGCGTATTTACATACGAAACAAACCTGGCGATCGTGCCATACCCATACGCTCTGACTCCGACATGGAACCTGTATTTTGTCGATCTTAATATTTTAGAGTACTGTGTCTTAGTTTTAGAATTGTTTTTTATGTTGTACCGATTTTTCTCAGAGTGTTCCACGATGATGTACCTAAGTACCTTTATCAATATGTTGCTTTTGTCATATATTTTACCATTGTACCATTTTCCCGGTCAGGATTACTACGCTGAACTGTTTAAATCATTCTATTTATTTTATACTTGTTTACTTGAGGTTCCTATTGCCTCAAAAATCCTATGTGGGGTCATCTGGGAAATGCATCTTTACCATTTAATTAACTATTCACTACTATGTTTAATACCTGTGTTATTTATAATATTTTTATTGTGTGATTGCTACTTAATCATGTTTCACCTGAAATCGCTGAATGTTGTACAACATACCACTATTTATTTTATAACTGTACAGTATTGCTTCCGTTGCAAATTATTATTAAACACACACGACAAATTCTACGTTCATACCACACATACACTCGCTGTAGGTAACTTGCATAGGGAAACTAATGGCTTTTTTGCGTATTTTTCTGTTTGCAGTGAATTAACACCTCTTTTATCTGACTGCGAATACCGGAGAGTGTTGGGCGCTTATTCTGCCTGCTATAAGTTGAAAATATATATTTTGCTAGTACATTTTTACTGTATAATTCGTGACTGCTTCGCGCCACAGAGTTTGTTTTACTTTCACTATTCGCAGATATAAATAATTTGATTCAGGATATAGATAATGTTATACCTTTTGATTCAGTTAGGTGTGCCCCGGAAACATGTTCATCCGTATTGCCTGCGACACCTGACCGCTGGTGTATAACCATTCTATCGCAGAATATTCGCAGCATAGGTGCAAATTTTTCAGATTTTTTAACTATGGTACAGAGAATGCGGATTCTATGTGATGTTGTTGTACTATCGGAGTGCTGGCTGTCTTGTAATCCGAACGTGCCTATGTTGGAGGGGTATAATTTCCATAGGTCTTTAAATATAAATAATCAAAATGATGGTGTCGAAGTGTACGTCAAATCTACTCTGTCGAACGTACATATTACGGAACCCGGATTGCGGGATTCTAGCTGCCTCTTAATAACTGTTAGTTCTGAATTGGCTATCATTGCAGTGTACCGTCCGTGGCAATTCGCAGATCCAACTGACTTTTTACATTCACTGGACCGGCTACTTACCGACTTGAAAATATACAGAAATATAGTACTTATCGGCGACATTAATATTGATATTGTTCCGACCTGCCAAAAGGTGACCACTCTTGATTACTTGGATCTACTTGCGCAGCATGGTCTTTTCCCAGGCCATAATTTTCCGACCCACGGTCTTACCTGCCTTGACCATGCCAACTTAAAAGCACCATCATCTACAAAGGTGCTGGTTTTGGAGACAACAGTAACGGACCACTCAGCAGTTATGATTGCTCTTCGGACTAGGGAGTCCGTGAAAGGCCAGTTATATACTTGTTCGATTGACCATGAGTCTCTTGCTCGTGACATATCTCTCCTTAATTTTGACACAGTTTTCGCGGCGGAGAACCCTAACGTGGCTACCAGGAACTTGCTGGAACCTATTGCGTCCGCCATATCTAATAATACCAGAACTGTTACTCTCTCTCGCCGTCGTAGGCCTATTAAAGCTTGGATTACGGGGGGCCTTCTTAGGTGCATGCGCCACAGGGATAACCTATATAAAAAGGCTAAAAGGTATCCGGCAAATGAGATTTTACAAATCTCTTATATAAGATACCGCAATTTCTGTACCGGATTGCTTCGGAAAGCTAAGAGAGAGCACGAGGTCCAGCTGTTCAGTAAGGCTGGGAATAACTCTAAGGAGCTCTGGAAGGTGATCAAATCTATTACTAACACAAATAAACCCTCTACTCCAGCCGCTGCTCTATTGGGAGACAATGTTGATAGCCTCTCCGTGGTGAACTCCATAAACTCCTACTTTGCCAATGCAGGGAAGCTGCTAGCTGAAAAAATTCCCGCATGCTGTATAGCTGAACAGGTGACTCCTCTTACACACTGCAGAGATTCCTTTGTACTACTGGAAACTGATGAGGAGGAGGTTGAAAGGATAGTGATGTCACTCAAAGCTGGTGCTGCTGCTGGCATAGACGGTATATCTTCCTCTTTTCTGAAACAGCATAAAAACACGATCGTTCCCCCACTCACATATATCTGTAATCGATCCATTTCTACAGGTATTTTCCCCGACCTCTTCAAGAGGGCGCTCGTGTATCCTATTTATAAATCCGGCGACAAAACTCGAGTCGAAAACTATAGGCCTATTTCAATCTTGCCCGCCATGTCGAAGGTCTTTGAGAAAATCATAAATTCCAGACTTGCTCATTACTTGGAAAATAACCAGCTTCTATCTGCGAACCAATTTGGCTTTCGGAAAAATCTATCCACAGCAGATGCTGTCCACTGCTTAACTGACCATATTGTCACTCAAGTCGACAAGAAGCAAAAGTGTGTTGCACTGTTCTTGGATCTCGCGAAGGCCTTCGACACGGTCCCTACTTCGATTTTGCTGTCCAAACTGGAGCGTGTGGGAGTTAGAGGAGTACAATTAGAACTTTTTAGCAGTTACCTGACTGGCAGAGTTCAGTGTGTTAAGGTTGGCTCCACCAGGAGCTCGGAATTGCAGGTAACATATGGTGTTCCGCAGGGCAGTATCCTCGGCCCGACGCTATTCTTAGTCTACATTAACGAACTCTGTAACCTCTCACTCGACCGGGGAAGGGTATTTAGTTACGCAGATGACACGGTTCTGGTGTTTGTTTCGGATGCATGGGACGATGCATTCCGACTGGCTCAGAATGGTTTTGACATCGCTGGAGCCTGGCTGGACTCTAACTTGCTTACACTCAACGTCACTAAAACCAAGGTACTGATGTTCGGGTTGCGAAATTCTACCCCACTCACGGGAGACTTACGGTGGCGGGTCGGAACAGGTTTGTCCAGTGCCCGAGTGTATCTGCAAATATAACGCCGTGTCTAGCTGTAGACAAAGTGTCTTCTGTTAAGTACCTTGGCGTTGTGTTGGACAGCGGTCTGAGCTTCCAAGAGCAAATTATCGCCTTGTCTAACAGGACTCGAAAGCTGGTACATATTTTCAGGTCGCTGCGTGCCTCTGCCAGTCCTGAGGTGATGAAGGTAGTGTACCTTGCTTTGTGCCAGTCCATTCTGGGCTACTGCATAGGTTCCCGGGGAGGTGCTGCCAAGACCCACATGTTGATAGTGGAGCGAGCGCAGAGGTGTGTTCTAAAGGTGTGCTGTTATAAGCCTCGTCTCTTCCCAACCACTGAACTGTATGAGTTTTGTCAAGTGTTGACGGTGAGCCTGCGTCTCGAGAAATCGATGACCGGCGGTCCCAACTCCGCCAGGATCTCATGGAGTCATGGAGGGTGCGACTTGAGCAACCCAAGTGGGGTGCCACCATCATCGCGGCGGTGAGACCGATCATGGACGATTGGCTGCAGAGGCAGCATGGTGACCTCACGTATCGTGCGACGCAGATCGTTACCGGGCATGGATGCTTCGGTAGCTATCTGTTTCGCATCCATCGTGAGGTCACACCCCGGTGTCAACACTGCGAGGTTTCCGACGACGACACCGCACTCCACACGTTGGTGGAGTGCTCAGCGTGGGCGAGTCAGCGCCGGGACCTCGTAGTGGGTCTGGGCGTGGATACCCTCTCGCTGGAGACCATGCTTCAAGCCATGGTCTCCAGCGGGAGTAGGTGGAACGCGGCCGTGTCCTTCTGCGAGCAAGTCGTGCTCGCGAAGGAGGCGGCCGAGAGGGAGAGGGAGCGTGCCCTCCCCGCCGAGTTCCGTAGTCAGCGGCGAGGCCGCCGCAGACTCATCTACGCCCAAGACCATCGACCTCCATGATCGGGGCCTGAGGACGGCGGGATCGCCACCCGTCGTCCTTACAGAAGCAGGCTAGAAGGGTTGCGTGCTGCGGGGCCTTTGCCCCATAGCACGCAACCAGATTCACTCATTGACGCGGGATAAAACCCTACCCCAACGACGCGGGATTGTCATCCCGACCCAACCCCCCGCAGAGACCACAGAGGTGGTCAAAGTCCGCCGGGCGCCACTGGAAATACGTTCTGCTTGTAACCAGAGACGCCCGGCAACGGACGTTGAAGCGGCCGCGGCCTTGGTCGCGGAACTAAAAAAAAAAAAAAAAAAAAAAAAAAAAAAAAAAAGTGTTGACGGTGAGACAATTGTTTATGCTTGCGACGGTCCTTAGGCAGCATTCTGAGACGTGCTTCGATGATGAACTCTCCAAACGAAACCACCTTGTGGCTGAATCAAGGTCCATAAAGACCTCCTTCGTTCGACGATTTTACTTTTTCCTAGGACCGTATCTCTACAACAAGTTTCACCAATTGCTAGACATTCACTCTCTTAATTACCACAACTGTAGGGTGAGGGTTAGAGCCTGGCTACTCCAGCAAACCTATTTGATTATTGAGGAACTGTTGGTTGTACCCTCCTAATTTTAGTTCAATTTATCAATTTATACTTTCTTTAATTTTTAAATTTATTTTCTCTTTTACACATCCCTACACATTTATACACACTAACGCAAACTTTCACACTTGCTACAGAAATCCGTGTAAATATCATTGTTTTGTGTAATGTACGATTTTTGTTGCTACATGGGCTGATTGTGGTCAGTTTTTTACATCTGTCAGTGGGGCGCTGGTGACCTGTAATTCAGGTCTCGTTACCTACCACAGGCACCAGCTATCCACACTCTAAACTACTGAATATTGTCCATACCATCTTCAACTGTCAAATGTTTTAGTTTTAGTTTGTGGATTGCAAATAAACAATTATTATTATTATTATATTATTATTATATTATTATGTAAGATCATAACTTAATATTTTCGTAGTATGGAGGTCACCGCGCTACTGGCATGAACCCACCCACTACTCAATCCCTTTTCGAGTCAGACGGGTTAAATTCAGGATAGAACCTAGTTAGCCTATTGCAGTATGTAGTTGATTTATCACTTACTCTACTGGATACACAGCCATTAACAAATCTCTGGCAGCAGTTTTGTATGAAGTCCAGTCTACTACGACGAATTTTTCTATCGGAATTTGAGTTCTTTCTGATCCAATGGGTATCTGAAAGGACAAATCCAATATAGACATAGTATTTACATTACTAAGGCAATATTGCTTAGATTAACAAATTAACTATCGTCGTAAACTACAAAGCATAGTATATCGGTATATACTTTAAAAGAAAAATATCTGACATTTTAGCACTTTGTACTGTTAACGTGTGTGCATATAAAAAAAAACATACTTAACGGCTATGGCCGGCACGTCGAAACGTCCACGGATTTCTCGTAAAATATCATTGAGTAATTCCTGTTCTAATAGAACTCCCGCCATTAGATGTGTCACCAAAGCTCTGTAAAAGATGAAGATGTTACATTTATGTAAGATCATAACCTAATATTTTCGTAGTATGGAGGTCATCGCGCTACTGGCATTAACCCACCCACTTCTCAATCCCTTTTCGAGTCAAATGGGTTAAATTCAGGATAGAACCTAGTTAGCCTATTGCAGTATGTAGTTGATTTATCACTTACTCTACTGGATACACAGCCATTAACAAATCTCTGGCAGCAGTTTTGTATGAAGTCCAGTCTACTATGACGTATTTTTCCATCGGAATTTGAGTTCTTCCTGATCCAATGGGTATCTGAAAGGACAAATCCAATATAGACATAGTATTTACATTACTAAGGCAATATTGCTTCGATTAACAAATTAACTATCGTCGTAAACTACAAAGAATACTATATCGGTATATACTTGCCGGCGGCACTTTGGCGGCGTAGTTAAAATACACATCCATGTAAAGTTTCATGTTTCTAACCGTTTGGGAGGTAATCCTAGAACGAACGGACGAACATCACGAAACTATAAAGGGTCCAAGACTTTTACTACTAGTAAGTGGCGTCACTGACATACAGATACAGAGCCACTTTCGCGTTTATAATAGGAAAGGTACCTATTAATAAGGAAGTAAAAATTAACACGTATTTTCCTATCCTTTAGTCTACAATCCGGCTATGAATGTTTTGTAATATTAATCTGAATTAATATCTCATTCTCCTCATAACGATGACATAAAACGATATACGGTAAAGAGATATAATTATATGTACCTGCAGCTTCCAGTGATCCACGAATCCCGACACCATGCGTGTATTTCCTGAAAGAAATACACTTTATATGTATTCCTTTGCTTTAAAGTCTTCACTATCAGTTGGGCTTTATGTTATTTCTTAATTGTGGTATAGGTATAATATAGGCAATATTAGTCACACTTATAATAGATTATTAAAAGAATAAAACACATAATAACCTCCAAATTCCATATGGCACGAGAAATAAGTAACAAGTATAACTAGTTCTTTAAACTTTCGCGTTTTGTACACATTATAAACTTAAGACTAACGGGTCTTTTACGCGATTATTGAGATATATACATACCTCTTACGTAAGACCCGTTAGTCTTAAGTTTATAAAGTATAACTAGTGGCAACAAGATGTTTCTACTCAACAAGGTTCAGTGTAGAATGGTGCACAACTGGACGGAGCATGCTTTTATATGTTTAGTTCAGGTATACATCATAACCCCATCATAACTTTTCATAGTTTCGAAAACAATAAGGAAAAAGAGAGATAATGCAGAACGTTATCTATAACAATAGACCCTAATTTAACAAAAATCGGAATGTACATTTTTTTTTTCTTAGCATAGATACAATCTTATCGAATCTCGTCCAAGAATATAACCCGTCCGAATAGTACCCGTCTATCTCCTGATAAGAGATCCTTTGTGTGCACGATATCTATACATAATGTACACTTGCCTCCAGTCTGTACAAAAAACCGAATGGACATCATTGTTTTATTAAACTAACTAGACAGCAGCAGTAGAGGTATATACACTGTAGGTACATTCATTAACAAAAATATTAGTAATAAACCGAAAGGAGTTCATAAAAAAACCCACTAAATACAGTATTATTCACAGGCGGATAACCAGTTCGGTTTCCGTCGGGGACGCTCCACCGTGAGCGCGATCATGCTCGTGAAGAGCCTGACGGAGGAAGCAGTCTCGCAAGGGCAAGGTGGTGGTGGCGGTGTCTCTTGACATCGCCAACGCGTCCAATAACTTGCCATGGAGCTGCGTTAGGGAGGCGCTCGTGTATCACGAAACGCCTCTCTACCTCCGTCGTATTGTCGGGGCCTATCTCTCGGAGAGGGCCATAGCTTTCCCCAGCTCGCTCGGGCCAGCTCGGCGAGAGTGTCGTGCGGTGTTCCGCAGGGGTCGGTCCTGGGGCCGCTTCTGTGGAACATCGGCTACGACTGGGTGCTGCGGGGTGCGTTGCCTAGGGGCGTCGGCGTAACGTGCTACGCCGACGATACCCTCGTCACGGCGCGGGGTGCAACGTACCAGGAGGCAGCACTCAAGGTCACAACGGGTGTTGCTCGAGTCGTGGGTCGGATACGGCAGCTGGGACTGGAGGTGGCCGCCTTGCACAAGTCCGAGGTTCTGTGTTTTCACAGACCTCGGAACGGTCTACCCGAAGGTTTCAGCATAAATGTGGGAGGCGTTAGCATCGCCATCAATCCCTCGATGAAGTACCTAGGGATCGTACTTGATAGCCGATGGAACTTCGGACCACATTTCCGAAGTTTGGTCCCCAAGGTGACGCAGGCATCGGTCGCGCTTTCGCGACTGATGCCCAACCTAAAGGGACCCAACGCTTCCTGCAGGAGACTGTACCTGGGGATCGTGCGGAGTATGGCCCTATACGGGGCTCCCGTATGGGCGGATAGGTTGGCGGTCAGGGGGAACGTGACTCTGTTAAACAGACCACTTGGAACCCTGGCCGTCAGAACCATACAGGGGTACCGCACGATCTCCGGAGAGGCTGCATGTCTCCTAGCCGGGACCCCTCCATGGGACCTGGAAGCGAGAGCCCTTGCGTCATGGTTACAATGGTGCAAGGAGGCGCTGGAGCGGGACCACAGGCCTGCGTCTCGAGAAATCGAGGACCAGCGGTCCCAACTCCGCCAGGATCTCATGGAATCATGGAGGGTGCGACTTGAGCAACCCAAGTGGGGTACCACTATCATCGCGGCGGTGAGACCGATCATGGACGATTGGCTGCAGAGGCAGCATGGTGACCTCACGTACCGTGCGACGCAGATCGTTGCCGGGCATGGATGCTTCGGTAGCTATCTGTTTCGCATGCATCGTGAGGTCATACCCCGGTGTCAACACTGCTAGGTTTTTGACGACGACACCGCACTCCACACGTTGGTGGAGTGCTCAGCGTGGGCGAGTCAGCGCCGGGACCTCGTAGTGGGTCTGGGCGTGGATACCTCACTGGGGACCATGCTTCAAGCCATGGTATCCAGCGGGAGTAGGTGGAACGCGGTCGTGTCCTTCTGCGAGCGAGTCATGCTCGCGAAGGAGGCGGCCGGGAGGGAGAGGGAGCGTACCCTCCCCGCCGAGTTATGTAGTCAGCGGCCAGGGCGCCCCAGACTCCGCGACTACGCCCAAGACTATCGACCTCCATGATCGGGGCCTGAGGACGGCGAGATCGCCATCCGCCGTCCTTACAGAAGCAGGCTAGAAGGGTTGCGTGCTGCGGGGCCTTTGCCCCAAAGCACGCAACCAGATTCACTCACTGACGCGGGATAAAACCCTACCCCAACGACGCGGGATTCTCGTCCCGTTTGGTCGGCAGAGACCACAGAGGTGGTCAAAGTCCGCCGGGCGCCACTGGACATACCCTCTGCTAGTAACCAGAGACGCCCGGCAACGGACGTTAGAGGGGCCGCGGCCTTGGGCCGTGGAATTAAAAAAAAAGTATTATTCACACACTTAATTAAATGCCTAAGTCAGTAACGACTCAATCACGGTCGGCGAGAAAGATATTATTATACACAAAACGTATGTATCGAGCAAGATACTGTAAATTAATACACCACGCCTGAAGTTATTCCTTATATCGGATAATTTCAATGTGCCTAAATATAATATAAATATTGCACCAAACAGCCACTGAATGAACTTTGATTAACAGTAATAATATAATAGGAGCATCAACCCAACAGAGGATGGACCGAAAACTGTACTAAGTGACCAGGCATGGACCACCTAGGTTGCAGGTTGCAGACAGCAGTCGGTACCAGGTATACTTGTAGATAAATAAATATAAGTATAAATACCATAAAGAAAGATCTCTTATCAGCAGTTAGCATTACAAGTACGAATTTGTTTTTATTCTTTAACGACCACCGGAGATACCTTCTGCGTGCGTACCAGAGACGCCCGGCAACGAACGTGGGAGCGGCCGCGGCCGTTGGTTAGATTGGCTATGTTTATAATTGGCCGCGGCTCAACCCGCGTGAAACAGTTTCATCATCGCCATCAATAGCTCTATTAGGTTAGTAAGTAGTAGCAGAAATAACTGTAAAAGATATTTGAAACTCAATGAGTTAATTTCCAAATCACAGAAGCAAATCAGAAAGCTTAAAATAGGTGCGAATAAATATCTTAGAACATGTAAATCTAATGTAGGTACAGTTAAATCAATTATTTGAAACATGTAATAAGCAATTGAACACTCAAACTGAGCAGTATGAGGCTGACATACTTCAGTTACAGGCCGAAATTATTAGAATTTTTTTTTTGAACCAATTACATTTAAATACCAAAGATCACAAAAAGAAATAAAATAATAAAAAAATCACTTTACACCTGGTGCATCACAATATTTCTGGTCTCAGAAATGGTAAAGAATTCGAATAATGTCTATATTTTTTGTGCTACTGAACATTGGTTAAAGGCTTATGAAGTCATGTTTAACTTTAAAAATCACCGGGTTGCCACACATTCACATTCTGTAGGTTAAATGTATTCGTGGAGGCTCATTAATTCTTATTAATAATAAAAAAATAATATTTCTTTCAGGAAATACACGCATGGTGCCGGGATTCTTGGATCACCGCAAGCTGCAGGTACATTTAATTATATCTCTTTACCGTATATCGTTTTATGTCATCGTTATAAGGAGAATCTGATATTAATTCAGATTAATATTACAAAACATTCATCGCCGGATTGTAGACTAAAGGATAAGAAAATGCGTGTTAATTTTTTCTTCCTTATTAATAGGTACCTTACCTATTATAAACGCGAAAGTGGCTCTGTATCTGTATGTCAGTGACGCCACTTACTAGTAGTAAAAGTCTTGGCCCCTATGGTTTCATAATGTTCGTCCTTTCGTCTTTCCTCCTAAACGGCTAGTGCTAGAAACATGAAACTTTACATGGATGTGTATTTTTACCACGCCGCCAAAGTGCTAAAATGTGAGATAGTAGTACCTAGTAGTAGATAAAGTATATACCGATATAGTATTCTTTGTAGTTTACGAAGATAGTTAATTTGTTAATCGAAACAATATTGCCTTAGTAATGTAAATACTATGCCTATATTGGATTTGTCCTTTCAGATACCTATTGAATCAGGAAGAACTCAAATTCCGATGGAAAAATACGTCAAAGTAGACTGGACTTCATACAAAACTGCTGCAAGAGATTTGTTAATGGCTGTGTATCCATTAGAGTAAGTGATACAACTACATACTGCAATAGGCTAAATAGGTTCTATCCTGACTTTAACCCGCCCGACTCGAAAAGGGATTGAGTAGTGAGTGGGTTCATGCCAGTAGCGCGGTGACCTCCATACTACGAAAATATTAAATCGTATGTAATAAGATACGTATGATCTTACATAAATATAACATCTTCATCTTTTACAGTGTTTTGGTGACACATCTAATGGCGGGAGTTTCATTAGAAAAGCAATTACTCAATGATATTATACAAGAAATCCGTGGACGTTTCGACGTGCCCGCCATAGCCGTTAAGTATGTTTTTTTTGTATACACTCACATTAACAGTACATTTATGTACAAAATATTATTGTAAATGCAAACACTTAATTACAGATGAATATAAATTGTAAAAAAAAACAAACTGACTGCGGCTGTAGATATTAATAAAATATGAATTGAGCGTCCTTTTCCCTCCTTTTCCTTCCATTATCAGGTGACTTCAATGCAACTCGATGTGAAATTGTTTCTCGACAACTACACAACCGGTTTTCATGATTTTTTCACGCAAAAATCAAGCATTCTCAGGAGCAGGTTTTGTTCGATACCGAATTTTGATTTAGGACTCTCAAAAAAAGGTATTGACCAAAAAATATGTCAACTACCGATTTTCATGCTTTTTTCACTCAAAAATCAAGCATTCTCAGGAGCAGGTTTTGTTCGAGACCGAATTTTGATTTAGGACTCTCAAAAAAAGTTATTGACCAAAAAAGTTATTGACCAAAAATATGACAATAGTCGCTTCGCTCATTTGCATGCTGCAGCGCAGTACCACGGCAGCGACCGCAGCTCCTAGTTATTATGTGTGGTGACGGAGCAGTAATACCTATCTCTATCACTCGCGCTCATTATTAGCGGCGCTTATGCCTCAATGAAAGAATTTATTAGAACGTTTTCTTACAACGGTTTATTACAACGTTTATTACAACGGTGTCCATTATATAGGACTCATAGGAAACTGTGCCATTTTGTTTAAGCCCTATCCAATAAACAAAATAATAATAATCGAACTCTGTAAATGATATGAAAAAAAAATACACGCCTCGTATTGAGTATACCTTCTCCCTTTTTGTCGTCGGTTGAAAATGATTTATCACTTGTATTAGGTACGTGCTCTAAAACCTAGCATCCTTTCTGGCAAATACACCTACACAATTTATAGTATTTACTATGTTTTCTACAGATCGGCCATTGAGAGAATGTGCACCGAGCAGTACAAGATGTGGAGAAATAGGCTGATGAACGAACCGGAACTTGAGTACTGAGGGTCATCATAGAATAACGTCTATATCCTCGAAGGGATAAACAGATGCGTTTATTACGCCCATTTTTCGCCAGTGTTGGCCACAAGTAGGTTGTGAACCTATTGTATTTTCCAGATACTGAGTATATTTGAATATGTTGCACCTTAAACGTAAATACATCAATTGTAATTATAGAAATAAATAAATGTACGTGTGTGTATAGAACTTTATGATTTATTTATTGACCTGATGACACCTTGCATACCGCCTATACTGAAGAATTATAAGAAAATGGCTAGTCTCATACACAGTATTTTCAGAATACCTATATAATGGCGACAATATTATACATTTGCAAAGGAAGTATTGTTACCACTATCTCCCGAATGCATCCAGAGTTGTCGGTAACGCAACAGAGGATTCTATCATTACTGCTATAAGACCTCGGTTGGCACAATCCACTTGGGACTTTAAGGTACCAAATATAGTATCACGAACGTATACACCCAGACTTGTAGGAGATATTGTAGATACATTATGTAAAATCCTGGCTGTTCTTCATGAACTTGTATCTAGTTGTGACTATTAATTAATTAATAGAGTGTAGTGTGAAAGTGAATACCTTAAATGATGCCATATATTAGGGGGAACCCGGTCAAGATTTTAAATAATAATGTAAATTGTGGAATTTATTAGGGAGTTTATTCAGAATATATTATTATATCCACCAAGTGCCGACAATCGAAAGCATAAATAATACAGCATGAATGCAAAGTACTTCTGTACAAACAAGTACTCATGCCTGTATGGGCATACGGTATTCAATTTTTGGGCTGCACAAAACGCACCAATGTTGATATAATCCAAAGATTTCAAAACAAAGTACTTCGGAGTATAGTTAACGCTCCCTGGTACCCTAAAAATGAGGATATCCATCGCGATTTAGGAGTGGACCTTGTTGCTAAGGTTATAAATAAATACGCCGAAGCTCATGAACAAAGACTTCTGCAACATGTGAATGTTGAGGCTATCCAGCTCCTTGACACCACGGACGTAGTAAGGAGACTGAAAAGGACTTAGCCTTTTGAGTTAGTGTAGTGAAATTAGTGTTACGGAGTTCAGTGAGTGTTACTACCCCTGAAGAACACAAGAACTAAGTGTCTTTCCATTATAATAGAGACTAAGAAAAGTGCCAATGGACACATTCATTAAATTGTATTTTTTTAGCAAATTAAGTTTTATTTAAATTACTTATTAGCCTCAAGGCTAGATTGTATTTGTTATGAGGTAATCATTAAGTTACATCATAATGGAAAAAAAAATCGTAAAAGTACCACTTGCTGCAGTAATGCGAGTTGGTTCCAAAAACAAATTACATATGCCAAAGGATTTAAACAAATTTAACAATTTGTGACCCTCCGATGGGTCTGCCGCAGATTCAATTTTTTTTTAAATTGATGTCTCCACAGAATATTATTGTTATTTTAGAGTTCTGGGTTTTAAATAAAGCTTCCTCAAGTTTTACTTGAAACTGTACAAATCGGACATCCGGGGGGCTGTGTATGCATATCACAATCAACTGTTCAAACTCAATACTGGCTATTTCAATAACTCGTTCTATAAAGAGGTTTGCTATGTCTTTACGTTCTTTACACTTTATATTTTGATTAATAAGAATTAATGAGCCTCCACGAATACATTTAACCTACAGAATGTGAATGTGTGGCAACCCGGTGATTTTTAAAGTTAAACATGACTTCATAAGCCTTTAACCAATGTTCAGTAGCACAAAATTATAGACATTCATATTCTTTACCATTTCTGAGACCAGAAATATTGTGATGCACCAAGTGTAAAGTGTTTTTATTATTATTGTATTTCTTTTTGTGATCTTTGGTATTTAAATGTAATTGATTCTAATGACTTATTTAAATGCATAATTTCTGCCTGTAACTGAAGTATGTCAGCCTCATACTGCTCAGTTTGAGTGTTCAATTGCTTATTACATGTTTCAAATAATTGATTTAACTGTACCTACATTAGATTTACATGTTCTAAGATATTTATTCGAACCTATTTTAAGCTTTCTGATTTGCTTCTGTGATTTGGAAATTAACGCATTGACTATTTATACTGTCGATCAATGATTTTAAATACAATGGATTTCGGATCATCGCTCAAAAGTGTCCGAACTAAAAGAGAAACAAAACGCTAAAAGAGAAACAATCGCGCGCCAGTCTTGATTTTGACAACTGAACGACAACACGTTGCACAATGCCGTACTGTATTGTAAAAACGTGTAAAAACTACGAAAAAAAAGCAAATTGAAGACGGTGTATCATATTTTCAGTAAATAAGCTTTTGTTTTATTATTTGCAATTTATTATTTCACTTAAAATACAGTATTTCGTCGATAATAAATTAAAGGACAAAAGTAAATATTGCAATCCAGTCCAATACCGAAGTACCTATCTGTCTCTTTCGAACTCATCCCAAGCTCAGTAAAAAGAAAGAGACCATTTCATTTTCACTGAATAATGTACTAACAAAATGACCATTCAGATTTATTCGGATTACCGATAGCGATAAAACTATTTGGAACAAAGATTATAGTGGAGACGCCTTGGCTCTTTATGAATTTTTTTTCGTTATATGAACCAACATCTATTTCAGTTTTCCTCGGGATCCAGTACACTGTTCACAATGGAAAAATATTATTGCCCTAGCACGGCGAGAAGAATATTTTGATCCAAAAAATAACAATCTTGTTTGTTCGGCTCATTTTATGGACATAACAAAAAGAGGTCCGATCTTTATGAAACTTGTACAAGAATCCCTTGATTGAATGGAGGAGATAAGCCCAAAAATGTTTTTAATTTTCACAGGGTATCATTGTTTTGTCATAAATATAATTACACATGTCATTTTATTTCGTGTATGTACTGTTATTTTCTTTTTATTTGGATTCTCGGTAATGTATTCCCACGGGAATCGGGGCCGAGATAACTATATCTCGCGGGCGGAGTCACGGTGATCAGCTAGTAGCCAATAATTTCGTATCCCAAAAATTAACCATAAGATAAAAATAAATTAATGATGCGCAGTTTTAGCAACTAATTCAGTCACTTGAAACACGGCTATCTTGTAGTAGACGTAGCGACATAGCGTTATGAAAATAGTAATGAAAGCGGAAGAACTTTGACACCCGCAAGAAGTTTGGCATTTATAATATTATAATTAGTTAAATTCATTAATTCCCTTTTTGTTATTCATACACTACAGTTACTTATTATGAAACTGCCTCGAAAAAAAAAATCTTTGTCAGTCGTTAATTAGTTTTTCAGCTTATTTCGTCTAACATAAACAAGTAATTACAATTTATAAGATTATGGAATTTATTGTAGTCTTACATTAATTATTACGCCTACGTAGGTACATATCATGGAATCCTTAAAAGACTTTAACAAAATAAACCTACTCCATTGTTTCTATGTTCACGTAGTTCAAGTATAAGCTGCATAAGGTGAATTAGTCAGGCGGACAGATAGAAGCTACGTAATGCGATAAATTTGTGTAAACAATAGTGAACACTATTCCGTTGAATCAAGGTTTAAATTTTAATATGAAATTTGTTTATATCTATGTATGCCTATGTATAATGTATAGGTCGACTCGGGACATTATTTTCTTGCGATTTGTTCTAGATCCTATGTCCGTTGTATTATAAGGTCTTTGCTGTCGATTGACGGCACTTGGTGGAATCTGCTACACATATTGCACAAAAACACATATACTTTTCCACTGTTATAATTTGACTTGCACTGACCGGTTTCAACTCACGGCATCATCAGAGATTTATACAAAATATATTTTAAATTCACTTAAAAAATATCGTACTACATATTCATACTGACATCAAAACACTAGTCTAGTCTTTTGATGTCAGTATGAATATGTAGTACGATATTTTTTTTGTATAAATCTCTGATGATACCGTGAGGTGAAACCGGTCAGTTCAAGTAAAATTATAACAGTGGAAAAGTATATGTGTTTTTGTGCAATATATTAACTCATTGAGTTTCACATATCTTTTACAGTTATTTCTGCTACTACTTACTATCCTAATAGAGCTATTGATGGCGATGATGAAACTGTTTCACGCGGGTTGAGCCGCGGCCAATTATAAACATAGCCAATCTAACCAACGGCCGCGGCCGTACCCACGTTCGTTGCCGGGCGTCTCTGGTACGCACGCAGGAGGTATCTCTGGTGGTCGTTAAAGAATAAAAACAAATTCGTACTTGTAATGCTATCTGCTGATAAGAGATCTTTCTTTATAGTATTTATACTTATATTTATTTATCTACAAGTGTACCTGGTACCGACTGCTACCAGCAACCTGCAACCTAGGTGGTCCATGCCTGGTCACTTAGTACAGTTTTCGGTCCATCCTACTGGTACTGTTAATCAAAGTTCATTCAGTGGCTGTTTGGTGCAATATTAATATTATATTTAGGCACATTGAAATTATCTGATATAAGGAATAACTTCAGGCGTGGTGTATTAATTTACAGTATCTTGCTCGATACATACGTTTTGTGTATAATAATATCTTTCTCGCCGACCGTGATTGAGTCGTTACTGACTTAGGCATTTAATTAAGTGTGTGAATAATACTGTATTTAGTGGGTTTTTTTATGAACTCCTTTTCGGTTTATTACTAATATTTTTGTTAATGAATGTACTTACAGTGTATATACCTCTACTGCTGCTGTCTAGTTAGTTTAATAAAACAATGATGTCCATTCGGTTTATTGTACAGACTGGAGGCAAGTGTACATTATGTATAGATATCGTGCACACAAAGGATCTCTTATCAGGAGATAGACGGGTACTATTCGGACGGGTTATATTCTTGGACGAGATTTGAAAAGATTGTATTTATGCTAAGAAAAAAAAAATGTACATTCCGTATTTGGTTAAATTAGGGTCTATTGTTACAGATAACGTTCTGCATTATCTCTCTTTTTCCTTATTGTTTTCGAAACTATGAAAAGTTATGATGGGGTTATGATGTATACCTGAACTAAATATATAAAAGCATGCTCCGTCCAGTAGTGCACCATTCTACACTGAACCTTGTTGAGTAGCAACATCTTGTGGTCACTAGTTATACTTGTTACTTATTTTTCGTGCGACATGGAATTTGGAGGTTATTATGTGTTTTATTCTTTCAATAATCTATTATAAGTGTGACTAATATTGCCTATACTATACCTATACCACAATTAAGAAATAACAAAAAGCCCAACTGATAGTGAAGACTTTAAAGCAAAGCAATAAATATAAAGTGTATTTCTTTCAGGAAATACACGCATGGTGTCGGGATTCGTGGATCACTGGAAGCTGCAGGTACATATAATTATATCTCTTTACCGTATATCGTTTTATGTCATCGTTATAAGGAGAATCAGATATTAATTCAGATTAATATTACAAAACATTCATAGCCGGATTGTAGACTAAAGGATAGGAAAATAAGTGTTAATTTTTACTTCCTTATTAATAGATACCTTTCCTATTATAAACGCGAAAGTATCTGTATGTCAGTGACGCCACTTACTAGTAGTAAAAGTCTTGGACCCTATAGTTTCGTGATGTTCGTCCGTTCGTTCTAGGCTTTCCTCCTAAACGGCTAGTGCTAGAAACATGAAACTTTACATGGATGTGTATTTTAACTACGCCGCCAAAGTGCTAAAATATCAGATATTTTTCTTTTAAAGTATATACCGATATACTATTCTTTGTGGTTTACGACGATAGTTAATTTGTTAATCGAAGCAATATTGCCTTAGTATTGTAAATACTATGTTTATATTGGATTTGTCCTTTCAGATACCCATTGGATCAGGAAGAACTCAAATTCCGATGGAAAAATACGTCATAGTAGACTGGACTTCATACAAAACTGCTGCCAGAGATTTGTTAATGGCTGTGTATCCAGTAGAGTAAGTGATAAATCAACTACATACTGCAATAGACTAACTAGGTTCTATCCTGAATTTAATCCGTCTGACTCGAAAAGGGATTGAGTAGTGGGTGGGTTCATGCCAGTAGCGCGGTGACCTCCATACTACGAAAATATTAAGTTATGATCTTACATAAATGTAACATCATCATCTTTTACAGTGCTTTGGTGACACATCTAATGGCGGGAGTTCCATTAGAAAAGGAATTACTCAATGATATTTTACGAGAAATCCGTGGACGTTTCGACGTGCCCGCCATAGCCGTTAAGTATGTTTTTTTTTATATGCACACACGTTAACAGTACATTTATGTACAAAATATTATTGTAAATGCACACACACACTTAGTTACAGATGAATAGGTATAAATTGTAAAAAAAACAAACGACTGCAAAAATACTAAAAAGCAATAGATAATAATAAAATATTAATTATTATGTGCGGTCGCGGAGCAGTAATCCCTATCACCTATCTCTATCACTCGCGCTCATTATTAGCAGTCCTTATGTCTCAATCAAAGTACTTATAATACAACGGACATAGGATCTAGAACAAATCGCAAGAAAATAATGTCCCGAGTCGACCTATACATTATACATAGGCATACATAGATATAAACAAATTTCATATTAAAATTTAAACCTTGATTCAACGGAATAGTGTTCACTTTTGTTTGCACTAATTTATCGCATTACGTAGCTTCTATCTGTCCGCCTGACTAATTCACCTTATGCAGCTTATACTTGAACTACGTGAACATAGAAACAATGGGGTAGGTTTATTTTGTTAAAGTCTTTTAAGGATTCCATGATATGTACCTACGTAGGCGTAATAATTAATGTAAGACTACAATAAATTCCATAATCTTATAAATTGTAATTGCTTGTTTATGTTAGACGAAATAAGCTGAAAAACTAATTAACGACTGACAAAGATTTTTTTTTTCGAGTCAGTTTCATAATAAGTAACTGTAGTGTATGAATAACAAAAAGGGAATTAATGAATTTAACTAATTATAATATTATAAATGCCAAACTTCTTGCGGGTGTCAAAGTTCTTCCGCTTTCATTACTATTTTCATAACGCTATGTCGCTACGTCTACTACAAGATAGCCGTGTTTCAAGTGACTGAATTAGTTGCTAAAACTGCGCATCATTAATTTATTTTTATCTTATGGTTAATTTTTGGGATACGAAATTATTGGCTACTAGCTGATCACCGTGACTCCGCCCGCGAGGTATAGTTATCTCGGCCCCGATTCCCGTGGGAATACATTACCGAGAATCCAAATAAAAAGAAAATAACAGTACATACACGAAATAAAATGACATGTGTAATTATATTTATGACAAAACAATGATACCCTGTGAAAATTAAAAACATTTTTGGGCTTATCTCCTCCATTCAATCAAGGGATTCTTGTACAAGTTTCATAAAGATCGGACCTCTTTTTGTTATGTCCATAAAATGAGCCGAACAAACAAGATTGTTATTTTTTGGATCAAAATATTCTTCTCGCCGTGCTAGGGCAATAATATTTTTCCATTGTGCACAGTGTACTGGATCCCGAGGAAAACTGAAATAGATGTTGGTTCATATAACGAAAAAAAAATCATAAAGAGCCAAGGCGTCTCCACTATAATCTTTGTTCCAAATAGTTTTATCGCTATCGGTAATCCGAATAAATCTGAATGGTCATTTTGTTAGTACATTATTCAGTGAAAATGAAATGGTCTCTTTCTTTTTACTGAGCTTGGGATGAGTTCGAAAGAGACAGATAGGTACTTCGGTATTGGACTGGATTGCAATATTTACTTTTGTCTTTTAATTTATTATCGACGAAATACTGTATTTTAAGTGAAATAATAAATTGCAAATAATAAAACAAAAGCTTATTTACTGAAAATATGATACACCGTCATCAATTTGCTTTTTTTCGTAGTTTTTACACGTTTTTACAATACAGTACGGCATTGTGCAACGTGTTGTCGTTCAGTTGTCAAAATCAAGACTGGCGCGCGATTGTTTCTCTTTTAGCGTTTTGTTTCTCTTTTAGTTCGGACACTTTTGAGCGATGATCCGAAATCCATTGTATTTAAAATCATTGGTCTCAATGAAAGAATTTATTAGAACGTTTTCTGTGTAAACAACGGTGTCCATTACCACTCTCTAGGAAACTGTGCCATTTTGTTTGTCCTATCCAGTAAACCAAATATTAATAATTTGAACTCTGTAAAAGTAATGAAAAAGAATACACGCCTCGTATTGAGTATACCTTCTCCGTTTTTTCGTCGGTTGAAAATGACTTATCAACAAGACTTGTACTAGGTACTTGCTCTAAAACATTGCATTCGTTCTGGCAAATACACCTACACAATTAATAGTATTTACTATATTTTCTACAGATCGGCCATTGAGAGAATGTGCACCGAGCAGTACATGATGTGGAGAAACAGGCTGATGAACGAACCGGAACTTGAGTACTGAGGGTCATCATAGAATAACGTCTATATCCTCGAAGGGATAAACAGATGCGCTTATTACGCCCTTTATTTGCCAGTATTGGCCACAAGTAGGTTGTGGACGTATTGTATTTTCCAGATACTGAGTATATTTGGATATGTTGCACCTTAAATGTAAATACATTAATTGTAATTATAGAAATAAATAAATGTACGTATGTGTTTAGAACTTTATGATTTATTTATTGACCTGATGATACCTTGCATACCGCCTATACTGAAGAATTATAAAAAGTTGGCTAGTCTCATACACAGTATTTTCAAAATACCTACCTATAAAATGGCGACATTATGCAATTGCCAAGTAAGTATTGTTACCACTATCTCCCGAATGCATCCAGAGTTGTCGGTGCAACAGAGGACATTCTATCATTAATGCTATAAGAGTTGACCTCGGTTGGCATTGGCACAATCCACTTGGGATGTTAGGGTACCAAAACATATTCGCTATAGTATCACATCTTAAAATCCTGGCTGTTCTTCATGAACTTGTATTAGGCGTTATGGCTCGTCGCGTCGCACCGCAAAAAACAGCGATGCGATATCGTGCGGCGGCCGCGGCGAGGCGTTTCCTTTCCACGGTCGTCCAGTGTGACGTCACATCGCCGGAATGAATGATGCCAATTAACTCGCAAGATTTTGGAGATTCGTAGATTTCGTAGATTTTGGTGATGTATCGTCGCACTACCTTATTGTGAACAAGCCGTATGCTAAAACGCATGATTTAGCCAATGCTATAAGAGTTGACCTGGGTTGACCAGGTGTTGTGGGAGGAGGAGGCGCCACTGTGCTATTGTTTACATCGTCTCCACGTAATTTAAAGTTTAAAAATATATTAACACAAGTGTACAAGCGAACAAATTAGAAGAAATGAGTCACGTAAAGTGTAGTTTGAAGCAATTAGTGCGCCAAACCAAAACTAACACTCATTGTAAAATACGGGAAAGAAAATTCAAATAAAAAACGACCAAAGTGTATCATAGCTACTAACTAGTTACAAAAAGAACAGTATTAAGACAATTAAACAATAAAAATCATCTCAATTCAAGTGATTAATAAAAAAAAAATAGTTTAATAATAGTGCAAATGAAAAAAACAAAACCAAGAAAAAGTGCCAAATCATTGCAATATAAAACTCTTAAACAGCGCCATCTATGACATATGGGCTGTTAGCACATACAAACTGCGGACACTGAGCAAAAATTCAACTTCATCTATAACTTCTCACTAGTGTCCAATTGATTACAACAGAGGGCGCTGTTAATAACTAAATAAATCAATATAATTGAATTGTTTGTGAACAAACATAGGTAGTACTATTCCCTTCTCAAAATGGCTTTGTGTGCTGGATGTAAGCAAAATCTACCAAACAAAGAAAATTTGGTATGTACGCTGTGTAAGAGTGCATATGATCTGGATTGCGTAAATATTGCTGAGGAGCGCTTCAATAACATGTCAATTGAACTCAAAAAATCTTGGAAGTGCCAGGCCTGCCGCTGTAAAATGCCTAAGGGAAACAACACAAATACACCTATAAGACAACAAGAACCAGAGCCATCTCAAATCCTAAACACACAGTTGGAAAAAAATAATGTAACCTTCAGGAAAAGGGTTCCAAGATCTAACACAAAGTGCGACAGCGTGGACTCAGACGACCTGAGTATTTTGGGAGACACACAATATACGGAAGTGAGAGATATGACTTTGGAAACACAAACATATAAGATGTAATACAGAACTGTCACTTAAAAATTTAAATGATATTATAATAAAGCGCCTGAAAGAAAATAACAACGTAATATTAACAGAACTACAACATACTATACAAACAGAAATAAAAAAGGCGATTGGTCTACTGAAAGAGGAAATAGAACAAAAAATTCAGCATTGAACTCTTCAAAATGAGGAAAGAATGAGAGATATAAAAGAAATGCAGAACGAAATAACAAAATTAAAAATAGAAAATACATCGTTGAAAAATAATTTAAAAAGCTTACTGTAGCACCTGTAGCACCGCCGTCCACAGCACCCCGTACGGAAACCAACGCGAAAAAATTAGTGCTTTACGGGTTTGCAGAATATAACGATGAGCAAGAACATGATCTGCATGAACGTCTGATGCAGTTCTTTAGCAATACAATGCAACTGGACGTAAGTGGCTACATAGAAGAAATATACAGAGTAGGAAAGCAATACAAATATAACCGACCGTTAGTTGTAGAATTTTTAAGTAAAAGGTTGACAACATATATTAAAAGAAACAGGCACTGTTTCCAAGGAACAAATATCTTTATATCAGAATTTTTGAGTGAAAATGAACGGAAAAAAATATATATACTAAGACAAGAAATGATTAAAGCCTGGAAAGAAGGTAAATATGCCATTATTCGCAATAATTCACTTTTTATAGATGGAAAACAAATAAAAAACATACAAAACAAAAGGGAGACTATAACAGACAGACGAAATTGCGATATATATGAAGACATGGTCAACCAAACACATTAGATGGAACCAACTATCGGGACACCCAGTCATTCCTTTCTTAAGAAAAGAACAGGCCAACAATCTAGAATACTCTTCCAGAATATGCAAAGTGTATGTAACAAACAACATACGTTGGAAGCCTTCATAACTGACAACCCGATATATATGGCTATATGTATATCGGAATCCTGGCTTACACATGACAAACAGGAAATGATCCAGATCGCGGACTACACAATAGCATCGTCGTATACCCGTACTAATCACAGTGGTGGAGGAGTGTGCATCCTGCTTCGCGACCACATAGCGTATGAAAACATTCAATCTATAACTAATATGTCTGTTGAGTTTGTTTTGGAGGTATGTGCATGTAAATTACCTTTAGAAAATATTTTATTATTGTCGTTGTATTGGAATGGACGAGAGGAAGAAATATTTACAAATAAATTAACACAAATTTTAAAATACATAAATAACAAATACTCCACATCAAATGTAATTCTAGGTGGAGATTTCAATATAAACGCATTGGAAAATAACGACCAAAATTAATCAATTTTTTGATCTCATGTTGGAATTTAATTTTACACAACACATAAAACAACCAACACGTATCACAAAAACCAGTTCAAGATGTATTGACCTAATCTTCACCAATTTTAAAAACATTAAATTTTATACAACTGTGGAAAAATTGGGCTTCTCTGACCACCACGGGACGGCCATTTTTATTTTATTTTTATTTTATTTATTTTTGTACACACACAGTAAATAAAACAGTAAATGGATACAAACTAAACATGTATACAATGGCGCCACTTATCTCTAAAGAGATCTCTTCCAGTGGGCCTAAGAGAGGAGATCGTGATGCAAACAGGTCCTGATGTGTGTGCAGGTTAATAAACTTACATAAACTATAACTACATAAATACACAAATACATACATAAAAAGATATATAAACATACATAGACGTACAATAATTAAGGTAAGGAAGCGAGATAGTGTTCCTTGACTCTCTTCTTGAAGCCAGACACAGTTCTGCAGTTCCTTATATCGGTTGGAAGAGCGTTCCACAGTTGACGGCATGAACGGAGAAAGAGTAGGAGAAGAAGTCAGATTTGTGGGAAGGACAATTGAGGCGGTAGGAGAGGTGAGGCCGGCACGATTCATCTGATGCACGCATCAGTGTGAACCGCTCCCGCAGGGAAGGGAAGGATATGAGGGATTGTGTAGGACATTGAAGAGGAGACATAATAACCGAGTATTTCTACGAAGACGGATTGGGAGCCACTTGAGTTCCTTGCGAAATTTTGAGACGTGATCATACTTACGTAAGTTAAAAATAAATCGGATACCTAAGTTTTGTAACCGCTCAAGTTTGTTTAAGAGCTCCTCTGTAGCATCCAGGCAGCAAGCGTCCGAGTAGTCCAAGGTCGGCACGATTAGTGTTTGGGCCAGCGAGATTTTAGTATCGTGGGGCAAGAAACTCTGGAGACATTTAAGTGTATGAAAGGTGAAGTGGACCTTCTTGCTGACCTCGTTAATATGAGAGCCCCAGGACAAGTTGTTGTCGATAATGACTCCCAAGTTCTTAGCGGCATTGGTGTATTTGATAGGGATATCATCCAGCACGATAGCTGGAAGAGATGCCATATCCCGCCCTGCCAACATCTGCCGACTGCCAATTACCATGGCCTGAGATTTAGTGGGATTTATGTGGAGGCCGTATGACCTTGCCCATAGGCTGATGGCACTCAAGTCATGATTCATGACAGCGATGGCAGTCCGATACTCGTTGAGGGTAAAGTGCCTATACAGCTGTAGGTCGTCTGCATACAGATGGAAGTTGGAAGAAATGACTCTAACTGCGGAGTTGATAAAAATGGAGAACAAAAGAGGAGAGAGTACGCCACCTTGGGGCACGCCCGCAGTGAGATTGCACCAGTCAGACTGAGCGTCATTGTAGCGAACACACTGCGAGCGGCCCTGAAGATAGGATTTAAACCATTCATCTTGAACTGTCTCAGCAAAATAAAAATATCAGATGGCAAACAAAAGTAAGAATTTTCAATGAATTGAACATGAATAACTTCAAAGCTAAACTTAGCGAGCTGAACTGGTACAGCATTTTATCAGACAAAAATAACATAAATAGGAACTATAATTTATTTAAAGATACGTTAACATATATGTTGAACATATGCATGCCAATACGTAAACTAAAACTAAAAAAAAGTTTTAAGAAACATTGGCTAACAGTAGGTATTAAGCTTTCATGTAGAAATAAAAGACTCCTTAAATTGCTTACCCTAAAAACAAATAACCCTATACTAAAAAAATACTATAAAAGCTATGAAAAAATATTAAAAAAGGCAGTAATAACTTCAAAAAAACTTCATTACAAAAACAAAGTAATTAACTCTAATAACAAAATAAAAGCAATGTGGAAATGTAAATGAGCGAACTAACAAAAAAAAAATAAAAAGAAAATCAAAATATAAAACTAAAGATAAATAATAGCCTTACGTGTGAGCCCCAACAGATTGCGGACTATTTTAATATTTTTTTTGCGTCCATCGGGGACTCCGCCAGCCAAGGTGGGTCATCAAGCAGCACATCGGTACTCCACCCTACAAAAAATACAATGTTCCTCAAACCGGTAGACCCTTACGAAATTAACCAAATCTTACGGAACCTTAACAACAAAAGGAGCCATGGAATAGATGAATTTCCACCTACCCTTTTCAGGTACTGTGCTAAGGAACTAACTTTACCATTCTACATATTAGTAAACCAATCGTTTCAGGAGGGCATCGTTCCCGACCAACTAAAACAGTCCGTCATAAAGCCAATTCATAAAAAAAAATCCAAAACCGAGCCAAGCAACTATCGTCCGATCGCGCTGTTGCCCACTGCCTCTAAGATTTTTGAGAAGGCCATTTGTAATAGAATATACTCTTTCTGTGAAAAATACCAAATATTTGACGATTCCCAAAATGGGATCCGTAAGAATAAATCTACAACCTTGGCTGTCTACAAATTCATGCAGGAAGCTCTTAATATAATAAATAACAGAAAATATGCAGTAGGTGTACTGCTTGATATGACCAAGGCCTATGACAAGGTACAGTTCGGAATACTTTTACATAAACTATATCGAATTGGTATAAGAGGACAGGCTTATAGGTGGCTCTCATCATACTTAGCGGACAGAAAACAACTGGTGGAGATTGAATATTTCAACGAATCCACTCGTGTGATAGAGAAAATCCGGTCAGACCAATTAAATGTAAAAGCATCCATGCCTCAGGGTAGCGTGATAGGGTGTTTATTGTTTCTAATCTACATTAATGATCTGCCTAAAGCCCTAAAAGAGCCATGTGTTTTATTTGCAGACGACATAAATATCTATACTAATGACTAGTGAGAAAAATTTAAACCTAAATGACAAATTAAATTCAATTTTAACAAGAACTGCTCTCTGGATAGCTGATCACGGTTTAGAAATAAATTATGACAAAACAAAAATACTGCCTTTTCATCCTCATCAGAAACCACCACTATCAATAAATTTTAATTTTAACAATGTCAAATTAGAGGTTGTAAATGAATTCCAGTTACACTCACATAAACTGGAAGAGCCATAGCAAAAAAATAAGGGCAAAAATATCAAAATTCTCCTACGCTCTACGGGAAGTCAAAAAAACTACCGATTTGGCGACAGCAATGGTTACCTACTATGCCTATGCATATTCTTGGCTAAGCTATGGCGTCATTTTGTGGGGGAATAGTACGGATGCATCTACAATTTTTACGCAACAAAAAAAACTACTAAGAATTTTAGTAAATATAAATGAAACAGACACCTGTAGGCCTCATTTTCAGAGCCTATAAATACTAACCCTGCCATGCATTTATATTTTGGAAATGTGTAAGTTTGTCCGGAAGTACCCTGAGCATTACACTACCCGGGAAGACATTCAAACTAGATATACACTAAGACATAAAAATAGACTTAACCTGCCTACATCCAGGCTAGCAATGCATTCCCAGGGCCCCTTGGTCATGTCAATAAAGATATATAATAAACTGCCAGAGTCAATCAAAAACGAAGAAAAATTAAACACATTCATTAGCACATTAAAAAACTTTTTATTTTAAAAGCTATTACAGTGTACAAGATTACTTAGATGACAGAAACATAGAATGATAAAACAACTAGAATAATCCAAATATTGTATAATAAATTAAATAATAATGGATAATTCCAGACATTAATAGTTGACATTAATAATTGACATTAATAATTGACATTAAATAATTTCAAATGTGTTGACATGGAATAAAAAATAAAAATAAAAATTTATTTATTTGTATATAATAGGTTCATGATAAAAGAATTTACTATTTAATGCTTGTATATGCTTACTAGCTACTATTATTGTGAAACAAAGTGACATAGGGTGTTAGGTTTGAATTGACATAAGTAAGTTATTTTTCTCATAACCAGGATGTTTATATTTGTATAGGATAATTAATAAATAAAATGAGACTGCATTTATTTGACATTTTTAGTGTATAAATTATTTTCATCAAATAGATATTAGTGTTTATATTATGTAATTTGTGAGTGTAATAATGACATATATATATATATATAAAAAAAAATATATATATATATATATATATAAATATATATATAATGACATAAGGAATTAATTGGGTGTGACAAAATTTATATGACTTCTGTATAATTTTAATTATCAGGACATTTCTATATGTTTGACTTGTTAATTTGTGACATCCAAAGATCAGTTATTAATTTTTTACTTTTTCATAAATGCACCAAAATAGCTACCTTTACATTTAAAAATATTTAATAATATTGGACAAAAATGTAATATAATATATATAATAAATAATAATATCCTATCCTACAGAACAAAAATGAAATATAATTATGTGATATAAATAAATAACATAAAACGAAATAAATAAATATATGCAGCAAGCAAGTAAAATTCCTCCTCTCTCCAGACAAACATTGTGCTGTGCCCGACAGGGTCCATAATTGTAACTATGCCTATTTTAACATCTGTACCACATTATGGAAGCAATAAATGTATTGATTGAGTATTGAGCTAAGCCAAGGAAAAAAAAAACAGAGGTTCTACAGAACCTGGTAGGTAATTTTGCTTAAGTATGTATGAATGTCTGTATGTGTGTTCCGGACTAGCGGACACATTTTTTATTCGATATTTACGACATTTGGCATGAGTGTTTCGTATATTTTTTTTACGTCATTCATCATCCTACCGTAAAAGTAATATTAACTATATTTTGACCGATAGGCTAAATCTATGAGTGATCACTGGGAACTATTTGAACATGCACCCATCTTGTTGTGAACGTGTTTCACAGGTAGTTGCCAAGTACCTTCCTTAGCTAGATAAAGACACAAACAAAAGGCCAGTTATCGGGTTTATGGCACTACTAAGTTTACCGAAAAATAGTTTAGACAAACGACGAGAACAGTTCATGAAAAAATTCAATAAGATAAATAAAATTCTTATTGTTTAAAAGATTTAATTGTGTTTAGTTCCAGACGGTACTCTGGAAGTAAACACAATTACAATGGGTCTATACTGGTAAATCTTGCTTAAGCAGTTTGAATTGTATTAAAAGGTACCTGAAGAGATTGTGGTATATGCTCTATGCGATAACTGGAGACAGAAAACCAGTATTTTTATTGCCATTGAAGTTTCTCTTTTGTAGACATGAATAGGTGTTTTATTAAATAACTAAGCCGACTTAAGAAATAATAAAAAAGCAGTAAATAAATTGTTAAAAAGTAATAAATTTATATTATAATGGCACCGACTACAAATACATCTGAAGGTAGCACATTATAATCGTATTTTATAGGTATCATTACAGGATAATATAAACACGTATCTACGTTAACAGTACGCACTACTCTAAAGAGTTAACTACGAAGTTTTACTGTACCTAAGCGATCAATTTCCACCCTGAGGGTAGTATTTTTTTTCCAAGTCCATATGGAACTTATTCGACTAAACCCTATCTATTCTATATATATATAACTATAGAACCCTAAAAAAAACAGTTGAGTTCTTCCTTTTTTCAAGTCGGTTAAAAATATGATGCTAAAAGGTGTCATTGAGATCTTTAAAGAAAAATAAACCACTGTTTGTTTTCTATATTCGATGCGATGCGAGCAACTTAAAAGTTGTAGCACACACGCGCGTTTAGTCCTCGTAGCTGCTACGGCGTAGCTCACCGACGCGTGTGAGAAATCCATACTAATTATTATAAAGCAGAATAGTTTGTTTGTTTGATCGCGCTAATCTTAGGATGTGCAGGTTTGATTTGAAAAAATCTTTTTTTGAGAAGTGCATTTATCGAGGAAGGCTATAGACTATATAACATCACGCTCCGATGAATAGGAGCGGAGCAGCAGTATAATATGTTTCAAAAACGGGCAAAGTTTATTTCTTTTGAGAACTTCCGTTACGTGCGCTGGTCAAATGGTTAATGGTGTGTTAAAATGATGTACTAAAGAAAAGTTTATCTTTTAAATATCTAAAAAATTAAATGATATTCGTTCTAAAATAATTATTTGCGAAGCTAGATGTTATTACGAGCGACTCGACGGGAACAATAATTACAGGCGACGGAAATGGGAATTATCGCAAATTACCACGCGGACGAAATGGCGGGCGGCCGCTAGTGACATAATAAATCTGGGGGCACGGCAGTGCCCCCGCTAAGTCGAGCGCAAAGCAAACACTGCCGTACCATCCTTTACTGGAACCATTTCGCCGCATTTTCAGGCCACTATTTGAGAACCTCTGGATAAGACCAGAACGCAGAAATTTTGGTCATCCAGTAAGCTATAATCACATACTTAAAATGCAAAATTTCTAGTATGTAGGTCATTTAGTTCCGAAGTTAAGCGAAAGCAAAGTTTCGCATTTATGACAGTCACTCCCTTTTAATTTCTTTAACTCGCACCCTTTTAATTTCTTTAACTCGCTATCCATCCAAAGGTTGTCTGGAAGAGATCGCTTTTAGCGATAAGGCCGCCTTTTGTACTATCTTTAAGTTAAGTCTCCTAATTGCATGTTTTCTTTTTTGTGTACAATAAAGAGTATTTGTATTGTATTGTATTGTACTCACTCATGATCATCAGAATAGAACTAGTACTTCCCATAAACTCAGAGAGCTGAAATTTGGTACAGAGTTAGGGTTTAATAGCCACATAAAGGGAAAACTATAAAAACTACGATAATCGAAGATCTGGAGTACCTGATTAGAAAACACAATAGCCCAACCAAACTATTAGAGATCGACATACCGCCTTTACAAACAATATTCAACTTGGTGGGCCGCTTTATTTGATGTCAAAAATCGAAGGTCTGAAGTATCTGATGAAGAACCCTCAGCTGGGTTCAGCTGTAATTAGAGACATATCTCTAATTACAGCTGAACCCAGCTGAGGGCGCCGCAGACTCATCTACGCACAGGACCATCGACCTCCATGATCGGGACCTGAGGACGGCGGGATAGCCACCCGCGCCGATCTTTCAGAAATTAAACCGTCTAAAAAATAAATAATGAACGCGAATGGACAATACGAAAAACTGTTGCTACTGTACTTGTCCCGGCGCTGACTCACCCACGCTGAGCCCTCCACCAACGTGTGGAGTGCGATGTTGTCATCGGAAACCTCGCAGTGTTGACACCGGGGTGTGACCTCACGATGGATGCGAAACAGATAGCTACCGAAACATACATGCCCGGTAACGATCTGCGTCGCACGATACGTGAGGTCACCATACCACCTCTGCAGCCACTCGTCCATGATCGGTCTCACCACCCCGTTATGATGGTAGTTCCCCACGTTGCTCAAGTCGCACCCTCCAAATCTCCATGAGATCCTGGCGGAGTTGGGACCGCTGGTCCTCGATTTCTCGAGACGCAGGCCTGTGGTCCCTCTCCAGCGCCTCTAGAATATAAGACGGGGGCATTACCATATCTCTAATTACAGCTGAACCCAGCTGAGGGTTCTTCATCAGATACTTCAGACCTTCGATTTTTGACATCAAATGAAGCGGCCCACCAAGTTGAATATTGTTTGTAAAGGCGGTATGTCGATCTCTAATAGTTTGGTTGGGCTATTGTGTTTTCTAATCAGGTACTCCAGATCTTCGATTATCGTAGTTTTTATAGTTTTCCCTTTATGTGGCTATTAAACCCTAACTCTGTACCAAATTTCAGCTCTCTGAGTTTATGGGAAGTACTAGTTCTATTCTGATGATCATGAGTGAGTACAATACAATACAATACAAATACTCTTTATTGTACACAAAAAAGAAAACATGCAATTAGGAGACTTAACTTAAAGATAGTACAAAAGGCGGCCTTATCGCTAAAAGCGATCTCTTCCAGACAACCTTTGGATGGATAGCGAGTTCAAGAAATTAAAAGGGTGCGAGTTAAAGAAATTAAAAGGGAGTGACTGTCATAAATGCGAAACTTTGCTTTCGCTTAACTTCGGAACTAAATGACCTACATACTTGAAATTTTGCATTTTAAGTATGTGATTATAGCTTACTGGATGACCAAAATTTCTGCGTTCTGGTCTTATCCAGAGGTTCTCAAATAGTGGCCTGAAAATGCGGCGAAATGGTTCCAGTAAAGGATGGTACGGCAGTGTTTGCTTTGCGCTCGACTTAGCGGGGGCACTGCCGTGCCCCCAGATTTATTATGTCACTAGCGGCCGCCCGCCATTTCGTCCGCGTGGTAATTTGCGATAATTCCCATTTCCGTCGCCTGTAATTATTGTTCCCGTCGAGTCGCTCGTAATAACATCTAGCTTCGCAAATAATTATTTTAGAACGAATATCATTTAATTTTTTAGATATTTAAAAGATAAACTTTTCTTTAGTACATCATTTTAACACACCATTAACCATTTGACCAGCGCACGTAACGGAAGTTCTCAAAAGAAATAAACTTTGCCCGTTTTTGAAACATATTATACTGCTGCTCCGCTCCTATTCATCGGAGCGTGATGTTATATAGTCTATAGCCTTCCTCGATAAATGCACTTCTCAAAAAAAGATTTTTTCAAATCAAACCTGCACATCCTAAGATTAGCGCGATCAAACAAACAAACTATTCTGCTTTATAATAATTAGTATGGATTTCTCACACGCGTCGGTGAGCTACGCCGTAGCAGCTACGAGGACTAAACGCGCGTGTGTGCAACAACTTTTAAGTTGCTCGCATCGCATCGAATATAGAAAACAAACAGTGGTTTATTTTTCTTTAAAGATCTCAATGACACCTTTTAGCATCATATTTTTAACCGACTTGAAAAAAGGAAGAACTCAACTGTTTTTTTTAGGGTTCTATAGTTATATATATATAGAATAGATAGGGTTTAGTCGAATAAGTTCCATATGGACTTGGAAAAAAAATACTACCCTCAGGGTGGAAATTGATCGCTTAGGTACAGTAAAACTTCGTAGTTAACTCTTTAGAGTAGTGCGTACTGTTAACGTAGATACGTGTTTATATTATCCTGTAATGATACCTATAAAATACGATTATAATGTGCTACCTTCAGATGTATTTGTAGTCGGTGCCATTATAATATAAATTTATTACTTTTTAACAATTTATTTACTGCTTTTTTATTATTTCTTAAGTCGGCTTAGTTATTTAATAAAACACCTATTCATGTCTACAAAAGAGAAACTTCAATGGCAATAAAAATACTGGTTTTCTGTCTCCAGTTATCGCATAGAGCATATACCACAATCTCTTCAGGTACCTTTTAATACAATTCAAACTGCTTAAGCAAGATTTACCAGTATAGACCCATTGTAATTGTGTTTACTTCCAGAGTACCGTCTGGAACTAAACACAATTAAATCTTTTAACAAAAAGAATTTTATTTATCTTATTGAATTTTTTCATGAACTGTTCTCGTCGTTTGTCTAAACTATTTTTCGGTAAACTTAGTAGTGCCATAAACCCGATAACTGGCCTTTTGTTTGTGTCTTTATCTAGCTAAGGAAGGTACTTGGCAACTACCTGTGAAACACGTTCACAACAAGATGGGTGCATGTTCAAATAGTTCCCAGTGATCACTCATAGATTTAGCCTATCGGTCAAAATATAGTTAATATTACTTTTACGGTAGGATGATGAATGACGTAAAAAAAATATACGAAACACTCATGCCAAATGTCGTAAATATCGAATAAAAAATGTGTCCGCTTGTCCGGAACACACATACAGACATTCATACATACTTAAGTAAAATTACCTACCAGGTTCTGTAGAACCTCTGTTTTTTTTTCCTTGGCTTAGCTCAATACTCAATCAATACATTTATTGCTTCCATAATGTGGTACAGATGTTAAAATAGGCATAGTTACAATTATGGACCCTGTCGGGCACAGCACAATGTTTGTATGGAGAGAGGAGGAATTTTACTTGCTTGCTGCATATATTTATTTATTTCGTTTTATGTTATTTATTTATATCACATAATTATATTTCATTTTTGTTCTGTAGGATAGGATATTATTATTTATTATATATATTATATTACATTTTTGTCCAATATTATTAAATATTTTTAAATGTAAAGGTAGCTATTTTGGTGCATTTATGAAAAAGTAAAAAATTAATAACTGATCTTTGGATGTCACAAATTAACAAGTCAAACATATAGAAATGTCCTGATAATTAAAATTATACAGAAGTCATATAAATTTTGTCACACCCAATTAATTCCTTATGTCATTATATATATATATATATATATATATATATATATATATATATATATATATATATATATATATATATATATATATATATATATATATATATATATATATATATATATATATATATATATGTCATTATTACACTCACAAATTACATAATATAAACACTAATATCTATTTGATGAAAATAATTTATACACTAAAAATGTCAAATAAATGCAGTCTCATTTTATTTATTAATTATCCTATACAAATATAAACATCCTGGTTATGAGAAAAATAACTTACTTATGTCAATTCAAACCTAACACCCTATGTCACTTTGTTTCACAATAATAGTAGCTAGTAAGCATATACAAGCATTAAATAGTAAATTCTTTTATCATGAACCTATTATATATAAATAAATAAATTTTTATTTTTATTTTTTATTCCATGTCAACACATTTGAAATTATTTAATGTCAATTATTAATGTCAACTATTAATGTCTGGAATTATCCATTATTATTTAATTTATTATACAATATTTGGATTATTCTAGTTGTTTTATCATTCTATGTTTCTGTCATCTAAGTAATCTTGTACACTGTAATAGCTTTTAAAATAAAAAGTTTTTTAATGTGCTAATGAATGTGTTTAATTTTTCTTCGTTTTTGATTGACTCTGGCAGTTTATTATATATCTTTATTGACATGACCAAGGGGCCCTGGGAATGCATTGCTAGCCTGGATGTAGGCAGGTTAAGTCTATTTTTATGTCTTAGTGTATATCTAGTTTGAATGTCTTCCCGGGTAGTGTAATGCTCAGGGTACTTCCGGACAAACTTACACATTTCCAAAATATGCATGGCAGGGTTAGTATTTTTAGGCTCTGAAAATGAGGCTTACAGGTGTCTGTTTCATTTATATTTACTAAAATTCTTAGTAGTTTTTTTTGTTGCGTAAAAATTGTAGATACATCCGTACTATTCCCCCACAAAATGACGCCATAGCTTAGCCAAGAATATGCATAGGCATAGTAGGTAACCATTGCTGTCGCCAAATCGGTAGTTTTTTTGACTTCCCGTAGAGCGTAGGAGAATTTTGATATTTTTGCCCTTATTTTTTTGCTATGGCTCTTCCAGTTTATGTGAGTGTAACTGGAATTCATTTACAACCTCTAATTTGACATTGTTAAAATTAAAATTTATTGATAGTGGTGGTTTCTGATGAGGATGAAAAGGCAGTATTTTTGTTTTGTCATAATTTATTTCTAAACCGTGATCAGCCATCCAGAGTTCTTATTAAAATTGAATTTAATTTGTCATTTAGGTTTAAATTTTTCTCACTAGTCATTAGTATAGATATTTATGTCGTCTGCAAATAAAACACATGGCTCTTTTAGGGCTTTAGGCAGATCATTAATGTAGATTAGAAACAATAAACACCCTATCACGCTACCCTGAGGCATGGATGCTTTTACATTTAATTGGTCTGACCGGATTTTCTCTATCACACGAGTGGATTCGTTGAAATATTCAATCTCCACCAGTTGTTTTCTGTCCGCTAAGTATGATGAGAGCCACCTATAAGCCTGTCCTCTTATACCAATTCGATATAGTTTATGTAAAAGTATTCCGAACTGTACCTTGTCATAGGCCTTGGTCATATCAAGCAGTACACCTACTGCATATTTTCTGTTATTTATTATATTAAGAGCTTCCTGCATGAATTTGTAGACAGCCAAGGTTGTAGATTTATTCTTACGGAACCCATTTTGGGAATCGTCAAATATTTGGTATTTTTCACAGAAAGAGTATATTCTATTACAAATGGCCTTCTCAAAAATCTTAGAGGCAGTGGGCAACAGCGCGATCGGACGATAGTTGCTTGGCTCGGTTTTGGATTTTTTTTTATGAATTGGCTTTATGACGGACTGTTTTAGTTGGTCGGGAACGATGCCCTCCTGAAACGATTGGTTTACTAATATGTAGAATGGTAAAGTTAGTTCCTTAGCACAGTACCTGAAAAGGGTAGGTGGAAATTCATCTATTCCATGGCTCCTTTTGTTGTTAAGGTTCCGTAAGATTTGGTTAATTTCGTAAGGGTCTACCGGTTTGAGGAACATTGTATTTTTTGTAGGGTGGAGTACCGATGTGCTGCTTGATGACCCACCTTGGCTGGCGGAGTCCCCGATGGACGCAAAAAAAATATTAAAATAGTCCGCAATCTGTTGGGGCTCACACGTAAGGCTATTATTTATCTTTAGTTTTATATTTTGATTTTCTTTTTTATTTTTTTTTGTTAGTTCGCTCATTTACATTTCCACATTGCTTTTATTTTGTTATTAGAGTTAATTACTTTGTTTTTGTAATGAAGCTTTTTTGAAGTTATTACTGCCTTTTTTAATATTTTTGTACCCTCCCCGCTGAGTTTCGCAGTCAGCGGCCAGGGCGCCGCAGACTCATCTACGCACAGGACCATCGACCTCCATGATCGGGACCTGAGGACGGCGGGATAGCCACCCGCGCCGATCTTTCAGAAATTAAACCGTCTAAAAAATAAATAATGAACGCGAATGGACAATACGAAAAACTGTTGCTACTGTACTTGTACAGTAGCAACAGTTTTTCGTATTGCCGTATACAAAAATACACAGAATTTCTTCGGTCGCTTCGCTCCCTCAGTCAATAAAATAGACGTACAGTCGGACTTCTATCGGAAGTCCGTCTGTACTAGAAATAATTTTTTATACTGTTTCTTTCAGGCTCGCCTTTACATGAGTATTATTGAAATACGCAGCTTTATCAAGCCTACAATTGACTGGTTATTGAATCAACGTTTTCCAAGTGGCAATTTTCCATCGTCAATGGGTAGCGGTTCTGGCGACAGATTGGTGCAATGGTGTCATGGAGCACCTGGTTTTGTACCCCTGTGTACCCTTCAACGGCCAAGTCACACAATATTAACTATAATAATAAAGAAATCACAGTAAGGAACCTTAAACTTGGCACGACTTTGTCTAGATTTCATTACTTTTTAGAGATAAATAAGCAGCTCCATTGAGACTTGGCTAGTTTTTTACAGAATGTTTTTGGTGTATTGTATTGTATTCACCACTTACATTAAATATTACATGATATTTATATTTGTCACAATGGAGATAGTTCTAATCTCAATTTATTATTACATATTTATTTATAAAGAACAATTTTGTTGGCAACAAAGTATAAAATTTGTTGAGGTTGTTTTGGTAATAATATTTTTACTCGGTGTGTTATCTGGTTTAATACTTCGAGAACTTCCAAAAAAATATTAGGAACAAACGTCTAGAAAATATTAAGTACCGTGTGAAAGTTACAAGGAGACAATAACAATGGCTCTATAATGATAAAACTTGCTTAGTGTGAATTATATTAAATAGTACCTGAAGAGGTTTTACTTTATTTCCCTTTGCGATAACTGGACACCAAAATTATTTTTATTGATATTTCTCTTTTGTTAACATGAACCCTTTGTCTTCATTGTCAAAAGTACTACACTTTTGAAAGAGTAAGGATTTAACTATGTGAGTAATTTTAAGTTTCACCGATCGTTTGTAGTCGTATAATTCGCATGTTATCGAATGTCATCTGAGTCCAGAATATCATACTAATTCGAATTCAACTTTATCATAATTAAACGAAAAACTAGACAGCCAGGTTGGTTTATTTTAGTTACCTTCACAGTGTTATGTCTTCCGGCATTTTGCTGTAAGTCAAGGCAGCAGATTTACAAGTTATTTCTGTACTTCAGAAATGAGGTGTACATGCTATTTATTAATTGAATGCTCGTATTAGAGAGAAATTTAAAATAATTGGAATTTTAACGGTTGCATTTCAATTTGAGATATCATGTTTGTTAGACGGAACATACATTTATAGTGACGTGCATTCATTAAATACTAGAAATAAACATAAATTTATTATAAATAATTAAATTATAAATAAATTATAAATTATTTATTTGGATTTCACAAACAATTACACAATTGTACCAATAGTGTCCGATAGTGACCGCATTAGTGTAACACTGTGGCGCAGTCACTAGCGCCCACCTCTGGCAAAGTTCAGTAATATTCCTTCCAATTGCTACTTTCCATTAATACAATTTAAGTAATTAATTTTACTGTTTAGTTTATATCATAATAATAATCAAGGTGTGGTGTGGTGTGTTGTGTGTGAGTGTGTGTGAATGTGTGTATGTGTGTATGTGTGTGTGTGTGTGTGATGTGTGTGTGTGATGTGTGTGTCTGCATATGCGGGAGTGTGTGTGTGGTTCAATTATATAATGGATGTGACTAAATCTTCTGTATCGTCATATGTTAGATCATGCAACCACTCAGTTACGCGTGATTTGCATTCTAGTAACGTGTTAGGATATATGTTTAAGATTTTATTTACTTTGTTATACAGTGAGGGTGCAAAAAAGTGGTAGTGTCGCTTGGCAAGTTGTGTTTTACATAATTTTATTGAACATACTTTATCCATGCGACGCTTCGTTTGAAAGGACTGATCAGGATTTATACTATAAGGGATCTCGCTATGTTTGCGAAGTATGACGGTTAATAGGAATAGCTTTCTTACTGTCAACACCTTCAAATCCTGATACAACTGCGTTGTATTAAACAATATTGGCTTAAACGACATAACCTTGAGTACACCTCTATGTGCTCTTTCAAGAGTAATGAATCTGGCTTTCCCGGCGCAGCCCCATACCGCAACACAATACCCCGCCACCGAATGAACCAGAGCAAAGAAAACTATTTTGAGGGTAGGCAAGTCCAAAACTGAACGTAGCTTCCTAAAAAGAAATATAAGTTTTCGGACTCTGCTGGTGGTCACCCGGACGTGTTCCCCCCAGGAAAGGTGATTGTTAATCCAGACACCGAGATATTTAATTTTGGTTTCACATGCGATCCGCAAACAGTTACATATGGTTTCCGCTTCACAAAGAGATTCATGGGCGACAATGTTAAAAGAGGGAGAAGGAAGTGAGACAGAATATGGTGCAAAAGTAAGGTATTTAGTTTTGTCTACATTTAAAGTTAGTAGGTTCTGGGAGAGCCAGAGCGTTACCATAGACAAGGCTGTCTCAGCATTCCTTTGCGCGTCATTCCAGTTTGCCCCATCCACAAGCAGCACAGTGTCATCAGCGTAAGTTATTATCTTGCAGTTTTTAATGGGCAACTTGCAAAGGTCGTTTAAGTATATAAGAAATAATGTGGGTCCGAGGACACTACCTTGGGGCACCCCAAAATGTAAGGGTTCACGCTCACTAATGACACCGCTCAACTTAACACACTGGAAACGATTCACAAAATAACTTCGAAAGAGATCGAGGACGACGCCTCTGACTCCAATGCGCTCTAGCTTCACGAGAAGGGTGGAAATAGGAACAGTATCAAACGCTTTCGCAAAGTCTAAAAATATAGCAGTTGATTTAAAATTTTTGTTAAGATTTATAGTAATATTATTTGTTAGAGCTAAAACTGCATCTTCCGTGGACCTGCCTGCCCTAAAGCCAAATTGATTATCAGCGAGCACGTTATTGCAAATTAAATATTTTGAAAATCTAGTATTAATTATTTTTTCTAATATTTTCGAGAATGTTGAGAGAATTGAAATAAGTCTGTAGTTATGGATACTGCTCCTATCACCACCCTTATGAATCGGTATAACCAGGCCGATTTTAAACACATCCGGGAATACACCTTCCAGCAGACACAGATTAAAAACATGTGTTAGCACTGGAACTAATTTGAGTCTAGCCTGTTTAATGATAGATGCTGGTATATTGTCCCAACCACTAGCCGAAGTGCTCTTAAGACCAACAATAATATTGTTTATTTCAGTGCAGTCGGTGGGAAGCATCGACATAGAGGTCAGAGGAGAAACTGCCGTATCGACTGAAGGGTTTGCAGGGACTTGAGCAATCTTGGAAGCCAACACTTTTCCCACACCAGCAAAATACTTGTTTATATCATTTGTAACATCAACTGGGTTCACGTTTCCACTCAACAAGTCGCTACTTGGTGTACGGTCTTTCTCCATGCTACCGTGCTTTTTTATAAGTTTCCACGTGGCTTTTGGATTCTTGCTAACACTCCTAAATTCATTACGTTCGTACTCTACTCTAACCTTTTTCATTAAATTATTGCAGTAGTTCTTGTAGCGATTGTAAGTCAAGGATGCGATGTTATTTTCAGGTTCTTTTTTACATTTAAGGTAGAGTTTATCGCGATGTCTCATGCAACGCAAGAGACCAGGAGTAACCCAAGATTTTAATTTTTTTTCCTGCTAGGCATAACCAGCGTGCGTGTATGATTTTTGACAATGTCCGAGACAGTATGTACCAGCAACGACGCCGCTTCCTCTGCGCCCTGACAAGCCAATACAGGACTAAAATCAGTTTCCGCCAATTCAACCAAACAAGCGTTAATTTATCTGTTGAGTGTTTTGTTTTATATGCTTGGACTTGGACTTGAATATTAGTGCGACAGTTCAGAATTACAGGCTTATGATCGGTAATACGAGTATCGACAACTAGTGTGGTTGCTTTAAATTTGGCTTTCAAAACCGTATGATCGAAGCAGTTATTGTCGCGAGTAGGCCAGTTGTGAGTCGGCATAAGACCATGAGACATTAGCATATTTAGATACTGATCATTTTCGGTGTCCTTACTATTGGGTGCTATGTTTGTATTAATATCACCCATAACGGCAATGGTTTGAAAGTGTTTTAGCAAGTTTAAGGAGTCATTTAGAGAGTTTATGAAATTATTAGTGTTTCTGAAAGAAGGCGATCGATATATAGCAATTAAGGCAAATTGTTCTTTATATTTCAATAAGAGACAGTTTGAGTCAGCCAAATTCGGTACCGCCACAGAACACGTCATATTGTGTCTTACATAAATTACCACGCCGTCATTTTGAAGTCGATAATCCGATATATAAGATGTGTAACCGTTTAGAGTGGGAATACAAGGATTTTGACTCAATCGGCATTCAGTTAATACAACAATGTCCACTGGAATTTTAATTCTAGTCAATAAAGTTTCAAATTGGTCAAAATTACGCGAGATACTTCTAATGTTCAGTTGAATTATTCTGAGGGAAGCCCCGGCATCAATTAAGTACGAATCGCACTGTTCCGGGGTGCATACATAAGAATCCGAAACTTCTACATTCTCAATCACACTTATCAAATCTAAACCATCCATAAATAGTCCCAAGTATTGTAACATATGAATTTTAAACTGATGAAGTATACTCAGTATTATATTATATTATATTATACTAGTAGATAATGAACATTTGATAAGTTGATGTGTATCGAAGCAATATAGTTATTTGCATTAAATCAATAAGATAGTTTGACTGACCCAATCCCACGTCGTCGTCGTCCCGGCTCGCTATAGGTTTGTGTGTGTGTTCGTATGTGTGTTTATGTAAATGTAGTTTGGTGTAATTGATAGTAGTGTGTATAGAGTAGTTTAGAAATTTTGTGTGTTGTTTAAACAAATAATAATTCAAACTTAAGAGATAAACAAAATAGTTCAAAAAGAATAACATAATGAACATGCAAAAGTGATGATGAATTGATGAAGTTTGTACAATTAGTCACTTGGGCACTTTATTCAGATCTGTTTCTTCCTGTATTATGTAATGAGGAGCACCGTCGGCTTTGCGTATGTAAATTTTTCCATGAGATACTCAGCTGTATCTATACTCGTAGGTTGTTGTAAATTAATTATAATGGTAATTGTAACGTCTCATCGACTACATAAGGTTCTCGACTCCTTTGCAGAACTTAGTGTACGGCTATTCAAAAAAATCCCTGTAAATATTCCTTAAATAAACCTTCCTTTGCATAATTAAAACACATGACCTGCAAAGGGCCTATGACTCAAGAAATGGAAATGAGTTGCTTGCTCCTCACTTTTTTTGTATGAATAAATTTGAGTGCGTTTGACCGCAATCTTACCTGATGTTAAGTAACGATGCGGTCTAAGATGAAGCACGCAAACTCAAATAATGCCTATATGCTCTTGCCTTGAAAATCCCAAGATTTGATATGCTGGAAGGGAATTCCATTCCTTAGCGGTTCGCATGATGAAAGAAGAAGCGAATCGAGAGATACGAAGAGGTTACTACTTGACCGTCAGATCGAACAGTCGTGTCGTGCGCTATTAAAATTGTTGCTAAACCTACCCACTTACAATGGTGTTAAGTAAATGTGTGGTATGTAAGAAAAATATCACGAAAAAATCTCCAGGATTGTAATGCAGCAGGTGCAACAAAACAGTTCACGCTGATCCAGCTTGTGCTAAGCTTTCCAACAAGCAACTGAGCACCCTACGCAACGCTACGGGTATCGAGTGGAGCTGCGAGGAATGTATGGCGAATGTATCGCGTAGGTCATCCTTTTTTACTCCTGGCGATGAAGATGACTATGACTCGGATACAGGGTACGACGCCCGCGCGAAGACCCCTATCGATTCCCACAAACTATCCCAAAACATATCGCGAGAAATAAAAAAAACTTTCCGTGAAGAGCTAGGTAGTCTTCAAACATCTGTCCAGTTCTTGAGCGAGCAAATTGACACCATGGAAGCGTCCGTTAAACATCAAGATACTCGAATTAAGGAACTGGAAAATAAAAATACGGACCTCCACAATAAAAACAAGAACCTGGAACTCCGATTGGCGGTACTGGAACAAGGTATGGACCAAATGCAACAGAACACTTTGTCATCAACTCTTGAAGTGGCTGGCTTGCCGGAAATCTCGCCGCCCGAAGTTCATGAGGTTCTGACAGCAATTGCTTCCAAACTCGAGTTGGATGTCTCAGAAATCCAGTCTTCTTATCGTATACCCGGAACCAAGAACAAATCGTGTACCGTAGTAGCTGAAGTGAAATCAAAAAATACCCGAAACAAATGGATTGCTGCATGTAAAACGAAAACCATCACAGTTGGCCAGATATACTCGGATGTCACTGCAGATCAAGCAGATAAACGTATATACATCAGAGAAGCCCTCACCAAGTATAATAAAACCCTCTTATACAACACGAAACTGCAACTACGGGACTCATTCCAGTATGTATGGTGTAAAGATGGAAAGGTATGCGCCAAAAAATCAAATAACAGTAAAACCTATTTTATTAAGTCTATAGTTGATATCAATCAAATTAAAAAAGAAAACAAGTTGTAAATAGCTACTAAGTCTCACTATATACCTATTTATATTCAATCAATTATATGTAATTACACTAAATTATAAAAATAATAATTCATGGAAGAACCTCATATCAAAGAAATACTCAATTGTAAATCGTTAGAATACTTTTTCGAGCATTTACCTTCTAAAAAGAATATAAAACTATCATGTCTACACATTAATATACGGTCCATAAATAAAATTTTGTTAAATTACTGCAAGTTATTCATAGCTGTCCATTTTCTATAGACATTATTGTTCTCACGGAAGTAGGTATTTCTGATAATATTGTTCACCTGTATAACATCCCTACCTATACCCAGTACTCAGAACTTCGCACTAATAAAAAGGGTGGCGGTATAATATTGTATGCGAAAGACTACTTAAAATTTACTCCGATTCCACATAAAACTTTTACATTCGAAAATTTGGCGGGTATTTTCAAAATTGGATGTAAACAAGACGTTTTAATATGTTCTATTTATAGACCACCAGCTACTAACAAAACCTTATTTGTCAATGAAATAGGTAAATACATCTCCAAGTTTAACTCCAAACCTAACCTTCTTCTTATAGGTGATACCAACATTGATCTGATAAGCACATTACCGCATAGAAACTCATATTTAGAAGCAATGCACAGGCGCGGATTGATGTGTGGAATTACGGATTACACTAGGATCGAGACCAAACTAACTCTCGTCACGAAAAGTTGTATAGACCATATTTTTGCCCGTCTCCCCACATTAGATCCGTACTCGGCAGCGCTCAATATTGTACTAGCGGACCATCGAGCCGTCTTGCTCACCTGTGTGGATGACACTGAGCAGAAGCATATACAGCGTGTTTCAAAAATAAACATTGACTATAAAATATTTACCAAAGAACTAAATAAAATTGAATGGAATCAAACTAATAAAATGACTTCTCCCACCGACATATATAACTTTATCTCCGAATCGTTTGCCCAGGCGCGTAAGGATGTAAGTAAAGAGAGCACCTATAACAAACGACTTAAAATCTTTCGAGTACCATGGATGAACGACAATATCATGCAACTTTGCGATAAACGTGATGAACTGTTTCGTCTTTGGAAAAAAACTCCAACAAACCTGCAACTAAAATTAGATTATAACAGGACTAGGAATAAAGTGCACAGTATATTAGAAAAAAGTAGAAATTTATATTACATTAAAAACATTACAAATAATTTTAAAAATCCAAAAAAGATGTACCAAATCATTAATCAGATGCTTGGGCGAGTAACGGTAACAGTTGACGAAATAGTCGTGAAGGCATTCGAGACCCAGGGATGCAGTATTAAGACATTAGCCAATAACTTTGCCGATGGTTTTAACAACGCTGTCAAAAAGATTATTCCAAACTGTAGTCGTAAATTACTAGATCCAGAAATTAACTATAAACCTCTCAACGCCTCAATACTATTCCAACAAGTGACTGCAGACAAAATTCAAAAAATTATTAAAAATCTTGATTTCAATAAAGCACCAGGTGACGACGCCATTGAAATTTCCGACGTAAAAATAATAAATAAGGACATATCCATTGCATTAGCTAACCTCGTGAACACTACTATTAGATCAGGAGTCTACCCAGACGCTTTGAAAAAGGGCTGCATCCGGCCCGTTTTCAAAAAAGGGAAACGCAATGACTATGATAATTATAAACCAATAACTCTACTCTCTACAGTAGATAAAATTGTTGAAAAATACGTATGTGAACAAATACATACCTTCTATAGCAAACACACAGTTCTTTGCCCAAATCAATTTGGATTTCAACGTGGCAAAGGTACAACGGAACTAGTATCAAACTTTACAGACGAAGTTAATGCCCATTTGAACGACAAGAAACACGTGCTGGCCCTATTTATCGACTTCTCACGTGCGTTTGATACCTTAAATCATTTACAGCTTGTAAACAAGCTTCAAACGTGCGTTATACGAGGCCCCGTACTTAGTTGGTGTGAAAATTACCTAAACAACCGAACCTTCCAAAAATAAACGACACTCGTGACCGGTGACGGTGACCACTACGGAGGGAACGGCACAGGGATCGGTGATTGGGCCGTTGCACTTTTTGACATACGTCAATGACATGAGTCATCACCTGGAGTATTTCAAATGCTACCAGTTTGCTGACGACACGTGCCTAATGGTTGCCGATAAGGACCCAAACAAAGCCTGCAAACTGCTGCAATGCGACTTCAATGCATTAAACAACTGGTGCCATGACAACGGTTTAGTGCTTAATGCGAACAAAACGAAACTCATGCACATCAAGTCACCTTACCTTAAGCACCCGTTAACCAACACAATAACGGCTCATGACCACATATGCCTTCACCGCGGCCTACTCACCGTCCCCTCCTCCTGCAGTTGCCCAGTTATCAAACTCACCGACTCACATACTTACCTAGGTCTCAAAATTGATCGCAGCTTTAGCTGGACTCACCATATAGAACACGTTTGCAACAAATTGAGACAATTCCTGGCCAATATTAATATGTTAAATAGGCGTATACCATACAAGGTCAAACTAATGGTATATAATTCACTGGCTGAATCCCATGTCCAATACTGCCTCAGTAGCTATGGCCGTACATATAAAACTCACTTGAATAGAATCTACAACTTACAGTTACGAATATTAAAGACAATAGTATCACCTAAAACTAAATTGCAATATAAAAATGACGACTTGGGCCTCTTTAAGCATTGTAATACATTACCCGTTCACCTCCAATATAGACTAAATCTAATTAAAGAATTTTTTTTTAATTCCAGCATATCCACAAAAGTAGAACATGCTGTATTTACGAGAAGTGTTGCTCATAACAAGTTATGTACTATGCGTGCCGATAACACATTCGGTGAAAGAACAACTCGTTATTTAATAAATAAACTACCCTCAGATTTGCGGAATAATATTACCGAGGAAAATATCAAAACAGTACTAAAAAAATTCTTTCGAAACAACGTAGAAAGTATCTTTGAATGCTAATGTCTGTTCATTTGCTTGTTACATACTAATTGGTTTGGGATTGGAGGGATTGGGATGTATATTGCCTATACTTACCTACATATTGTTCAATAGGTTAGTAACTAAACTTGTAGGTATTTGTTACATACCTAAGTGATTTGGTGGATAGCCACAGTTGTGTAGGTAGGTAGGAGGTAGGTACCACCAATTGTGGTTGTCTGCCGAACTCACAAGGCTTGTTATTTATTGTGTATGTAGGTCTCGACAACCAAAATATATTATGTTGTTTTAAGATGTTCAAGTAAGCTGATATAATTATTATGTAAAATTCATTTTTGTTAGCATAAGGATAAACCTCTGTGGTTTTTATTGTGCTATTTTGTATGTTACACATTGTAAATAAAAAAAACGATAATACTAAAAAAAAAAAATGTGGTATATCGACCACATACGTATGGAATCTCAGACCACGCCTTGATGTCCGGTGATGGAATGATGCCGGTGGAATTAATTCATGCAATGTCCTGTTCATGCACACTCTCCAAAATGTAACTTAAACTATTTGGGCGCGACTTCAACGTCACTTGTTTATTGTACTTGTGTTGTATTTATTATTTTGTTGCTTTGACAACTATGTATAATTAATGTTAGCTCGTTACTTAATGTATTGTAATTTCATAGTATTATAAAAGAGTGGCCTACTAGTAATAATTTAACAGGAATTTCAGAAATTAACTAGCAAGTTAATAGTACCTAGTAGTTGATAATCACTTACTCTCTGGAAAATAACGCCAGCAACAACTTCCGTGTCGCCTTTGTATAGCTGTGCGTCTTCCTATCTGGGTATTTATATTTTGGTACCATGCTTTGGCCACTTCCAATTGGTATCTGAAAATCACAGATAAAATTTGGGCATAATATTCATAGTTTTACCAATATTTGCAAAAAACAGTCCTAGGTATTACAAATACATTTCTATTAAAACGGCTGAGAGACGATACTTATTATTAGAGCGTAGCGAGCGAAGCTGCATAATGCAAGAAAGTTCAATCCTTTCTTATGCGAGATCTCTGTCTGTTACCGATTTCAACAATTTATATATCAAATTAAACTAGATTTAACGGACATCATTCTAACAAAATTCATTCTAAAAAAAATTTTTTTTATACAAAGATATGTGATGCTTGCTGCACTCTAATATACTGCCGTGAAGCAGGGTGGCGACTTAGTTTAAAGGGAACATAATATTGTGTTAATCAAGTAGGTACATAAACTAAGGCAACGCAAATGCGTCTTTTAAGTCCATTGCCGGGCGTCTCTGGTATGCACCAGAAGGTATTTCCATTGGCGCCCGGCGGACTTAGCTCACCTGTGTGGCCTCTTCGGACGCAAATGCGTCTAAAGTAAACATAAATGTCCCTATACGGTTCAACGTAAAGAAAGATAGTAGTTACCTCTAAGGTTTCTCGTTTTTTAGATGAATGTTTGCCTGTCGTGATCATGGGCGCCATATTCGCGCAAACATCATTAAGTTGTACCCTGAAATAGATACATTTATTGTATAAGTTTATTATTATTTATTTAAAAACAAACTTAGGATACTATGGATAATTATTTTTTTTCGTTGTTTTTTATTATTTTATTTTCAAACCTGCGACTATAGTGTCATCACTATATGTGGAAGTTTTGGCATGTATCACTGGTCAGTGATACATGCCAAAAGAAGTGTGTAAGAGTGGTCACTCTTAATTAATGATTGTAAAGTCAATAGCTGTAAGCTTTCCTTAAAAATAAAATAAAATAAAATAAATAAATACTAGCGAACGCCCGCGGCTTAGTAGAGATCGGTTGGGTTACATATTGCTATGGTGACTCGCATCCCTACAGGTAATAATTCCAGTTCCCGTTGCTCTTAACGTCCGTCTTACACACGACCTATCACATATCATATTATCACATATCTTAGATGTTTGTTGAGCGGAGTTTACGAAGCTCTTTCTCAGACCACTCGTGTAGTTCGTTCGTGATCGAACTCCTCCTAAACGAGTTCGACCCGGATCGACAAACTCAGCTCAATTATTGCAACAGCAGAATGCATTGCATACCATTGAGAAAAGAGTGGTCATGAGTTTTATTGCCAGGTTCTTTCTCTCAGGTTCTACCTATTATATTTGCGAATCTGGCAGTAAATGTAACTTTAGTGGTGATTTTGACTTTAATTATAACTGTCTGACTTTCAAAAGTGTAACCTAATTGAATAAACATATTTTTAATTTTTAATATTTAAGACAAGGGAAGATTGACCAGGATATTTGTGTGAGTAGAGAGTATGTTATTATCGACAGAACAATAAAAGACTTATTAAATCAGTTTAGTTTATGGTACTTCCTGGAGGTATACATAGATATAGTTGGTATGGTATGATTCTTATCAGCAGATAGAACATTACAAGTACGAATTTGTTTATATTCTTTAACGACGTTCGGTAAGATATTTTTTGGCAAGAAACGACATCGGCTTAATGGGTTTCTAGTTTAACTAGGGTCTATTGTTATAGATAACGTTCTGTACCTACATCATCTTTCCTTTTCGCATGTTGGGGTTGTGCGGTTTCAATTGACTACCTGAACCAAAAATATAAAAGCATGTTATGGCCAGTCTTGCACCATTCTCCACTTGGAGCTAGTTGAGTAGACACATATTGTCATATTTTCTTTTATTGTCATATAGACAATATTTTCTGTTCGATATGGCACCGAAAAGGGAAATTAACCAAGCACAAGATGTAGCGGTCAATAACCAGGCGCCAGAGCCCGCCGCGGAACAGTGTAAGTACACAAGTGAGTGATTACTACCTAGTCTGTTGTAGATATGTTGTAAGTGATTGATAACTTAATTCGTGTTCGTTCGACGGCTGTTTTCAAATTAATATATTGAATGCGCTAATCACAGCAGTAAAATATGTATTAAAATCAAGATTTTTCTTTTCTTTTGAGAAGTTCCATTCGTGCGCAGGTCTAACGGTTTTTGGATAAATTTCATAAGTTATGAAGTGTGCTAACTTTTTCTTATAAAATTTGATAGATTCATATTTTAAAATTAAATGAAAAATTTTTGAGCTTTAAAAGTTCTTAATAATTATCAGCGAAAGCATATATCTATAATATCTTGTAAGATGAATTTACAGAAAGGTAATTTTTAGAAATCAAATTAGTTCTTAAATAAATAATTATTTGCTGTACTGTTACTTATATGTTGTTACGGACGACGGGAACGGGGAAAATAAACGGGATAATCTGGGTCTAATCATCACAGCTAAGCTCCGTATAATGTTTGTTCAAAAATACCACGGAGACCAAGTTGCGGGCGGCCGCTAGTACTCGCATATAACATGATAGATTGTGTGCAAGACGGTTGTTAAGGTAGGGATGTGGGTCAATATAGCTAAGTATGTAACCTATCCGAATGTTACTAGCTATTAGGATGTATATCAAATATATCATTATAATAATATACAATACCTAAATGTATTTATTTCAGTGCGCAGCTTAATGATGTTGGCGACTATATGCGCCAATATGGTGCCCATGATAGGCGCAGACATACCAACACCTACTAACCCGATCTTAAAGGTAACTACTATCTTTCTTTACGTTAAACCATCTCATTTTTATTAACAACAGACTCTAAGTACTACAAGTCAAGTTTTTCTGAATGTGGAATCGTAGAAGTAGGTAGATGATAGATTTACTTAATACGCATTTGCGTTGCCACAGATACGTTCTTTGATTAACACAATATAAGTATCCCTTTAAAAAATAAGTACCATCTCTAACACCCTTTAATAGAAATCTATTTGTGATTCCTAGAATCGTTGTTTGTCAATATTGGCAAAACTATGAATATTGTGCCTAAAGTTCATCTGTAATTTTCAGGTACCAATCGGAAGTGGCCGAACCATGGTACCGGAAAATAAATACCCGGATAAAGAGACGCATAGTTATACAAAGGCGACACGGAAATTATTACTGGCGTTATTCTCGAGAGAGTAAGTGATAATCAACTGCTAGTACCCATGAGCTAAACTTGCTAGTTAAATACTTAAATTCCTTTTAAAAAGTAGTACTAGTAGGGTCCTTTCTTAGTAAAAAGTCAATTTATCTGTGAGTGAGTTTGCTTCAATAGTGTGGCGGCCACCAGAAGAACTAGGTAAACATTAAATAGTATGTAATAAGAAATAAACAATTATACAACAATGTAACATATTTTGCCTTTTACAGAACACTTGCGACGCACTCGATGACAGGTAGACCGTCTCCGGCATTTCCAAACCGCCCCGCTCGCCCGCCGTTGGATACTCAAAAGGTAGACGATATTGTGCTGGAGGTTAGCAAACACTACAAGATCCCTGCGAAAGTCGTAAGGTATGTTTTTTATTTATGTTTACATCCTAAATCTTCTCTCGCTCCCTTAAGTCTCCAACTGCAATAGCATAATATGGCTCTAGGTTTTTCCCAATGAAACGTAACTGTATGCACTTATTAGTAAATACGTAAATAATGTTGTATTTTTTTACAGGACCATCATAACAACTAAGTGCGCTGACGAGCACAAGATGATGAAATCGAAGCAGGCAGCGGCAGTGCGACGAGCGGAGTAATTAACTATTGCATGATGTCATTGAGGAGTCGGCAGCCTCGAGATGAACTTATTAAATGGTCTTGTGTTAATTTTAATGAACTATTTTTATTATAATAATAAAAAAAAATTGTTTAAACGATAAAAAAAACTTTTATGAACGTTGACGTAGTTGACTTTTGGCACAAGTGTTCCTTGATTTAAAGCAATTTTTCGTCATGGTGAGCTTTTTTGATTAGATAGGAAATGGGTTTAGAGAAAGCCCAAATAAAGTTTAAATGTTCGACCCATATGGGCGACCACTAGTGTATTTAGTTGTAAGTTTTAGAAATAAATGTTCATTTGCATGTAGAATTTCTCTTTTCATTTATTAACCTAATGACAACTTTGACGCCGTGCATAAGCACTTACTGGTATATGTTAACACTACTTGTACCTGACATATAGAAGCTGCCCAGTCTCATACACGTTACCTATTTAAACGATTCCTATTGAATGTTAACGTGTGGATTGTACAACCTATGATTTATTACGAATAAATCTGGTATTGTAACAATTAGGTAAGGATATGAGTATTACCGCGGCCTTATAAAATAAAAAACTGACCAAGTCAGACACGCGTCAGACCCCAAATAGGCTTCCAGCTTTCCATTCCATAGGGTCCCATACTTACCCACACACTAGCCTCTATGACTATATAAGTTCATTACATGGACTACCATCACGATTTTTTTCCTATTTTTCGAACCAGCCGATTAGCTTTCATTAGAGATGAAAAGACCCAATAATATTTATATTATAAATCATTCTCATTCACCGAGCCTTTTTCCAACTGAATTGGGGTCGGCTTTCCAGTCTAACTGTGATTCGGCTGAACTTTGATATTTTCCGTGAAGCGACTGCCCATGGGTGATATCGAAGTTTTGTAGTTAGACCGGTCGGATTTTTAAGGGCTCCAACTACCCCTAACGACTGCCATAGATGTTCGTATGACAACCGGGACCGATGCCTTAACATACTCTCCAAGCCACGGAGGGGTCTCAGTATCTTTAGAAATGGTCACCCATCCTAAGACCGGCCTGACTAGACGTTGCTTAACCTTTGCAATGTATTAATATTGTCGGTTACCACTAGACCACGAGCGAATATATTTATATTATAAATATATTATAGGCAACATGATGGGGTAGAAACTATGATAAGTATATACATATAGAAAATATACAATGATATATATATATATATATATATATATATATATATATATATATAGAATCAAGAAATATCCACCTTTTAGTACACGGGCCGTAGAACATTGAAAAATATTGATTAACAGCAAGCTCATTTTTCGTAAGTAGCTTTATTTTACCGAGTCTCCCACATATATCTCAAAAAGAAATCGCAAATCACCTGATTTGCGATTTCTTTTACAATTTTGTTCCGAATATTTTAACTGGATAACTCTGTTAGCTACCTAGCTAACAGAGTTATCCAGTTAAAATATTCGGAACAAAATTGTAAGGTTGCATTAATTTGTATAGAGCTGCAAAGTGGTGCAGGTATTAAGTACATCATTATAAATCCAATATCAAAAGTTCCCATCGATCCGACTTGTGCTAAAAAGTTATTCTAGGTTGAAAAGTTAAAAAGTTGATAATTTTCGGTTTTTTGGATTTTTCTCGTAAACAGTGAATTATATCAAAAATTGGTTTTGTACAAAATTGTAGATAATAAAATAAACTACAAATAAACTTTCAAAACTTTTTTCCTAGGAATTACCGTTTCTTAAAGATTGCGGTTATTAACGTCCAACAAGCTATAGTCTACACGCAATGCTGGTCCGCTCCTATTAGCTCTGTCGTGATGTTATATAGCATAATATGTTACTCGCTAAAAATGTAGCTTTAAATTACCGAAAGAAATTTTAAAATCGGTGCAGTAGTTTCTGAGGTGTCACGTTGTCCCGTACAAACTATGTCCCCCCTTTTTCACCCCTTTAGGAGTAGAATTTTGGAAAATCCTTTCTTATCAGAAGTACACGCCATATAAAAAACACGTTTTCTAAGTTTTAGGTTTCTACGATATTCTATTTTCAAAATTATTTCTCTATTCTTTCGGCCTAAGTGGGTTTGGAGGGCGGACTTGTGCATGAATCAACGAGAGTTGGGTAATTTGCATGTGGCGGAATATTGCAAAGTAGTTAGATTTGTTTTATTTAACTATGGACTTCCGAAAAGTAACGCCTGATAGTATTAATTCTATTGGTTAGTTATGTTGGAACCATTGCAATGATTTTGATGGCATTTTGAGAAGAGATATCTCGGAATTCAAACCTGAGCGATATCGCGCTCTCCACGAATAAAATATTATCACCGGCAACTTAACAATCACAACAAATTAAAAACTTTGTTATTTTTTAAATATTAAGAAAGAAATTATAAATAGATCACAAAAACTGATGTCATCGGCAGGACTCCAACCCACGCTTTTTCCCTAACTCTGCTCTGCCCAACTGAGTTACGATGACCACTCACAACACTCACAACATCGAATTTTTGCTTCATATCCTTTTATTTTTGACAGAATTTATCCAACAGGCAGACAGACATATATCACGCCTATATCCCCGAATATAATATATTTATAAGGCAGAGTTGCATTACATATCCACAATTTGCCAGTAATTTTGTCAGTCCTACGTAATAGGGGGCAAGCCTATCGCCGTTACCGGGGCTAAAGAATATTCAAAACCACTCTGTAATTCAAACCAAAATTCACACAGCTAGAACAGATGTTTGAAGGGGGTGGCCGGTAGGGTGAGGGAGCGTTCCGAAGTGTGCGGCGAGGGCGCCGCAGACTTGACTACGCCCAGGACCATCGACCTCCTAGATCGAGACCTGAGGACTATGGATTAGCAACCCACCATCTTTACAGAAGCAGGCTAGAAGGGCTGCGTGCTGTAGGGCTTCACCCCACGCACAACTTCACTCACCGACGCGGGATAAAACCTGACCCTAAAGATGCGAGGTAACATCCGACCACCACGCAGCAGCCACGGCAATGGTCAGCCGCGGCCCTGAGCCGCGGATTAAAAAATAAAAGGACAGATGTTACATGCCACTAAATATTATCTCTGCAGTCCAAACATATTTATCTAATGGAATCAAAAGTATAATTTTTGTGTCGAATATAATTATCATGCGATCCAATACGAGTACAACGTATGCAATCTATTTCTAATTAATTGTAAGCTGTAAATTTATGATTTTAAATATGTAATATTATTGCTTTATATGTTTAGTTTGTGGTAAGCGAATAAACAATTATTATTTCGTTTATTCGCTTATTTTATTTTTTTATTTTATTATTATATTTTTATCAAATGCAACAAAATTCACAAAAACGCTGCAATCGATCCAGCAACATTTTCCTTACACGTTAATATTTGCTAACGATATTGTTAATATTTGAGAAAATTATAGCATAAATCATTGCTTGCAAATACGCAACCTTATCTTGAGATTGTAAAATAGCTGACCGGTATAGCTACGGCGTAATGGCTACGTCGTAGCTGCTACGAGAACCAAACGCGCGTATGTTCAAATTTAAATTCAATATTCATTGACAAGAACGATTTGCACGCACCCCAGTTTTGGTTAATTTAGTATTTTTTATTGTTTAATCAAGCACTAAAATATAATTGAATAATTATTATTACAAGCTATTTTATTTGAATTGATAATATCTCATGTTTATGTTTAATGCATATATTTTTTAAAGTTGTAACCATATATTTTACTTGCAGTATTGTATTGGGATAAACCTGTAATGATGCTGTAAATGTTTTGAAAATAAATAAATAAAACTAAATAAATAATTATTATGTTATTAAATATGTAAAATACTTGTCACAGCCGACACGATAAATCTATGATCGACCTCTGGGAGCTAGCTGGAACGGCACTCAATTGTTTGTGACTGCGGTTCACTAAAACGTAGTCACCTAAGTACCTTAGCTAGGTGTAAGTTACTAACAAAAGACCGGTTATCGGTGTTTATGGCACTGCAAATTTTATCAAAAAATCATTAAGACACAATCGTCTAGAAAATGTTAATTACCGTGTGAAAGTTCGAAAGAGACTATAACAATAGCTCTTTAATGATAAACCTTGCTTAGTCTGAATTATATTAAATAGTACCTGAAGAGGCTCTATTTATTTCCTTTTGTGTTAACTGGACACCGAATACCATTATTTTTATTGCCATTTCTATTTTGTAGATCTAAAAAAGGGTCTTTATTGTAGTGTTGCCTTCTTCACAAAAATACCACACTTTTAAAAGAGTAAGGAAGAGAAAGGGTTACTTAACATGTTTCTACTTAACGAGCAGTATGTGTTCACAAGAGGTTGTTTGACCATTAACGCAGGTATGATACTTATGAAGCATATATATAAGCTCCTGGAAAAATAAACAAGAAATTGTTGGTGTAATCTGTGATATCTCCAAAGCGTTTGATTGCGTTGACCATAACACTGTTTTACTTAAACTTACTTTAAATGGTATCAGAGACTCTGCACTGAACCTTGTTGCCTTCTATCTTAATGATCATATTCAATATGTTGACGTCAATGGAAGTCGGTCCTCTGGAGCATCTGTAGCTATAGGCGTGCGTCCGGGATCAGTTCTAGGTCGTTTTTATTTTTAATTTACATTACCGATTTACCTTTCTATATACAGAACTTGTGCGACATTGTTTTATGTTGACGTCAATGGAAGTCAGTCCTCTGGAGCATCTGTAGCTATGGGCGTGCCTCCGGGATCAGTTCTAGGTCGTTTTTATTTTTAATTTACATTACCGATTTACCTTTCTATATACAGAACTTGTGCGACATTGTTTTATGTTGACGTCAATGGAAGTCGGTCCTCTGGAGCATCTGTAGCTATGGGCGTGCCTCCGGGATCAGTTCTAGGTCGTTTTTATTTTTAATTTACATTACCGATTTACCTTTCTATATACAGAACTTGTGCGACATTGTTTTATGTTGACGTCCATGGAAGTCGGTCCTCGGGAGCATCTGTAGCTATGGCGTGCCTCCGGGATCAGTTCTAGGTCGTTTTTATTTTTAATTTACATTAACGATTACCTTTCTATATATAGAACTTGTGCGACATTGTTTTTATTTGCGTCATTCGCATTTCACTAATTTTAAAGTTGATCGCAAGATATTTAATTTTTACGAGCTTTTATTTACCTTGCAATGTTTGTATGTAATATGTTTGTTCGGGTGGAATCTTTATATATTTGTATAATTAATAATTTAATAATAAACTAAAGTGAAATGACCAAATATTTAAAAATACGTACATTCTGGTTTAATTTAGTTACTTTCACAATGTCATGTCTTGCGGCATTTTCCTATGAGGCAATTAGTTAGCAGGTACATACATAGCTACGCTTCGCTCCGCTCAATTAATTGTAATGACTCACCGACTACATAAGCTTCACGACCCCCTTTGCTGCATTTGGTGTACGCTTATTCAATAAGATCCCTGTAGATGTTCTGAACCTTCCTTTGTATAAATTCAAAAAGAATATTAAATGACATCTCACGTACAGGGCATATAATTACACTGTTAACAATTATTTGGATGATTAAAAGATGTCCGGAGAAGTCCCACTTCGCTAAGCATCTTCTGGATACCGGACATACCTTGAACAATGATAACACCTTTGAGATTTTCAGGTTAGGGGAGAAAGGGTTTAAATTGTGTGTCTGGGAGCGCTTAGAAATAATTAAGCGGGATGTGGATACCCTTCTCAATGAACAGACTGATTTCCATACGTCTCCTTTGCTTAAGTTGTTCGTGGAAAGACAGCTACAGTAGTTGCCACTGGATATACCCTCTGCTAGTAACCAGAGACGCCCGGCAACGGATGTTAGAGCAGCCGCGGCCCTGGGCCGCGGAATTAAAAAAAAAGCGTTTTAGCGTTTTGATGCACATGCCACACCGTAGTTTTTGATAATTAAAAAGTTTATTTTTGTTTTAAGGAAAAATACCTAATTATTACTTATTACGGAACCACTTTTAACATTTCTACCCCCGTTTTTGTTTTTGATATTTCTGAATCACGGTAACATTATGTTCAATGGCAAAGTACTTGCATGTGAGACGTCCTACATCGCGCTAGCGAGATTTGCACGTTCATACCTTAAAAACAGCTGCGTTCTGTCTTCGGATTTTGCTGTTCTCTTTGAGACAGTCTTGAGAATGCCTCGTGAGTAGGTGAAACATATGTCGACATTTATAATGACCTCTATTTAGCGAAATTAGTGCAATTATATAAAAATTCAACATCTTACCCCATTGTTTTATCATGGACTTTCGCCAGTTAACGCCTGATTCCATTCAATAAACAAGATATTGTAGGTGTTATCTGCGATCTCTCCAAAGTTTGATTGCGTTGATCTTAACACTCTTTTACGTAAACTTACTTTAAATGGTATAAGAGACTCTGCACTGAACCTTTTTGCCTTTTATCTTAATGATCGAATTTAATATGTTGACGTCAATGGAAGTCGGTCCTCTGGAGCATCTGTAGCTATGGGCGTGCCTCCGGGATCAGTTCTAGGTCGTTTTTATTTTCAATTTACATTAACGATTTACCTTTCTATATACAGAGCTTGTGTGACATTGTTGTATTTGCGAATGATATTTTACTTATTTTTAAAGTTGATCGCAAGATATAAAATTTTTACGAGCTTATATTTACCTTGCAATGTTTGTATGTAGTATGTTTTTTCGCATTCGGTTTGGATGACAATACATGGTTAACTGGGACGTCATTCTAAACCCAACATGGCGGCTAATACAAGATAGCGGACTAATTATATTTAATGCACGTCTATAATATGGGTATCAAATGAAAGTGCTAGAGATAAGAGCCAACTCTTACTAAATGTATCTATATATAGAAATGGGGAATGTCCCCCTTAGCTCTCGAGAACTGCTTATGCTCCAATGATGGTTGACCCCTCTATGGATAGCTCTCGATTTGGAGGCAAGCCAAAAAATCGAAAATTTGACCTAGCCCTAAAGGGTCAAAGTTATAGGCCAAAACCTATGGCGTGGTGCGGCGCGAAGCACCGTGCAAGACACCGTACTAGTATATTATAAAATCTTAAGAGATATGCACTCACGGTGATGGTCACTATGACCGTGCCAAATTTCAAAAAGGTCGGTCCAGTCGTTTAGGATTTCGATAACGAACGAAATACACGAGTCGTCTAAGAAAGAGCTTCGTAAACTCCGCTTAATAAAATTCTCGTGTCGCGGTGTTTGTAGTTAAACTCCTCCGAAACGGTTTGACCGATTCTCATGAAATTTTGTGTGCATATTAGGTAGGTCTGAGAATCGGACAACATCTATTTTTCATCCCCCTAAATGTTAAGGTAACCCCTAAAGCAAAACAATGTTTGCCGGGTCAGCTAGTACTCGTAACATATAAATTTAGTAATGACGTTATATTAAGTGGATATTAAAAGTTTTAAACTTACTGTTTGCTTTGATATTTTTGGCGCATTAAAATAAAAACTTGTTTTTAAAAGATTTTTTTACTTTTAATTTATTACGACGTAAATAGTACACGAGCTCAAGTTGTAAATTGGTTTACGACCAATAAAATGCGTTAGATTGAGCATGCTCAATATCAGGAATTATGAAACAACTTTATAAAATTGATCAATGATACCTTAAATCTTAAATAATAAACTGTATTTTAGGGGATCACTGTAGGTGTTACTACACTATATAATAATAATAACTAACACTATATAATAATAATAATAATAACCTGGCAACTCTGAACATCTCATACATCATTTTCATTCTTAAAATATTTTAATATTTTTATTTACATATTATTGCCTAAATTTATACAATTACTTCAGATACAAAATTAATATAAGCAAAAACTCAATAAATAAAGGATTTTATACTATTTTATACTATTTTATAACAATAAACAAAGTCTACAAAATTAACATAGAAGATTTGACACATGTCATATGAATACCTACGAAAATATCAACAATATTATGGCTAAATTCAAAATGAAGTGATTGAGATGCAAACAAGAGCCAGAAGCAGAAATGCGCAACTAACACCCCCGGACTCGTCACTAAACTCCGCCTCGCAGGCACCGGACCGCACATCGTCGACACAGGTGCTCGCTGAGGCGTCGAGCTCTTCAAGTGACGAGTATTTCTCTCCGCCGACGTCGCCAACACCTGTACGCCGGCGAGGGAGAGGCCGGCCGCCGAGCAGTTTGGGGCCCCGAAGCCTACCAGCTTCGAGTAGGGTCCCCACTACCGGTGGTATTGTGCACCGCATGCGATGGACTTCACCCATCAATGAAAACGTCATGCGGGCATATTATGAGGCCACAGATGGGGAAACCAACCTGACTGCGTACCGTTCAAGGATGCTTCCTTTGTTTCAGGCTCTTAAACCAACAATGACCGTTGCCGTCCAACGGCTATCGGATCAAGTGCGGGCTATCCAACGATGTAAGTTGTTGGATCAATCTGTGCTTGATCGACTACGCCTGGAAGTATTATCTACTCGTACAGCTCCAGTGTCAACGAGAGCACCGTCACCTGTGACACAGACGGTTGCTACAAGTGTGACGTTAGCGACGCCCGCACCCGACGCGGGAAATGATACGAGTGATACATCTATCCAGGTAAGCGAGCAATTGAGGAGTACTTTGGAAGATGTGATCTCGCAGTATAGGTTTATACCTAATTCTAGACCGCGGCTACCACGCTTGCCAATGCATAAACGAAATCTGGCGTTGATGATGATGAGTTGATGAGCCCTGAATGCATTGCTAGAGCCGTACTTACGGACTAGCAGTGATTTGCTTGATACTCACTCGATTCTTTACTGTGGAGCCATTGCCGCTTGTCGTGTTGCACGCGTTAAATTCCCCGAAGCTAACCGTGCACCACGACCGGATGGTGTTCCCGTATGGCAGGCAAGAATCGAGCGACGTATCGGCACATTTAGGACTCTCATTGCAAAGCTTATCTCTTTCAGCCGGGGAAATAGTCGTCCCCGGGTCATGCGTTTCGTGACTCAGGCATTTGCTGAGACCGGTATTCGTCCCCAGCAATACTTAGCCAATGTCACGGAACGTATTGACTTTCTGAAACAGAAAGTGTATGCATGGGCAAGCCGTATCCGTCGTTATAGAGAGCGTGTAAATAGATACTGGCAGAATCGCATCTTCCAAAGTGACCAAAGGAAGGTGTACCGAGAGTGGGAGGGAACTGGACAACGTTTGAACGACGGACAACTGCCAGATGCTCACGCCATGAATCAATTTTGGCGTGACTTATGGTCGGTGCCCGTCGAACATTCGGAGGGCGACTGGATCCGTGTCGTCGAGCGTGAATGCAGTATCATCGAACCCATGGAATCTATTACCATAGACTCCGAAGACGTTAGTTGTGCAATGCGTACGGCCCCGAACTGGAAAAGTCCTGGGCCGGATGGATTGCACAACTTTTGGATAAAGTGGGTTCAGAGCTCGCATGAACGCTTGGCAACACAGTATCAAGAAGCCCTTGAGTCTGGTTCCTTACCCGCTTTCATGACCACTGGCATCCCCTTCCTGCTCCACAAATCAGGTAGTACCACGGAACCTAAAAACTATAGACCCATCACTTGCTTACCTACCATCTACAAGCTCCTTACATCTATTCTGAGAAGTAAAATAAACTCGCACATAGTATCTAATAATATCTTAGATAACGCTCAGAATGGATGTAGGGCTGGGTCTCGTGGTACTAAGGAGCTACTCCTCATTGATATGGCCATTAGCCAACAAGTCAAGCGGAGTAGGGGCGCCCTCTCTACTGCCTGGATTGACTACAAGAAGGCCTATGATTCGGTGCCTCATTCATGGCTGAGGAGGATTTTAGAGTTGTATAAAATTAATCCGACTCTTAAATCCTTCTTAGTCTCGTGTATGGGGCAGTGGACCACAGTCCTTCGTCAACCAGGTAGTGGTGGGCACGCCTCTGACCCGCAAGGCTTGATAAGGATCGAGCGTGGTATATTCCAGGGCGACAGTTTGAGTCCATTGTGGTTTTGTTTAGCACTGAATCCACTTAGCACATTGCTGAAGGATTCAGGGCTAGGCTATCGGTTTCGTAGAGGGGGTAAGGTTATATCTCACCTGATGTACATGGATGACCTCAAACTGTTCACATTGAAGCACCAAGATTTAGTGACATTATTAAAAACCACGGAAGTTTTTAGTAATGCCATTAAGATGGAGTTCGGTGTTGATAAGTGTGCGGTTATGCATGTACAACGGGGGAAGGTTGTAAATTCACCGAATTTACAACTTTCTGAGATAATAACTCTCAGATCTCTCTCCGAGACCGAAACATACAAATACCTAGGTATGTCAGAGTCATTGGGTATAGCGGTAGAGGATATTAAGAAATCGGTGAAAGAACGTTTTTTTGGCCGCCTGACAAAAGTTCTTAACAGTTCTTTGTCCGGTGGTAACAAAATGCGGGCTTTCAACGGTTGGGTGATACCTTTATTGTTATACTCCTTTGGCATACTTAGGTGGACTCAAACGGAACTAGACGCCCTGGATAGGCGAGTCCGTCAACAACTGACATTGCATCGAATGTTACACCCACGATCTTCTGTCATGAGACTGTACATTCCGCGGAAGTGGGGGGGTCGAGGCTTTTTGAATGCCAAGAACCTCCACAACCGTGAAGTGTGCAGTCTGAGAGATTACTTTCTACAGAACGGGTGTGATATTCATTGCGATGTCGTGATGGTTGACAAGGGCCTAACACCTCTTTCCTTGGCTAACGAGAACTGGCGTAAACCAAAGGTGCTAGGTACTGAAGACCGTAAGGACGTATGGAAGAGTAAGGAGCTACACGGGCGGTTCTACCGGGTCTTAACAGGATCCGACGTAGACCTGCTCGCTTCGGTGAACTGGCTACGTTTTGGGGACCTCTTTGGGGAAACTGAAGGTTTTGCCTGTGCAATTGCAGATGAGGTTATCAAGACGAACAACTATCGGAAATACATCATGAAGGACGGTACGGTCGACATTTGTCGAGCATGCCACCGTCCTGGTGAATCACTTCGCCATATTATTTCCGGTTGTTCGTATCTTGCTAACACCGAGTACTTGCATAGGCACAATCAAGTAGCCAGGATCATCCACCAGCAACTTGCTCTTCAATATGGCCTTATTGAGTTTGAAGTACCGTACTATAAGTACACACCAGTGCCAGTTCTTGAGAATGGTCGTGCATTGCTCTACTGGGACCGATCAATCATCACGGACAGGACTATTGTTGCCAATAGGCCCGATATCGTGTTGGTTGATCGGACCCAGCGTCGGGCAGTGCTCGTCGATATCGCCGTCCCGCATGACGAGAATCTCGTGAAGGCAGAGAAGGACAAACTTAGTAAGTACCTCGATCTGTCCTTCGAGATAACCGCCATGTGGGACGTAGACTCGACGATCATTGTCCCGGTGGTCGTTTCGGCAAACGGATTAATAGCGAAGAGTCTCGATCAACATCTCAAGAGACTCTCGTTAGATTGTTGGATCAAGAGTCAGATTCAGAAGGTTGTTATCCTCGACACGTGCCGTATTGTTAGGAGGTTTCTTAGTCTGTAGCCTCCACCGCCGGTAGTTTGGGTCCTACTCCGCTACTGGTGGGACACTATTTTTTATATTTTTAAATGTATTTGTGTTTAGTGTTTAGTTACTTACGGCATTTTGCTATGAGGCAAGGCAGCAGATATAAAGTTATTATTGTCCTCCAGAAGAGGGAAGCTGTACGAGCAATTTATGAATTGAATGCTCGAGCGTCTTTTAGAGACAAATTCAAAGTAATTGTGATTTTAGCGGTTGCATATCAATACATATTTAATAATATCATTTTTGTTAGACGGAACATACGAATATAGTGACATTCAATCATTAAATACTAGTAGTAATTAACTAAAATACCAGTAATAATATCATATGTAATAATAATAATAATATACCTGGCAACCCTCGACATCTGTTCATGTGTCATTTTTATCTGTAAATAATTTTAAAATTTTTATTAACTATCTTGCCAATATTTATACAGATTTATACAGATTTTTAAATAACAGTACATACCAATAAGTTTATAAATCACATTACAAAGTTATAACAACAATAAACCAACTATTTTATAAAAATGAAAATGCGATTTGACATGACGTGTCAATCGTCAAAAATCCAAACAATAGTATTACGACATAAAAAATTGGATAATGATACTGAATAACGATGATAACAAGAGCCAGGAGCAAAAATGCGCAACCACCACCCCCGGACTCATCACTTAGCTCCGCCTCGCAAGCGTCGGACCGCACACCTGCGACACAAGTGCTTGCTGAGGCGTTGAGCTCATCATCAAGTGATGAGTATTTTTCTCCGCCGACGTCGCCAACACCTGTACGTCGTCGAGGAAGAGGCCGGCCGCCGACCAGTTTGGGTCCCCGAAGTGTACCAGCTTCGAGTAGGGTCCCCACTACCGGCGGTATTGTGCACCGCATACGATGGACCTCATCCATCAATGAAAACGTCATGCGGGCATATTATGAGGCTACAGATGGGGAAACCAACCTGACTGCGTACCGTTCAAGGATGCTTCCTTTGTTTCAGGCTCTTGAATCAACAATGACCGTTGCCGTCCAACGACTATCGGATCAAGTACGGGCTATCCAACGATGTAAGTTGTTAGATCAATGTGTGCTTGATCGACTACGCCTGGAAGTATTATCTACTCGTACAGCTCCTGTGGCAACGAGAGCACCGTCACCTGTGACACAGACGGTTGCTACAAGTGGGACGTTAGCGGAGCCCGCACTCGACGTGGGAAATGATACATCTATCCAGGTAAGCGAGCAATTGAGGAGTACTTTGGGAGATGTGATCTCGCAGTATAGGTTTATACCTAATTCTAGACCGCGGCTACCACGCTTGCCAATGCATAAGCGAAATCTGGCGTTGATGGGAGCCCTGAATGCATTGCTAGAGCCGTACTTACGGACTAGCAGTGATTTGCTTGATACTCACTCGATTCTTTACTGTGGAGCCATTGCCGCTTGTCGTGTTGCACGCGTTAAATTCCCCGAAGTTAACCGTGCACCACGACCGGATGGTGTTCCCGTATGGCAGGCAAGAATCGAGCGACGTATCGGCACATTTAGGACTCTCATTGCAAAGCTTGTCTCTTTCAGCCGGGGAAATTGTCGTCCGCGGGTCATGCGTTTCGTGGCTCAGGCATTTTCTGGGACCGGTATTCGTCCCCAGCAATACTTAGCCAATGTCACGGAACGTATTGACTTTCTGAAACAGAAAGTGTATGCATGGGCAAGCCGTATCCGTCGTTATAGAGAGCGTGTAAATAGATACTGGCAGAATCGCATCTTCCAAAGTGACCAAAGGAAGGTGTACCGAGAGTGGGAGGGAACTGGACAACGTTTAAGCGACGGACAACTGCCAGATGCTCACGCCATGAACCAATTTTGGCGTGACATATGGTCGGTGCCCGTCGAACATTCGGAGGGCGACTGGATCCGTGTCGTCGAGCGTGAATGCAGTACCATCGAACCCATGGAGTCTATTACCATAGACTCCGAAGACGTTAGTTGTGCAATTCGTACGGCCCCGAACTGGAAAAGTCCTGGGCCGGATGGATTGCACAACTTTTGGATAAAGTGGGTTCAGAGCTCGCATGAACGCTTGGCAACACAGTATCAAGAAGCCCTTGAGTCTAGTTCTTTACCCGCTTTCATGACCACTGACATCACCTTCCTGCTCCATAAATCAGGTAGTACCACGGAACCTAAAAACTATAGACCCATCACTTGCTTACCTACCATCTACAAGCTCCTTACATCTATTCTGAGAAGTAAAATAAACTCACACATATTATCTAATAATATCTTAGATAACGCTCAGAATGGATGTAGGGCTGGGTCTCGTGGTACTAAGGAGCTACTCCTCATTGATATGGCCATTAGCCAACAAGTCAAGCGGAGTAGGGGCGCCCTCTCTACTGCCTGGATTGACTACAAGAAGGCCTATGATTCGGTGCCTCATTCATGGGTGAGGAGGATTTTAGAGTTGTATAAAATTAATCCGACTCTTAAATCCTTCTTAGTCTCATGTATGGGGCGGTGGACCACAGTCCTTCGTCAACCAGGTAGTGGTGGGTATGCCTCTGATCCGCATGGCTTGATAAGGATTGAGCGTGGTATATTCCAGGGCGACAGTTTGAGTCCATTATGGTTTTGTTTAGCACTGAATCCACTTAGCACATTGCTGAAGGATTCAGGGCTAGGCTACCGGTTTCGTAGAGGGGGTGAGGTTATTTCTCACCTGATGTATATGGATGACCTCAAACTGTTCACACTGAAGCACCAAGATTTAGTGACAGTATTAAAAACTACGGAAGTTTTTAGTAATGCCATTAAGATGGAGTTCGGTGTTGATAAGTGTGCGGTTATGCATGTACAGCGGGGGAAGGTTGTAAATTCACCGAATCTACAACTTTCTGAGATAATAACCCTCAGATCTCTCTCCGAGACCGAAACATACAAATACCTAGGTATGTCAGAGTCATTGGGTATAGCGGTAGAGGATATTAAGAAATCGGTGAAAGAACGTTTTTTTGGCCGCCTGACAAAAGTTCTTAACAGTTCTTTGTCCGGTGGTAACAAAATGCGGGCTTTCAACGGTTGGGTGATACCTTTATTGTTATACTCCTTTGGCATACTTAGGTGGACTCAAACGGAACTAGACGCCCTGGATAGGCGAGTCCGTCAACAACTGACATTGCATCGAATGTTACACCCACGATCTTCTGTCATGAGACTGTACATTCCGCGGAAGTGGGGGGGTCGAGGCTTTTTGAATGCCAAGAACCTCCACAACCGTGAAGTGTGCAGTCTGAGAGATTACTTTCTACAGAACGGGTGTGACATTAATTGCGATGTCGTGATGGTTGACAAGGGCCTGACACCTCTTTCCTTGGCTAACGAGAACTGGCGTAAACCAAAGGTGCTAGGTACTGAAGACCGTAGGGACGTATGGAAGAGTAAGGAGCTACACGGGCGGTTCTACCGGGTCTTAACAGGACCCGACGTAGACCTGCTCGCTTCGGTGAACTGGCTGCGTTTTGGGGACCTCTTTGGGGAAACTGAAGGTTTTGCCTGTGCAATTGCAGCAACTTGCTCTTCAATATGGCCTTATTGAGTTTGAAGTACCGTACTATAAGTACACACCAGTGCCAGTTCTTGAGAATGGTCGTGCATTGCTCTACTGGGACCGATCAATCATCACGGACAGGACTATTGTTGCCAATAGGCCCGATATCGTGTTGGTTGATCGGACCCAGCGTCGGGCAGTGCTCGTCGATATCGCCGTCCCGCATGACGAGAATCTCGTGAAGGCAGAGAAGGACAAACTTAGTAAGTACCTCGATCTGTCCTTCGAGATAACCGCCATGTGGGACGTAGACTCGACGATCATTGTCCCGGTGGTCGTTTCGGCAAACGGATTAATAGCGAAGAGTCTCGATCAACATCTCAAGAGACTCTCGTTAGATTGTTGGATCAAGAGTCAGATTCAGAAGGTTGTTATCCTCGACACGTGCCGTATTGTTAGGAGGTTTCTTAGTCTGTAGCCTCCACCGCCGGTAGTTTGGGTCCTACTCCGCTACTGGTGGGACACTATTTTTTATATTTTTAAATGTATTTGTGTTTTTTATAAATCTATGTAAAAATGTTAATGTTATTGAATAAACGAAATAATAATATCATATAATATCAGTATGTACGCTTATTCAATAAGATCGCCGTAGATGTTCTGAACCTTTCTTTGTATAAATTAAAAAATATATTAAATGACATCTCACGTACAGGGCATATAATTACACTGTTAACAATTATTTGGATGATTAAAAGAAATGGAAATGAGTTGCTTACTTCTCACTTAAACTATTTATGTGCGACTTTATACTCGTAATGTCGTTTCCTAATTGTACTTGGTTATTTGCTTTGACAACTATGTATGTTTAACTAATGATAAATCGTTACTTAATGTATTGTAATTTCATACTATTAGAAAATAGTTGCCGTGAGTTTTATTGCCAAGGTGTTTCTCTTGGGGCGGGGCCCCAAGTGATTAGTGACTACGTCCTCGCCGTCCGCCCTGGACCCCAACTTGACCACGGTAACGCAGTGGCAAGTTGGGTGACCGAACGTCCTAGTCTGTACTTGCGATTGGCCAAATTCTTTGAGATTTTGTGTTCCTGATATGGATAACCACGAAGAGACCTCCGGTCCCGACACTGCCCTTTCCCGGGCAGTGTCAACCGACGACATGATGCACGAACTATTGATTCCGATGCCTATCGATTTGGGGGCTCGCGCCGCGCTGCCTAGTTGCAGCGCGATGTCGACGCCCCAAGGAACTGACGCTGCTGGGACTGACGATGGGTCAGCTCCCAGCAGTGTGAAGAAGAAGGGCCGCTCTTCTGCGACGAAGAAGAGGACCCTCGAGGAGAAGGGGGGGCCGCCGCGCGACCGTAGCACCAGCTGCTCCGGGTGGGGGTCCCTCCTCTCCAGCGATTCGGAGGAGGAGGTGCCGGTCAAGACGGTGCGTACGCGTCTCGACGCGTACAGAAGGCGGCCGCCAACTCCTCCTCCGTCCTCGGTCCAACTGTCCCAGCGAAGTCGCCGGGAAATCGGTGGGCCGGCCGCGCGGGAGTTGATGAGCGTTTTTGCCCGCATGAACGCGGCCATGCGGGGCAACAGGAACGTGGCGGGGAGGAAGAAGATTGTGGCTTCACTGGTGGATGAAGCCCAATCTTCCCTCAACAAGCTCCTCGCGCGGAGCGTCACCAAGGAGGAGGCGAGGCTCCGGAAGCAGGTGACGAGCCTGGAGGCGGAGCTCGCTGCTTCCAGAAAGCAGATGGATGACCTGTGGCGGGAGGTCGCTGACTTGACCAAGGTGGTCAAGGCGCCTCCCGGTCCCATGCTGCCGCCTCCTCCTCCGACGGCTGGACCAGCACCGAAGGCAGCGATACCCACGGCGCCCACCACGGCGTCCACCAAGACGCCCACCACGGTGCCCACCACGGCGGCCACCAAGGCGCCCACCACTGCGCCCACCACGGCGCCCACCACGGCGCCCACCACGGCGCCCAACACGGCACCCGGATCGCCGCCACAGCCTGTGCCGACAATGGTACAGGTCCTGACGGCGATCGAGAGGCGCCTCGCGGTCCTGGAGGACCGGGCGTACCGCCCTCCGCTAGCGCGGCCCGCGTTTTCGTACGCGGCGGCTGTTGGCGGTTCTCCCGCTCCGGGACCAAGCGGCACACCCGCTGTCCGCCGCCCCGATCCGCCCCAGTCCGTTTCAGCGTACCGTTTGCCGGCCGAGACCGCGGCCCAGGCGCGGAAGGCCAAGTGGCGCGGCAAGAAGAGCGGCACCCCTGCCGCCTCCTCTTCCTCTAACGCTCCCGCTGCTCCTTTACATCCCTCCGGACGGGAGGGATGGGAGGTAGTGGGGGCCAAGAAGAGGAAGACGAAGGCCGCCAAGAAAGCGGCCAAGAAAGTGGCCAAAGCCGCCGCGGCGAAGGCGCCGAAGAGGCCCCGCGCTCCTCGCTCCACAGCCGTCGTCCTTACGGTGACGACGGAGGGTGTGGAGAGGGGTGTGGGGTACGCTGATGTCCTGAGGACCGTGAAGTCCTCAGTCAACCTCTCAGCCCTCGATATCCAGGGGGGTCTCCGGTGCAAGACGACACGCACCGGGGCTCGCCTCCTCGAGGTCTCCGGCGCCTCCAGCGGCCCTAAAGCTGACGCCCTAGCAGCGCAGCTTAGGGACGCGCTGGACGCAGAAGCCGTCCGCGTCACCAGGCCCACCAAATGCGCTGCATTGCGCATCACGGGTCTGGATGACGCGGCCACGACGGAGGAAGTAATCTCCGCCGTCGTGGAGGCGGGCGGCTGCCCCCGTGACCAGGTGAAGGCTGGAGACATCTCCTTCGGCACCACTGGTCATGGGATGACAGTCGTCCAGTGCCCCGTCGCGGCGGCACTGAAAGTGACGGACGGACGAAGCCTCCTCGTAGGGGGCTTCCTAAAGGCGCAGGTGCACCTCCTTCGTGCCCGGGAAACTAGATGTTTCCGGTGCATGGTGGTGGGGCACGTCGGAGTGCAGTGCACAGCGGAAGTCACCGTGGGCGATCGGTGCTTCCGCTGCAGCCGGCCCGGTCACAAGGCAAGTGCCTGTGATGCCCCGCCTCGCTGCTTTAAATGCGAGGCGGAGGGCAAAACTGCGGACCACCGGGTCGGCAGCACAACCTGCGCCGCCTCGAGGCCAAAGCCTCGTCCGTCCGCTGAGAGCGGTGGGGGTGCCGCTACTGCACGGCCAGATGTTTCTCGGCGGGATGCTGATATGGACGTCCATTAATGTCTGACGCCCATATCCGCATCCTGCAAGTGAATTTGAACCGCTGCCGCGCTGCTCAGGATCTTCTGTACCAGAGCATCCGGCAGTGGTCCATAAACTTGGCCGTGGTCGCCGAGCCGTACTACGTCCACCCGGGAAGCCCGGTGGACGAGGACGGCTCGGCCTGTTTTATCTTCGGGGGGTCCGCCGCAGACAACTCGCGCCTTGCTATCATTGCAAGGGGCCGCGGGTGTGTTGCGGCGGAATATGACGGGTTGGCAGTCGTAGCCACCTACATCTCGCCGACACTGGACGTGACTCAGTTTGAGCTATGGCTCACTGAGCTCGACGTCGTCTTCGCTGCGTGCCGTCCTCGCCCTGTCCTGCTCCTGGGAGACTTCAACGCCTGGAGTGAGGCGTGGGGCTCCCGGGAAACCAGGGACAAGGGGAGGCTTCTTGAGGACTGGACCAGAACACGTGGTCTGGAGGTCCTCAACCGGGGGAATGTCGCCACCTTCTGGCGGCGGGGGACCAGCTCGGTCGTGGACGTATCGTTCGCGACCTCTGCCCTCGCCGCCCGTATTACTGGCTGGCACGTGGAGGAGGGTGAGGAGACGCACTCGGACCATCGGTACATCCGATTCGATGTCGTCCCCCCACCTGACCTCCCACAGCCGGTAGAAAATCCCCCGGATCCGCGTTGGGCACTTCACCATCTGGATCGGGAGGCTCTCCTGGAGGCATCCATCGTGCAGGCCTGGATTCCGGCACCGGACCGGCCTGCCGATGTGGATGCCGAGGCGGAGTGGTTCAGGAGAGCCATGTCGCAAATCTGTGATGCGGCGATGCCTAGGGTTACACCCAGACCGGCAAGGAAGCAGGTGTACTGGTGGTCGCCGGAGATTGCACAGCTGCGCGCAGCATGCATCTCCGCCCGCCGCCAGTACACCAGGTTTCGCCGGAGGCATCGCCGCCCAGACGACGCGGCAACCCGAGAGGCGGAGCTTTATCAGGCTTACAGGGAGGCTAAAGGTAATCTCCAGGAGACAATAAAGCGGGCCAAGACGGCGGCCCGCGAGGAGCTCCTGGAAACCCTGCAGCAGAACCCATGGGGGCGCCCGTACCTACAGGTCAGGGAGAAACTCCGACCTAGGGCGCCCCCACTGACCCAGAGTCTCCAGCCGCAGCAGCTGGAGCGGGTCATGGGCTCCCTGTTTCCGACGAGCGCGGAGGAGCACGTCCCTCCGCGCATGGCTCCGTCTCTGCCCGACGCGGATAGCATCAGTGAAGACGACGTACCCGAAGTCAGGGTGGGGGAGCTAGGTGCGGCAGTACTCCGGCTTAAACGCCGGAAAATCACTGCCCCCGGACCCGACGGCATTCCTGGCCGTGCATGGGTCCTGGCCCTCGAAGAACTCGGGCCTCGACTGATGGGGCTCTTTAGCGCATGCCTCGAAAGGGGCCAGTTTCCCAAGGTGTGGAGGACGGGGAAACTGGTCCTGATTCGTAAGGCGGGGCGGCCGGTGGACTCACCGTCCGGATACCGGCCGATCGTGTTGCTCGACGAGGTGTGTAAGCTCTTTGAGCGAATTATCGCGGAACGCCTCGTCGAGCATCTCTCGACGGTGGGGCCAGACCTGGCGGACAACCAGTACGGTTTCCGTCGGGGACGCTCCACCGTGAGCGCGATCATGCGCGTGAAGAGCCTGACGGAGGAAGCAGTCTCACAGGGCAAGGTGGTGGTGGCGGTGTCTCTTGACATCGCCAACGCGTTCAACACCTTGCCATGGAGCTGCGTTAGGGAGGCGCTCGTGTATCACGAAACGCCTCTCTACCTCCGTCGTATTGTCGGGGCCTATCTCTCTGAGAGGGCCATAGCTTTCCCCAGCTGGCTCGGGCCAGCTCGGCGAGATGTGTCGTGCGGTGTTCCGCAGGGGTCGGTCCTGGGGCCGCTTCTGTGGAACATCGGCTACGACTGGGTGCTGCGGGGTGCGTTGCCTGAGGGCGTCGGCGTAACGTGCTACGCCGACGATACCCTCGTCACGGCGCGGGGTGCAACGTACCAGGAGGCAGCACTCAAGGTCACGACGGGTGTTGCTCAAGTCGTGGGTCGGATACGGCGGCTGGGACTGGAGGTGGCCTTGCACAAGTCCGAGGTTCTGTGTTTTCACAGACCTCGGAACGGTCCACCTGAAGGTTCCAGCATAAATGTGGGAGGCGTTAGCATCGGCATCAAGCCCTCGATGAAGTATCTAGGGATCGTACTTGATAGCCGATGGAACTTCGGACCACATTTCCGAAGTTTGGTCCCCAAGGTGACACAGGCATCGGTCGCGCTTTCGCGACTGATGCCCAACCTAAAGGGACCCAACGCTTCCTGCAGGAGACTGTACCTGGGGATCGTGCGGAGTATGGCCCTATACGGGGCTCCCGTATGGGCGGCGCGGTTGACGGCCAACAACTCAACGCTCCTTAACAGACCGTTGAGGACCTTGGCCGTCAAAATAATAAGGGGCTACCGCACGATCTCCGGAGAGGCTGCATGTCTCCTAGCCGGGACCCCTCCATGGGACCTGGAAGCGAGAGCCCTTGCGTCATTGTTCCAATGGCGCAAGGAGGCGCTGGAGCGGGACCACAGGCCTGCGTCTCGAGAAATCGATGACCGGCGGTCCCAACTCCGCCAGGATCTCATGGAGTCATGGAGGGTGCGACTTGAGCAACCCAAGTGGGGTGCCACCATCATCGCGGCGGTGAGACCGATCATGGACGATTGGCTGCAGAGGCAGCATGGTGACCTCACGTATCGTGCGACGCAGATCGTTACCGGGCATGGATGCTTCGGTAGCTATCTGTTTCGCATCCATCGTGAGGTCACACCCCGGTGTCAACACTGCGAGGTTTCCGACGACGACACCGCACTCCACACGTTGGTGGAGTGCTCAGCGTGGGCGAGTCAGCGCCGGGACCTCGTAGTGGGTCTGGGCGTGGATACCCTCTCGCTGGAGACCATGCTTCAAGCCATGGTCTCCAGCGGGAGTAGGTGGAACGCGGCCGTGTCCTTCTGCGAGCAAGTCGTGCTCGCGAAGGAGGCGGCCGAGAGGGAGAGGGAGCGTGCCCTCCCCGCCGAGTTCCGTAGTCAGCGGCGAGGCCGCCGCAGACTCATCTACGCCCAAGACCATCGACCTCCATGATCGGGGCCTGAGGACGGCGGGATCGCCACCCGTCGTCCTTACAGAAGCAGGCTAGAAGGGTTGCGTGCTGCGGGGCCTTTGCCCCATAGCACGCAACCAGATTCACTCATTGACGCGGGATAAAACCCTACCCCAACGACGCGGGATTCTCATCCCGACCCAACCCCCCGCAGAGACCACAGAGGTGGTCAAAGTCCGCCGGGCGCCACTGGAAATACGTTCTGCTTGTAACCAGAGACGCCCGGCAACGGACGTTAAAGCGGCCGCGGCCTTGGTCGCGGAACTAAAAAAAAAAAAAAAAAAAAAAAAAAGGTGTTTCTCTTATTAGGCTCTGTTGATTAATTTTCGAATTTGGCAGTAAATGTAACTTTAGTGGTGATTTTATACTTTAATTAAAATTGAATGAATTTTAAAAGTGTTACCTTGTAACATAATTATATAAACATATTTTCATTCCTCATTTTTAGTATTTGAGACAGGGGAAGATTGAACTGGTACCAGGATATCAGTGTGAGTAGAGAGTAGAAGAGAGAATGTTATTATCAACGGAACAATAAAATACTTATTAAATCAGTTCAATTTATGGTACTTCCTGGAGGTATACATAGATATAGTTGGTATGGTATGATTCTTATCAGCAGATAGAACATTACAAGTACGAATTTGTTTATATTCTTTAACGACGTTAGATAAGATTTTTTTGGCAAGAAAAGACATCGGTTTAATGGGTTTCTAGTTTAACCAACGTCTATTGTTATAGATAACGTTCTTTACCTACACCATATTTCCTTTTCGCATGTTGGGGTTGTGCGGTTTCAATAGACTACCTGAACGAAAAATATAAAAGCATGTTATGGCCAGTCTTGCACCATTCTCCACTTGGAGCTAGTTGAGTAGACACATATTGTGGTCCCCAGTGATTTATACCTGATCAAAACTTTAATATTTTCTGTTCGATATGGCACCAAACAGGAAAATTAACCAAGCACAAGATGTAGCGGGCAATAACCAGGCGCTAGAGCCCGCCGCGGAACAGTGTAAGTACACAAGTGAGTGATTACTACCTAGTCTGTGTGATTGATAACTTAATTCGTGTTCGTTCGGCGGCTGTGTTTTCAAATTAATATATTGAATGCGCTAATCACAACAGTAAAATATGTTTTAAAATTAAGATTTTTTTTTCTTTTGAGAACTTCCATACCTGCGCTGGTCTAACGGTTTTTGGATAAATTTCATAAGTTATGAAGTGTGCTAATTTTTCTTATAAAATATCATAAATTCATATTGTAAAATTAAATGAAAAAATTTTGAGCTTTTTAAAATTCAGTGACAGCATATATCTATAATATTTTTTAAGATGAACTCACTGGAACATAATTATTTGGAAATCAAATTAGTTCTTAAATAAATAATTATTTGCTTAACTGTTACTTATATGTTGTTACGGACGACGGGAACGGGGAAAATACGGGATAATCTGGGTCTAATCATCACAACTAAGCTCCGTATAATGTTTGTTCAAAAATACCACGCAGACCAAGTTGCGGGCGGCCGCTAGTACTCGTATATAACATGATAGATTGTGTGCAAGACGGTTGCTAAGGTAGGGATGTGGGTCAATATAGCTAAGTATGTAACCTATCCGAATGTTACTAGCTATTAAGATGTATATCAAATATATCATTATAATAATATACAATATCTAAATGTATTTATTTCAGTGCACAGCTTAATGATGTTGGCGACTATATGCGCCAATATGGTGCCCATGATAGGCGCAGACATACCAACACCTACTAACCCGATCTTAAAGGTAACTACTATCTTTCTTTACGTTAAACCATCTCATATTGACAACAGACACTAAGTACTACAAGTCAAGTTGTTCAGAATGTGGTATCGTAGAAGTAGGTAGATGATAGATTTACTTAATATGCATTTGCGTTGCCACAGATACGTTCTTTGATTAACACAATATAAGTATCCCTTTAAAAAATAAGTACCATCTGTAACGCCTTTTAGTAGAAATGTTGTTTGTCAATATTGGCAAAACTATGAATATTGTGCCTAAAGTTTATCTGTAATTTTCAGGTACCAATCGGAAGTGGCCGAACCAAGGTACCGGAAAATAAATACCCGGATAAAGAAACGCATAGTTATACAAAGGCGACACGGAAATTATTACTGGCGTTATTCCCTAGAGAGTAAGTGATAATCAACTACTCGTACCCATGAGCTAAACTGGCTAGTTAAATACTTAAATTCCTCTTAAAAAGTAGTAGTAGTAAGGGCCCTTTCTTAGTAAAAAGTGATTTTTATCTGTGAGTGAGTTCGCTTCAATAGTGTGGCGGCCACCAGAAGAACTAGGTAAACATTAAATAGTATGTAATAAGAAATATACAATTATACAACAATGTAACATATTTTGCCTTTTACAGAACACTTGCGACGCACTCGATGACAGGTAGACCGTCTCCGGCGTTTCCAAACCGCCCCGCTCGCCCGCCGTTGGATACTCAAAAGGTGGACGATATTGTGCTGGAGGTTAGCAAACACTACAAGATCCCTGCGAAAGTCGTAAGGTATGTTTTTTATTTATGTTTACATGCTAAATATTCTCTGTCTTACTTTAAGTCACCAACTACAATAGCATAATATTCCTCTAGGGTTTTCCCAATGAAACGTTACTTTATGCACTTATTAGTAAATAAATAATATTGTTTTTTTTTTACAGGACCGCCATAACAACTAAGTGCGCTGACGAGCACAAGATGATGAAAGCGAAGCAGGCAGCGGCAGCACGACGAAGTTAAGAAGTAACTTACGTAGTCATTGAGGACTCGGGTGCCTCAAGAAAAACTCGTTAAAAATTCTCGAGTTCTTTTTTAATGATGTATTTTTAATTCTTGTGTTCTTTTTTAATGATGTATACCATTCGACTCATATGAGCGACCACTAGTGTATTTAGTTGTAAGTTTTAGAAATAAATGTTTATTTGCATGTAGAATTTCTCTTTTCATTTATTAACCTAATGACCACTTTGACGCCGCGCATAAGCACTTACTGGTATATGGTAACACTACTTGTACCTGACATATAGAAGCTGCCTAGTTTTATTACACACGTTCCCTATTTAAACGATTCCTATTGAATGTCAACGTGTGGATTGCACAACCTTAGATTTATTGCGAATAAATCTGGTTATATAACAATTAGGTAAGTACATTACCGCAGCCTTATAACATAAAAAACTGACCAAGTCGGGCCCTAAATAGGCTTCCAGCTTTCCATTTCATATGGTCCCATACATACCCACACACTAGCCTCTATGACTATATAGGTTCATTACATTTACTACCATCACGATTTTTTTCATACGTTTCGAATATGCAGATCAGCTTTTAGAGGTGAAAAGACCCAATAATAATATTTATATTATATATATTATAGGCCACATGAAGCTATGATAAGTATATACAAATATAGAAGCAAGAAATATCCACCTTTGCTGTGGTATCCCAAAACGGATGGACGGATATGACGAAACTATAAGGGTTCCTAGTTTTCTGAAATTTGGTTAGTTATGTTGTAACTATTGCAATGACTTTGATGGCATTTTGATTAGAGATATCTCGGAATTCAAACCTTAGTGATATCGCGCTCTCCAGGAAAAAAATATTACCACCGGCAACTTAACAAGCACAAAATATTAAAAGATATGATATAAAACAATTTTGTTATTTATCCAACAAGCAGACAGACATATATCACGCCTATATCGCCGAAGGGATAGGCAGAGGTGCATTACACATCCACAATTTGCCCTTAATTTTGTCAGTCCCACGTAATAGGGGGCAAGCCTATTGCCGTTACCGGGGACTATAGAATATTCAAAACCATTCTGTAATTTAAACTAAAATTCACACAGCTAGGACAGATGTTTGAAGGAGGCGGCCGGTAGGGTGAGGGAGCGTAGCCTCCCCGCTGAGTTCTGAAGTGTGCGGCGTTCACTCACCGACGTGGGATAAAAGCCGACCCCAAAGATGCGGGATAATACCCGACCTCCACGCAGCGGCCACACATGTGGCCAAGGTCCGCCGTGCGCCACTGCGAATTCTTTCAGTGCTCACCGGAGGCACTCGGCAATAGACGTAGGATCGGCCGCGGCCCAGAGCCGCGGAATAAAAAATAAAAGGACAGATGTTACGTACGACTAAATATTATCTCTAATATTTGGGAAAATTATAGCATAAATCATTGCTTGCAAATACATAATGCACGCAACCTTATCTTGAGATAGTAAAATAGCTGACCGTTATTGGCTACGGCGTAGCTGCTACGTCTTAGCTGCTACGTCGTAGCTGCTTTGAGAATCAAACGCGCGTATGTTTAAAATTAAATTCAATATTCATTGACAAAAACGATTTACACGGACCCCATTTTTGTTTATTTAGTTTTTTTGATTGTTTAATATAGCGCTGAGTTACGTAATCAAGCACTAAAATATAATAATTATGTTATTAAATATGTAAAATACTTGTCACAGCCGACACGGTAAATCTATGATCGACCTCTGGGAGCTAGCTGGAACGGCACTCAATTGTTTGTGAACGCGGTTCACTAAGTACCTTACCTAGGTGTAAGTTACTAACAAAAGACCGGTTATCGTGTTTATTGCACTGCAAAGTTTATCAAAAAATCATTAAGACAAACGTCAGAAAATATTAATTACCGTGTAAAAGTTCAAAGGAGACAATAACAACAGCTCTATAATGATAAACCTTGCTTAGTCTGAATTATATTAAATAGTACCTGAAGAGGCTCTTGTTTCCTTGGCTTGTATTTCCTTTTGTGTTAAATGGACACCGAATACCATTATTTTCATTGCCATTTCTATTATGTAGACATAAAAAGGGGTCTTCATTGTAGTGTAGCCTTCTGCACAAAAATACCACACTTTTAAAAGAGTAAGGATTCAACTATGCAAGTCATTTTAAGTTTTACCGGTTAACTTAACATGTTTCTACTTAACGAGCAGTATGTGTTCACAAGAGGTCGTTTGACCATTGACGCAGGAAGAATAAACAAGACATTGTTGGTGTTATCTGCGATATCTCAAGAGACTCTGCACTGAACCTCGTTGCTTCCCATCTTAATTATATATTTAATATGTTGACGTCAAAGACCTTATATACAATGGACGATGGATCTAGAACAAATCCCAAGAAAATAATGTCCCGAGTCGACCTATACATTATACATAGGCATACATAGATATAAACAAATTTCATATTAAAATTTAAACCTTGATTCAACGGAATAGTGTTCACTTTTGTTTGCACTAATTTATCGCATTACGTAGCTTCTATCTGTTCGCCTGACTAATTCACCTTATGCAGCTTCTACTTGAGCTACGTGAACATAGAAACAATGGGGTAGGTTTATTTTGTTAAAGTCTTTTAAGGATTCCATGCCATGTAGGTACCTACATAATAATTAATGTAAGACTATAATAAATTCCATTATCTTATAAAGTGTAATTATTTGTTTATATTAGACGAAATAAACTGAAAATCTAATTAACGACTGACAAAGATACGTAGAAAGTATTTTTAATAGGGTCAATTTCATAATAAGTAACTGTAGTGTATGAATAAAAAAAAGGGAATTAATGAATTTAACTAATTATAATATTATAAATGCCAAACTTCCTGCGGGAGTCAAAGTTCTTCCGCTTTCATTACTATTTTATAATATTTCATTACTATTTTACAATAGCCCTGTTTCAAGTGACTGAATTAGTTGCTAAAACTGCGCGTCATTAATTTATTTTTATCTTTATGGTTAATATTTGAGATTCGAAATTATTGGCTACTAGCTGATCACCGTGACTCCGCCCGTGAGATATAGTTATCTAGGCCCCGATTCCCGTGGGAATACATTACTGAGTATCCAAATAAAAAAAATAACAGGTACAATAACATACACGAACTAAAATGACATGTGTAATTATGTAATTATATTTATGACAAAACAATGATACCCTGTGAAAATTAAAAACATTTTGGGCTTATCTCCTCTATGCCAATCAAAAGAAAAAAATGTATTCAATCAAGGGATTATTGTACAAGTTTCATAAAGATCGGACCTCTTTTTGTTATGTCCATAAAATGAGCCGAACAAACAAGATTGTTATTTTTTTGGATCAAAATATTCTTCTCGCCGTGCTAGGGCAATAATATTTTTCCATTGTGCACAGCGTACTGGATCCCGAGGAAAACTGAAATAGATGTTGGTTCATATAACGAAAAAAAAATAATAAAGCGCCAAGGAGTCTCCACTATAACCTTTGTTCCAAAAATTTTCATCGCTATCGGTAATCCGGATAAATCTGAATGGTCATTTTGTTAGTACATTATTCAGTGAAAATGAAATGGTCTCTTTCTTTTTACTGAGCTTGGGATGAATTCGAAAGAGACAGATAGAGACTTCGGACTGGATTGCAATATTTACTTTTGTCTTTTAATTTATTATAGACGAAATACTGTATTTTAAGTGAAATAATATATTGCAAATGAAAAACGAAAAGTTTATTTACTGAAAATATGATACACCGTCTTCAATTTGATTTTTTTTCGTAGTTTTTACACGTTTTTACAATACAGTACGGCATTGTGCAACGTGTTGTCGTTCAGTTGTCAAAATCAAGACTGGCGCGCGATTGTTTCTCTTTTAGCGTTTTGTTTCTCTTTTAGTTCGGACACTTTTGAGTGATGATCCGAAATCCATTGTATATAGGATCTTTGGTTGACGTCAGTCCTCTTACGTCAACCAAAGATCGGAGCATCTGTAGCTATGGGCGTGCCTCCGGGATCAGTTCTAGGTCTTTTTGATTTTTAATTTACATTAACGATTTACCTTTCTATATACAGAACTTGTGCGCCATTGTTTTATTTGCAAATGATATTTCACTTATTTTTAAAGTTGATCGCAAGATATATAATTTTTACGACGTAAATAGTGCACGAGCTCAAGTTGTAAATTGGTTTACGTTAGATTGAGCAAGCCCAATGTCAGGAATTATGAAACAACTTTATAAATGTGATCGACTTTATAAAATTGAATATACTGTATTTTAGGGTATCATTAATAATTTAATAGTAAACTACAGTGGAATGACCAATAATGAAAATATAACAGCCAGCCTGGTTTAATTTAGTTACTTTGATAGTGTCACGTCTTATGGCATTTTGCTATGATGCAAGGCGGCAGATATACAATCATTTTTGTTCTCCAGAAGAGGGAAGTTGTACGAGCAATTTATAAATATAATGCTCGAGTGTCTTTTAGAGACAAATTCCAAGTAATTGGGATTTTAACGGTTGCATATCAATACATATTTGAGAATATCATTTTTGTTAGACGGAAGATACATTTATCACTATAAAGAATAATATACATTTATTTATTAGAAGATACATTTATTACTACTAGTATTTAATGAATGCACGTCACTACGTGCATTCATTAAATACTAGTAGTAATAAACTAAAATACTAGTAATTATAAACATTAATTAATTGCAAAATGCGGGGCCTTTGCCCCATAGCACGCAACCAGATTCACTCACTGACGCAGGATAAAACCCTACCCCAACGACGCGGGATTCTCATCCCGACCAAACCCCCGCAGAGACCACAGAGGTGGTCAAAGTCCGCCAGGTGCCTCTGGAAATGCTCTGCTTGTAACCAGAGACGCCCGGCAACGGACGTACGAGCGGCCATGGCCTTGGGCCGCGGAATTAAAAAAAAAGGGGCATATAATTACACTGTTAACAATAATTTGAATGATTAAAAGAAACGGAAATGAGTTGCTTACTTCTCACTTAAACTATGTGCGACTTTATAATGTCGCTTGCTAATTATAGGTACTTATGTTTAAATAATGATAACTCGTTACTTAATGTATTGTAATTTCATACTATTAGAAAATAGTTGCCGTGAGTTTTATTGCCAGGGTGTTTCTCTTAGGCTTTGTTTATAAATTTGCGTATTTGGCAGTAAATGAAACTTTAGAAGTGATTTTGAGTTTAATTGTAACTGACTGACTTTCAAAAGTGTTACCTTGTAACCTAATTGAATGAACATATTTTCATTGTTCATTTTTAGTATTTGAGACAGGGGAAGATTGAACTAGTACCAGGATATCAGATTGAGTAGAGAGTAGAAGAGAGAATGTTATTACCGATGGAACAATAACGGACTTATTAAATCAGTTCGGTTTTCGGTACTTCCTGATGGTATAAATAGATATGGTGCGCACAATAGATCTCTTATCAGCAGATAGAATATTACAATTACGAATTTGCTCATATTTTAAAAATTAATATAATATTCTATTCTAATATAATATTCTACAAATCTCGGAAATCAGATAGATTTTTTGGGCAAGGAACGACATTGGCTTAGTGGGTTCTAGTTTAATTAGAGTCTATTGTTATAGATAACGTTCTGTACGTACACCATCTTTCCTTTTTGCATGTTGGGGTTGGGTGGTTTCAATTGACTACCTGAACGAAAAATATAAAAACATGTTATGGCCAGTCTTGCACCATTCTCTACTTGGAGCTAGTTGAGTAGACACGTACTGTGGTCACCAGTTTCTATACTTGTTTAAACTTTATTATTTTATTATCGAAATGGAATCTAAGCGTGAAATAGACCAAGCACAAGAGTCAGCGTCCGAGCATCAGGCGCCTGAGCCTATCTTGCATGATTGTAAGTTTATGTGAGTGATTATTCTCTAGTCTATTGTAGATACGATACGCTGTAAGCAATTACAGTTCAGCTAGTGTTCAATAAATGTATTTATTCCAGGGTGCAACTTGATGATGTTGGCCACTATTTGCGCTACCATGGTGCCTATCCCCATTGCAGATACATCTAAGCAAAATATCGAAGAAGTAACTATATATTTTACGTTACGTTCATTTATTTGCACTAACTAGGGACTTTGTACCTAGGGTAGAAGTAGGCGCATGCGTTTTGTGCGTGCGAGCAAAACCTTTCGCGCCGTAACTTTGACGGGCGCTAACATTGGGCGCTAAAGTCATATTTGTAAAGTCATTTGCATTTTTGTTTCTTTGCATGGGCTAGATTTTTTTTAGTAACACTGTTTTTATGTTTCAATGTTAGTTAGAATAGTTTTTTTCTTTACAAATAGGTATTGATCATGGTCACGAAAATGGACTACTATGAAAGATCAAACACCTATGTATCGATGTACACGTTAAATTATTCTTAATACCTAAGTATTTTATAAAATATTACAATATGTGTATGTAATTTTCAGCAACCAATTGGAAGCGGCCAAACCACGGTGCCTAAAAACAAATACCCCAATATAGGCACAGAGACATATACAAAGGCGACCGGCATTTTGTTAAGGGCCGTATTCTCCAGAGAGTAAGTGATAATAAACTAATAGTACCCATAAGCTACTAACTTCCTAGTTAATTACATTTACATATATAATTTTGATTTAGAAACTGATAAATAATGATTGTGAGATTTCATGTCAGATTTTTACTTACAGGCTCTACATTCCTACTTATTCTGTTGTTGTGAATCTGGCACTCAAACTCTTTTTCACCTTTATATAAGTGTCTTATGAGCTATTTGAATTAATAAATATTTTGAATTTCAATTACTTTCACTTCATTTATATATTTTGTCTATTACAGGGTGCTCGGAACTCACTCGCTGACGGGCAAGCAGTCCCCGGCATTTCCGGACAAACCCGCCCGTCCGCCTTTGGATGCGCAAAAGGTTAATGACATCGTGTTGGAAATTAGTTATAAATACACTATCCCTGAAAAAGTCGTGAGGTATGTTTATTTATACATTATTATTATTATGTACAAGCTAAATTCCAATGGAGTCCAAATCCAATAAAACGTAACTATAGTTATGCACTTATTATAGTTACTCGTAGAAGAACCCATGATTGATACTAAATGTGTTCAAAACTCTCTTCATATGAAACCAGTTACAAAAGAACTAGTTTTAGTACTTGAACGAAACTACAGTTTTTCGTTTGTAACGTACGATCAGAGAATATTTTTGTTTTGTATGTACGTACGATACTGGAGTCCCGATGAACAAAGACATTCATTAACCTACAGAATACTTATCTGACGCGCTCGAGTAACTACCTACCCTTTTAGTAATTTAATATCTAATATTGTATTTTTCTGCAGAAACGTCATAACAACTAAATGCGCTGATGAGAATAAGATGTTAAAAAAAAGTATGGCAGCAAAGCAGCCAGAGGATGCGGAATGATGTTTCACTGAGGAATAATTCTTGAATTATAAATCTCTTGGTTCCTTAAGAATCCTAAAATAGTAAATTTAATTAAAATAGGTAATGTACATTTTTAGTAAGTTTCATTTGTATTGTTTTATAATTAAATTTAAGATTTAAAAAAAATACAAAAAATAAATAAAAGTGTTAAAAAAAGAATTGTATATATGTTTTAACTTATGTGATTGTAAATTATGGAAATAAATGATTTCAAGAAAGAATTTCACTATTTATTTATTGACATGGCGACGGCGATTGCATTCCGCGTATCTACGTGGCATATCGTCATTGATAGTCCAATAGAGGGAGTAACTAAACATTGGTAAAAATCGTGTATGCACAGTAGGTATGACAATTTATACAGGCGAGCCTAATAATTGATTAATAAAAAAAATTGGCCGAATTTCAAATTGACTGGTGTTTAGGTCCATTACTATCTGCTTTAACTAATGTAGGTAATCATTTTAATATAAATATTCTCAGTGGTTTGTTTATAAAATCATAAAATATCACTTACGCTGTATTGGTTCAAATGATTCTGAACATTGAACTATCAACGACATATAAGAAGCTGTCCAGTCTCATACACAGTAAGGTACCTATTTCAAGAGTTCCTTAGAGTAAGAGCCAGTGACTACCAGACTTACGTCATGTTATAAAGGCGGCAAGTTTCTCAGAGCTCTAACACAGGTAGGAACAATGAGAAAGTATGGAGTTGTAAAGGGGTAAAAATAGTATCCAGTTCAATGTCGTCGATATTATCTATCGTCAAAGTAAAGGAATAAATACACGATTGCAAACGCGGTTTCAAACGTGGTACTTATTAAAAGGAGCGCTATGCTGGCTCTACGTTATAAAATCAAGTGTTCAATAGAACATCGTTGGTTTTAAACAGCCGTTTTAAACCATGTACTCAATACTCAATACATTTATTGCTTCCATAATGTGGTACAGGTCTTAAAATAGGTAAAGTTATAATTATGGACCCTGTCGGGCACAGCACGATGTTTGTCTGGAAAGAGGAGGAATTTTACTTTGTAGTTGAATTTATTTATTAGTTAGAGCGTAGCCAGCGAAGCTCTCATGGTGCAAGAAAATTCAATCCTTTCTTATGCGAGATCTCTGTCAATACTATACCGATTTCAACAATTTATATATCAAATTAAACTAGATTTAACTGACATCATTCTAACGGAGCCCGAATTTTCAATTTCGATCATCAAAAATTTTTTTGAAAAAAAAAAAAAATTACACAAACATATGTGATGCTTGCTGCCCTCTAATATGCTGCCGCGAAGCAGGGTGGCGACCTAGTTTATTTAGGTTTATATTTTTATTAATTACACATAACTTAATTAAATTTTACGGTTTTGTTAGATATTATTATACATTATATTACGTTTCTTTTTCATTATTATGAAGTATATAAATAAATAAATAGCAAATTTGGTGTAGTAGTACTCATTGTGTTAACACTATCTCCTGATTGCATCTATCCAGACCAGAGTTGTCGGTAAAGCACTCGACAGTGACAGAGGACAGGTTTAGATGTGTTAAATTTTATTAAAGTGGGTTCGTATGTTTAAAAATCACATATGCTATCTCAAATCCTTCTTTCTATCCTTCCATTCAAACCTTGTACACTAATAACCAAAAATCTTAACATCGAGTTATAATTTGACTACTGGCGCCATCTAGTAGACAGTAGTGCAAACATTACATACTAAGCAATAACATAAAAAGCAAAAAGTAAAGGAATATTTGTGCCAAGTTTCGTGAAAATAAAAATAAAATCGGTTAATAAAGGGGAACGCTATTTAACCATATTTACCCCATTTTCCCCTCAATCCAAAAGCTTAAGACGATTTTTTTTAGTAAATTAAGGAACCACAAGGGTTCAAGTATCGTAAAGATCGGAAAAAAAACTGTGGCTGTTAGCCCGGAACACATATACAGACAGACAGACGGACGGAAAGCAAAATTGTCCAAACTCGAAATATGTATAGACGCTTCACTCCCTTAGTTCGCTCGGTCAATTATTAGTACCTATTAAATTTACAAAGGTCTGTTTTCGTTACACCTGTGATATTTTTTTTTGTTTGTTTGCACTTAAAATGATTTTTGAAATGGATTTGCACTAATTTGCAGAGCGTGTCGAAACGCACAGTTCCAATTTCATCTAATTCTATATATAGCAAATATCTCAAACTTTCGCCAATTACTTCAGGTTAAAATGATTTTTTTAATATAATTACATTTAGCCGTAACAAATCAACTCTCCAGGAGTAAAAAAATTATAAGAAGAACGAAAAAGAACGATCAAAATATGTTATATTAAAATGTACCTAACTAGGATTAGAATAAATAAATATAAATATGTTAGGACAATCCACACAACGCCATCTAGTCTCAAACTAAGCAGAGCTTGTGATATGAGTACTAGATACACTGATATAAATACTTATATACATTTTTTTTTTGTAAATTCATACATATTATACATAGGAAACATCCAGACTTCGGTACAAACGTATGTGTCATCACACAAAGTTTGTCCCGACCGGGAATCGAACCCGAGACTCCGGCGTCGAAAGCGGATACACTACCGACCACGCCACCGAAGCAGTCATACACAGTCAATACACATAATATATATTATATTTAATGTAGTTGCCCTGAGATGGTAAGTACTTACCTAACCTCAGCGCAACTATCTCTATACTACGTGTATACAGAGCGCTAATAACCTGTCTGAACCACTCTGCATGTCAGAACAGTTAAACAGTCGAGGATAACTTAACGTCATTATATTATGTCTTCCTAGTTTATATTGTCGTGCGACAAAATGGAACTAATTATTATTTGTAGTTATTGTTCTGAGATCTTGTTGGAACGCAAGTATATTTATACTGGGCAACTTATATCCGAGCTGCTTAGAAGTCGCCACGAAGAAAACGTGTGACACACGCCATATATCTATGGTTGGTTGATATGAGAACCTAACTCACTTAGCGAGACGGTTTGGCAACGTCGTAAGTTTGAGGCGTGGCCACGAGCTCCCTGCGTGGCTTTCGGATATACTCTGGCGGACAGGCGACGCGACGTTGCCACTACACGGTAAACTGCACCTCGCTCACTCAGTCGCCAAGTCAGCCGCCATTTTGGACATTCGCTTGGAATATGTTGATGTTGTAAATAATGAGCTTCGATATGTAATGCAAATTTATAAAAGAATTTCAAAACTGTCCTTGTTTATGGAATAGGACATTAAACGATTATTCCGATCGTAACTGGAAAATCAAAGGCTATGACGAAATAGTATTACCCATAGTTTCTTGTTCTTTTTCTATTTTTCTGCGACGTAGATAACAAAGAAGTGTACTTAATTTCTTTTACATTCATTCCCGACGACGCCGACGTAAAAGAACTGATTGTCTAGACGCCTTGGCCGTTCGACATGACGACCTTCGGACGCTAGACCTGCGCCGCCCGCAGGCAACGGCGACGTCGCCTTGGCCCATGGCGTCATGAGGCAGACCTTTGAATACATTTTGTAAAAACTACAAGTACCTACCTACAGCTTTAGCTTAATATACTTACTCTAAGATTTTTTTTGGCACGAGTACCTTACTTATATTAAAACCTGAGCAAGCGAAGGGTTCTAGGATCCTGAGCATGGCGAAGGTTTCAAAGGCACAAGAGTCACGAGACGCAGAATAACTTCGCTACCGAGTGAATCACACAATTTATCACTTAACTATACCTAGTCCATTTTGATAAGGTAATTAACAAAATATAAAGGGTCTTTTAAGTTTCATGTTTGAATAAACATAACCGAAATAGATCATTATACGTACTTACCTACTTATAGCTAAATATAATTTTTTCAACCGACTTCCAAAAAGGATTTAATGTTTGTTACCTAATATCTTTGGACGGGTGAACCGATTTTTTTTTATTGAAATTGAAATATTTGTGTGTATTTGTGGTCATATTATCACCGCTAAGAAAACAATGAAGGTTTTTAACAATACTCATAATCAAATTAAACAAAAGCCGCAGTCGGCGTAAAACCTTTCTATTCTATTAGTCCTTTTTTGGCTTAAAACAATTACATACTTCGATACCTACCTATGTTATTCTTTACGCCACCGCCACACGCTAATAATTTATTTTTAAAATTGGTCGATATTCGAGCACTGTCGGACCACTAACGTAGGTATAATTAATTGTTCTAAGTGTTTCTAAGCTCAGAAAACATTTTTGCCGAAAAATAGTTAAATTCATACAGATACAGATAGATAAATATTAAGTGGTAATTCCAATTTTTTTTCCACGGTACCCATAGGTATGTATATATTTTTATTTTTGTCTGTACGTCTGTCTGTCTGTTTGTTCTCTCCAATCTTTGAAACGGCTGGACCTATTTTAACGGGACATTCACTGGCAGATAGAATAAAAATCATATGTTTTGGTTACCTACACGTTTTTATGGTGAAATGTAAACGCGACGCGGTCACCGTTCACGCACGTGCCACATACTTGCAGGTTCGCTATTGGATCTTATTATATCGCGCCATTTTGCTTCGTTCATTTCATTCGTGCGCGAGTGTACCGACGGCGACGCCCAAATACCCCCTCCATTCTCTAACAGCGATATTCTCTTGACCTATTTATAACCATTTATTAACTAAATGGACGGATGGGTTATTACAAAAATTAATAATGAAATAAAAAAGTGAATTGATGATTTCGTAAAATATCCGAATTCAATATGATAAGACCCCTCAGTGCCTCGGAGAGCACGTTAAGCCGTCGGTCCCGGTTGTCATACAAACATCTATGGCAGTCGTTAGGGGTAGTTGTAGCCCTAAAACAAAAATCCGACCGATCTAACTACAGAACTTCGATATCGCCATGGGTTGTGGAGGTTAGATAGCAGTCGCTTCACGGAAAATATCGAAGTTCAGCCAAATCCTAGTTAGACTGGTAAGCCGACCCCAACCGCGTTGGGAAAAAGGCTTGGCGGATGATGAGAGGCAACAGAAATACAAACGACAGATATGGACGGACAGTACTTGGGTTCCTTTTTACTACTAAGGCGCCCATGGACATCGCAGAACCATCTAATAATATTTTTTGGACATTCTCATACAACGTTATCTAGCCCAAACTAAGCTAGAAGCTTGTGCTATGAGATCTAAACAACTGATAAACATACTTATATATTTCTAAATACATACATAATATACATAGAAAACACCCACTCCGAAACAAACATTTGTGGATCACACAAATATCTGATTCGACCCGGGAATCGAAGCCGAGACTCCGGAGTCGAAAGCAGATGCAATGCCGACCACGCACCGAAGCAGACAACAGCTAGGTATCTTTCTTGACGTTGAACCATCTCATTTTATTGACAAAAGACACTGACAGACAAGCAGATGGCTGTATTGTATTATATGATTACTTTATAGGTACGTACATATATATTAAGTATTTGCGTTTCGACAGTTTATGTACGTACCTACATAAATTGATTTAAACACGATATTATGAAAGTACGGATGTATTATTCAATGTTATCCACTTTTTCTTCTTTTAAAAACGTGGCTCCATCGCCGTTCATTCATTGATGACTTCGCCAATGTCAAGGTAATCCTTGATTAGTTGATAGTCCCGCACAAAAGAACTAGTTATTCCTAACTAGCTCCAGGTGCAGGACAAGAAAAGTTGTTCGGTATGTGGATGTCTGGAAACCCGGTTTTTGCGGAGCGCCAGAGGTAACCTAAAAAGCACCAGCCACGGTTTTACTACCAACAATAGATTTACAGTTTCCAAATACTTAGAGGGTACGATTTTATAATTATTATTTAAACTTTTAATAATTATCAACAAGAAGTTACATCTTAAATAGGTACTACATTATACTTACTACAATACATAGTACATAGTACAAGTGTAAAACAATAGTTACTATCCACTAATTATCAAAGTATGTTCTATTATTTTTATGGCAACTACCTACAATCAATGTAATATTCAGCACTTCACTAGGTACTTAACAGTTAAATAGCGTTGATTAAACTACTTGACCGTCACTGGAAGCTTTATAATGAGAGGGCACTTCCGTTTCCGTCGATTTTACGTCATTTATGCCAGTTTTAGTACCAAATTCACTCGTTCTTTGGCGCCACTGGCGGTCGCGCGCCATTTTATTTCTTAAAATGTGTCGCGGGACTTCTTGCTCATTGGCGTTTCGTATTCCGTCGAAGACACTTGTACAAAGAGCTCTTTGCAATTATAAGTACAAATAGTCTAAAATATAGTGATAGTAAAAAGTAACATAGGTACTTATATTGTGCAGTTTGTAAAAAAGTTACTTCAAGTCAATTTGAAGAGAAAACCTGTGAGTACTTTTATTCTTCTAGTATTGTCTTAGTACGTGATCATTATAGTTTTAAAGGATTTTCCGTTCGGATCACTGCTTAATATTGAAATACGACCAGTTTTTTCATAATTATTTATAATATTATTATGTGGGTACCATTTATATGCATGAGAAAATCATGTAATTTAAAGATTGTTTAAGTATGCATTGGACTATTTCTTTATATCAAATAATAGTATGTGCTTTCTACCTTCACTTAAATAATAAAACTTGTTTTTAGCAAAATCATTCCTCAATCTATATAATGTTATAGTAGGTTTACCGTTTCTTTTTCGTAAATGTACTTACGAAATATTATAACTTAATACTAAATGCTTACAGTACATAATGGGAGATCATAATAGCAACTCTGATGCAGAGTCTCCGGTTATAACGAGACAGAATAAATCAAACAAACGGAAGCGGGACAGCTCTAGTAGTAGCAGCTCAAGCAGTAGTACCTCTAGCTCTTCGGATTGTTCTATTAAAAAAAAAACGCTCTCGTCGTCGTCGCCGAAAGCAAAACAAGCGCAAACGGCGGTCGGAGAAAATTATAGACAAACTTGTTAAGGAAGTAGGTGACCTACGTGAGCATAATGTGACGAGACATCAATCAATTCTCAAGTAAGTGGTGATCTCTATGATAGCCTTGACTATAGTAACCAAAATAGTGTTTTTAACGAACAGTGTATTAATCAAGAATCTTTAAATACAAAAGATTTTACTTTGAATATTGAAACAAAACTGAAGGAACCATCAGTTCCTAAAGCTTCAGATACCTTTTTAAAAATGTTAGTTGATGTTCAGCGCCTAGGCAGCACATCTTGGTCTGAAGTAAGATATGCAGATACACAAAAGTTATATAACCATACCCCAGGGTTTATAGCCTTGGAAACCAACGAAGAGGTTAAAGTATACGATACCGTACGTCATTTAACACATGCTGACACTGCACACAAATCTTATGCCGCTTTAACCTACTGCATTCTTAAACAACAAGTATCGCTACAAGATAGTATTCGTAATCTGATCTCCTGGGCAAAGAATACAGATATTACTTTCGATAACCTTAATGAGAAGGTAGATGAATTATTTCAGAACGGCGACTACAGTAAAATATCTTCGGATTTGTTATAAATGGTTTGCGGTCACCGAGCCGAGGCCGTCGAAATGAGACGAGAAACAATCACTAGTCAAGTTCGTGAACCAGTGACAAAGGCATTTTTGAATAAAATACCACCATCAACATCGAACATTTTTGATCCCACACAGTTCTCGACAGCCTTAGAAAAAGCTGGTGGTGTGCGCAAAGTATTTTGGCCTACTAAAACCAATAGTCTTACACGAGCAAAACCTTACGCATATAATAATGGCCCCTCGCGGGAGTCAGGTGCATATAAACAAATAGTTCCGTCGCGCGGAACTCATTGTCACTATACGTTTCAAGAACCAGGTGTGCCTGTGCATGGACAGCATACCTATAATAATCCACCCTCGCGGGGCGGATATCAACATCTCAACCGTACATACAGAAATCAAGGTCAACACTCGAGCAATCGGTACGACCAATACAAAGCCTCAGGCAGAGGGTCATTTCATAACAAAAGTTCACGACATAGCCATGGAAATGACAGAGGACGGTCAAATACCTCCAGAGGTTCTGGAAGTAACCAGAACAACAAACGTCACAAACAATGACTTCAATATTTTCCGAGCGGGCCAGTTAATACTTTTTCAACCCCAGTGGAGAAAAATGGGTGCTCCAGAAATATTACTAAAATTGATTCGGGGGTATCGCATACCCTTTGTTCAAAAGCCACCTCTTGTTTACCCCATTCTTACCAACTGGCCATCTCAAACTCCAATTTCAGAAGAAATGACTGCTATTGTGGCGACAATGAAGGGTCAAGGGATCCTAAAAGTTGCTCAACACTCGCCCAGTTTTATCTCCCCTCTCTTTCTGGTACCGAAACCCGATGGGTCAGCCCGTCCAATATTCAATCTCAAGGCACTGAACACTTATGTGAAAGCAACGCCGTTTCACTTAATAAACATGTATCGCATTCCGGACTTCCTACAACCACAGGACTGGATGTGCAAAGTAGACCTGTCACAAGCCTATTTCCATTTACCAATATCTCAGTCACACAGGCGATTTCTGCGCCTCATATACAATCAAGAATTACTAGAAATGACCTGTTTTCCGTTCGGTCTCAGTACGGCTCCAAAAACATTTTCCATGTTAACAAATTGGGTTGCCCAAATAATACGAGAACAATGGAACATAAGAATAATTGTATACCTGGACGACTATTTAATAGTACACCAGGATGCCCTCATATTACGAGATCAGGTCAAAGTTGCAGTAAAAATATTACAATTTCTAGGATGGCAGTTAAATTACGACAAATAAATTCTTTCTCCTCAAAAGAGCATAACCTATTTGGGAATAGAGTGGAATACTTGGGACAATCAGAAATCACTACCCCAAGAAAAGGCCACTGCAATAATCATAAAAATAAGTCCAACACTCGACCAAGGCAAAATAAAGAACTTACAGAAAGTAATCGGTCTTTTAAATTTTGCAAGTTTTGTTGTCCCTCGAGGCCGACTCAATCATCAACAGTCGCTAATGTTCACGAGTTCAATGTCAAAACTATCAACAAAAACATACCCGTTACCTCAAAACGTTCGCATGGAACTACAGTGGTGGATGCAAAATTGTCTAGTATCAACACCGCTACATTACCCACCTCTGAAACATTTCTTGACAACAGACGCATCAAATCAGGCATGGGGAGCACAACTAAACGATCTAGCTCTGTCGGGAACGTGGTCACAAGAGCAACAAAAGCTGCATTGCAATCAAAAAGAAATGCTAGCTATACTATATGCACTACAGAATCAAATTCACTTACTTCGGAAGAGCTCGATTCTTATACAAAGCGACAATATGACAGTGGTCAGTTATTTACAGAAAGAAGGAGGTACGAAGTCCTTACCCCTGATAGACACAACTTACAAGATTCTGAATCTATTAGATCAACATCAAATACATTTCAGCATTCACCATCTACCGGGCAAGTATAACAACCATGCCGATCACCTATCCCGCCATCGCGATCCACCAGAATGGCACCTAAAACCGTCATGTGTGGAAACTGTGTTTGCCAAGTGGGGAACACCCTTCATAGATCTGTTTGCCTCTGCAAAAGCTTACACGTAGTTTACAATTACATTTCCCAAAATCTGAATGACCACCAAGCCATATTTCACGATGCATTCAGCGTCCCATGGAACTATCCACTTGCGTGGATATTCCCGCCACCATTCCTAGTACCGAAAGTCTTAGCACACCTAAATCAATCAACAGGAATATATCTATTTGTAGCACCTCGGTGGCAGAAGGTATTTTGGCGTGCGGACCTCTAGGCTCGAGCTCTGGCTGCACCATTAACCCTAAATATGCATCTGATCGACACATCAATGGGACTCCCACCACCACAAGTCGAGAATCTCACTCTGGAAGTTTGGAAATGTGGGGGTGGTCCGAGGCGATAGGTTCATGGAACCCTGAGCAAAAATCGCTACTTAAAAATTCTTGGCGAAAATCAACTATAAAAACCTACGAAGCAGCTTGGAAACGTTGGATATCATGGTGTAAGGACAAAAGTGTTGACATCAGTACGCCAACGGGCTCACAGCTAGCGAAATATTTGTGTGATTTATATTTAATTCATAATTTATCTTACAATACAATACTATTACATAAATCTGTAGTAGCTACATTATGTAACGTAGAAATGTCAAGTCAATTAAGTTCCCATGTTCTAGTGAAACATGTCTTAAAATCCATTTCCTTAAAAAATCCAAAGACACCCAAAGCACCTATTTGGGATGTTAGTAAATTAATTTTATATCTAAGTAAATATAATATAGATATAAATAATAGTTTTCAAACATCACGTCATACTGCGATTTTATTATTACTTTGTTCAGGCAGGAGAATACATGACCTAACATTACTTAGTATAGATTCTGACCATTGCATTAGGTCAGATGATAATATAATATTCTGGCCGCAATTCGGCTCTAAAACTGATAGCAGTAATCATAGACAGTCCGGTTGGAGGTTGCTTTCTAACTCTGATGACCGAAATTTAAATCCAGTTTTCTGGATAGAAAGAACTATATCAATGTTAAACGAAAGACGTAACACTTCACAGTCACATAATTATGTTATTTATTACACTGAGAGGTGTACCTAAACCCGCATCACGCATGGTCATTGCAAGTTGGATAAAAAACTTATTTAAGGAGGCTGGTATCTCAGGTAGCCCTGGTAGTACTCGTTCTGCGGTCGCTTCCAAGAGTTGGTTAGACAACTGTCCTCTTGATGAAATACTGGCTCGTGGTAATTGGCAATCAGCTAATACCTTTAAAACATACTATAGGCGTGAAATAAAGGATAATGTTGATTCATGTTCTTCTGATGTGTCTCAACTATTCAAACCGATTAACTAAATACATTAAAGATCATAATTATGATATATTGTTTTTGTGAATTGTCTTTTTTGTTGTTTATTGTTGATGGCTAGAATTGTGATCATAATAAAATTGATTATATACATAATAAAATTGTTTTTTGTTAAGAAGTCACATAGATGATACATAATGTCTATTCCACTTGGCACCACCAGGCGATAACAAACAGACTCTCATTATAAAACTTCCAGTGACGGTCAAGTAGTTTAATAGCAGCGTTTTACCTGAAATAAAACGCATATTAAAATACTTACCTCACTGGAAGCTTTCAGTTTACGGCTGCCTGGTGCAATAATGAGCCAATGAGCAAGAAGTCCCGCGACACATTTTAAGAAATAAAATGGCGCGCGACCGCCAGTGCCGCCAAAGAACGAGTGAATTTGGTACTAAAACTGGCATAAACGACGTAAAATCGACGGAAACGGAAGTGCCCTCTCATTATAAAGCTTCCAGTGAGGTAAGTATTTTAATATGCGTTTTATTTTAGGTAAAACGCTGCTATTAACTAAATATAATTGGTTCTATACATAACCAGAAGATAGTGCCATGAAACCTGCTACTAATAATAATATTATAGTTATAGGTCATACCTAAAACAATTCTTTAAGTTACTGAGCCAGCATAAATATCGTATAGATATTATTTCATAATATTTCCATGTATAGACCACTCGGTCATGGAATCAATTTACAGCATACACAATACGTTAAATCTAACCAGATAAACATTATCATTTCGACGAGAGGTTAAAGGCACCCTCCAGGAGCCCCTAGCGGGTCTCCTGGCGACCCTGCGGTGTTACCCATGGGGGGTAACTAACCACTACATAATCATAAGCATATCTACATGGGGTACACTAAAAGTTTTGCACTTCTAGCTAATCGGAACTATTTGAATTTCGATTGTTATATTTTTTTAAACATTGCAACCTTTTTAGTAATAAAAAAAAACAATTGGCGGGCAATCATTTGTCAATTGTTTTTTATCACACATCAAAGTTCTACGTATGCAACGAAAATGGAATTAAGTCGAAAAGATTTTAGAGTGATGATTTTTTATGATTTAAAAAATTCTCTCTCTCTCTCCGCAAGACTGTGCCGCTCGTCTTCAAAATGCTTTTGGGAGAGAAGCACCTTGTTTGAGCACCGTGAGGTGATGGTTTGCTGAATTTGAGAGAGGTCGAGTTTCTTTACATGACGAAGTACGTGAAGGGCGGCCTTCAACTGCCGTCAACGAAAATAATGTGGCTACTGTTAAGCGGTTAATTGAAGAAAACCCGCGGATTACCTATGAGACAATTCGAGGACTATTGGGGATTGGTCCAGAAGATTTTACACGAAGAATTGAAAGTTCGGAAACTTTGTTGTCGTTGGATCCCTCATGAACTGACAGCGGAGCAGAAGCGGGATCGCGTGGAATGATGCTCACAGATGCTACTGAAGTACGACCACGGACATTCTAATGCTGTTTATGACATTGTCACAGGAGATGAAACGTGGATTTATTGTTTTGAACCCGAAAAAAAAAACAGCAATCTTGTGAATGGGTGTTTGAAAATGAGAACAAGCCAACAAAAGTGAGGCAGGCGAGAAACGTTGGTAAAAAATGATCGCGTTTTTTTTCTCAGCTACGGGTCCCATCTGTACAATTCCACTTGAAGATCAAAAGAGTGTTAATGCCGACTGGTATTCTACCATTTGTTTACCCAGGGTGTTAGAAAAAGTTCGCGAAAAACGACCCAAAAGCCGCGTTCTCCTACATCATGATAACGCTTCTTCACACACGGCCAACAAAACAAAGTAATTTTTAGCTTCCGAAAAAGTACAACTCGTCACCCATCCTGCGCATAGCCCCGACCTAGCACCCTGTGATTACTGTATTTTCCCCAAAATCAAAGATTTGATGAGAGGTTTCACTTTTACCAACTCCGAAGAGGCAGTGATAGCGTTCAATCAGCACGTAGAAAACATGCCTTCAGATCTGTGGTCCTCTTGGTTTAAAAAATGGTTCGATCGCATGAAAAAATGTTTCAAATGTAAAGGAGAGTATTTTGAAAAGCAATAAACATAATATTTTGGTTTTAACATGTTGTTTTTTTAAGTTACGCAAAACTTATAGTGTGACCGTGACGTATCACGCTCAGCAAAAACCGAACTCCTATTTTATCCACTTAGTGTGTCTAGTAATGTAAGTTTTGACATTTAATAATTTTGACAATTTAACATATGACATTAATAATTTAACATTTATTATTTACAGGTTTGACATTTAATTTAATTTATATAGTACTTGACGATTTGTAACAATACCTATTTTAAAACATGTAAATTGATTTTTTTCCTAAGTTTTTATTCTCTCACTTTTCAGGGTACATTTAGAAGTTGGAGTGTTGTTATTTAAATTTATTTACATATACCCCCATAAAATTAATTATCATTCCAGTATTTTATGTCCTTATGTGGTACGGTAACATTATATTGTTGAAATTACTTTAAAATCTCCGATGCTGCCGAACAGTAACCGATCAGTAAAAGTAAAAGTTATATCAGTGGAAAACTGTGTGTGTGTTTGTGCAATATGTCTGTAGATGTTTGGTTTATACAGTATTGGTGAAACAATGAAAACCATAACTAAGTTAAATGTGTAATTTTCAGGTACAATTGGAAGCGGCCAAACCCTCGTACCATTAGACAAGGTAATTGTCTAATGGTACGAATTATAGACACTGATACATATACGAAGGCGACGAGATCATTATTGTGGGCAGTGTTCTCTAGAGACTAAGTGATAAGTAATAAAGTAAGCGTGAAGTACCAAATCTCAATAAAAGACGTAAGGTATGTTTATCCCCTCTTTTTCTTAGGTCACACACTACAATTGAAAATGCCTCCTAGGTCTTTACAAAATACCTATTTGCTATTGTATATTTCTTCAGGGCCGTCATAACGACCAAGTGCGCCGATGAGCGAAAAATGTCGAAGATGAGGTCGTAAGGCAGGTAATCAGCCAGCGGTAGCGGTGTATGACCGGGTCGATAACAGATAACATATAATAGATAAAGCTGCCCTGTCTTCAAGTCCACCATATTCACCTTTTGCAAAGTAAATAAGTATGGTTGACATTATCTCCCTATTGCATCCACGCCACAGGGGACGGCTTCTATGATTGCTTTGATTACTGATAAATATGGAACATTACGAGTTGACCACTGTTGGCACAATTCTCAACCCACATAACAGAAAAAACACCTACTTGTTTTTTTCTGTTCTGTCGCATCGACTACATAGTTTACCGAAAAATATAGACTTTAGAACAACGTTTGAGTTCAGAGCCAGAGCCCTAATACTCTGAATACTATGGGATGAGATGCTAACATTTAATTTGTTATTTTCAGGAATATATAGGCACCGGGGGATCGCGAATTCCAGTAGAAAAGTTCTCGAACATAAATTGGGATTCGTACAGACTCGCCACGAGGAATTTATTACTCGCAATTTTTCCAATAGAGTAAGTAATGATCAACTACTAGCATCTCCTAACTTTCTAGTAAGTTACTTTAACAGGAATGTCAGACTCCTGCTAAAGTAAAAAATGTTTGACTAGTGAGTCCACGTCCATAATGACCAGACTACGAAAATATCAAACTGTATGTAACAATATATACTTAGGTAATTTTAACCGACTGCAAAAAAGTAGGAGGTTTCTTACTTCGACTGTATTTTTTTGATTTTTGTTACCTCATATCTTTCGACTGGATGAACTGATTTTGTTTTTTTTTTTACCTGTAAGCTACTATTTCAATTTGATCCCATTCCGACAATTATTTGGTTCCACTCCGGTAGTTGGAAATCGGTTTTTGTGTCAATTTTAAACGTGTTTTTACATAAATATAATTTACTTTATCTATTTTAGAGTATTGGCAACGCACTCGTTGACGGGTAAGCGGTCCCCTGCTTTTCCAGACAGACCAGCTGAGCAGCAGTTAGATCAAGCAGTGGTGACAGAAATTATGTCACGCTTTAATATCCCAGAGCGAGCCATAAGGTATGTGTTTTTCTATTACACGCTACTCGTATTTACACGCTAAAACCCTATAGGTATTCTATCTTCACCTTACAATTGGAAAATCTTTTTGGAAAAAGTCAAAAAGTGACCATACATAAGGCTTCTGTATGTATTAGCACGATAAGCTTACACTTAATAATTTCCTGGAGGCTTTCTATTGTTTTTTTTATTGCCGCGCTACTTATGCTGTCGTGTGGCGTCCCGAGTAGGTACGCCCTTGTAAGAATATTACCAGAGCGCCGAAGCACTTTGATGCCTCTGTCAGGGTGAGGTTGTAATTAATTCAATTACGAAAAATAAAAGCCTTGGCTCGTATTGAAACTTAAATTCATCTAGGTAATGCATTTATCCTTACTTTATTAATACATATTATTATTATAAACGAGAAAGTACTTTGTCTTGTCTATTATGCTGTCACGTCTAAACTAGTGGACTTAAACGAAATTTAGTACATAGATCATCTAGAGCCTAAGAAAGGGCATAGGTTACTTTTTATACTGGTAATATTTTCTCACAGAAATAGGGAATGACAAAAGTATTTCACATGTGCGGAACCGCAGGCATCCGATAGTAACATATCATTTTTCTACAGATCAGTTATTACCACAAAATGTGCGGACGAGTGCAAGATGCTGCGCATGAGAGCCGAGCAGGAGTTAGCTAAGAAAAATAATGAACTTGCGACTTCTGAAATGTAATAGACTAATTTTTTGGAAGCATAACGGCCTAAAGGGGGTTGTGGCAACACTACGGCTAACATCTGTTCGCATTTCGTCTTGTATTTATTTTAATTTATTATTAATATTTTCGATAATTAGGGCTAAAATTCATCACAAAACACAATCTTACCATTATCAAAGTGTATCTAGGTAAAACCCAGTGTAAAATAAATAAGAAATTAGTGATATTTGCGTATTTTGTTTTACCGGCTAAAAGTCAATGACTGTTTGAAAATTTTAAAAGTGAAACTTTATCAACTCGGATTTAATGTGATTTGAGTGATTTTTATACAGGTAATCGTACTAATAAATAACTACTTATTATCGTACCTGTTAGTTTTTGAAGTTGTAGTATATTCAATCAGATTCTTTTTGACATTACTTACGTATTTATTTGTGTATTTAGTGTATTATCAGGTAGCTTTTTACTATCTAAGTCAGTATAAATTTATAATATCGTAATGCCAGTCACACGTAGCATGTATTCTGCTCGCCGTGATGAGGCTAAACAAGAAGATATCTTGAGAAAACTTGACCTGACATTGAAGGAATTAGAGGTATCCAAAACGTTGATTAAACAGTTGCATAGGGAAAGAGATGAAAATGAAAAGGAACTATTAGATAGCCTAAATAAATACGACTTCATAAAAAAGCAGATGGCTGAGATGCACACAGAGAATAGGTTAGTGTTAGATGAGCGGGACAGATTACAAAATATTGTGACTGGGTTCAGAGAGTGTAGTGACGAGTATGAACAGGGTCTCAAGCGCATGTCAGTCTTGGAACAGGAACTGCACGAAGCCCACCACCTCATTTCCCACCTTGAGGCTGAGAAACGTGACACCATAGTATCCCATACCCATAACTTGTTTGAGGAGTTAGTTGGTAGTGTGCCCAGCCTTGTTGCTACTGAACCCAGCTTAGAACCCACTATTACTATAGATTTAACAAAGGATGATACCTTAACAGCTCATTGTTCCAATCACAAGATGGGCATAGTTGAGTGCAGTAGAAACAAAATTAAGAAATATGTGAAAATTAATAAATACATAAGAAAAACACAAAAACTTATTAAAAGACAAAAAAGTATGTACAAAAAAGTCAAGTATATTAATGAGAGAAGGCAACTAGGCGATGAACTTGACATGTATTCATTATTAATTGAAAATAATATCTCTGATCATAATAACAATATTTTAAAGTTAGAATCAGAAATTAATAATTTAAAAAATTCACTAGACATAATGACTGACAGGTATTGTAATGTTAAAAGTGAGTATCAGGAATACATTCTGGCCATGAAGAAGCTTATGAGTCCAAATTCCACATTGACATCAAACAACCATTTAATTAGTCCTGAGCCGGTCTGTAAGTCCTCGCTGACTTCAAACATAAGCCCTTCACTTGAGTCAAACAAGAAACCCAGTAGTTCCTTCACCAAACGAAATATGATTAAATCTGAAATAGTGATGTTTTGTGATGAATTAGGGAAATCAATGGGCCAGTTACTTAGTTCATATTTAGAACAAAATGTTACTAACTATTGTATGCCGGGATTAACTTACTGTAACATTATAAAAAAAATTAAAAATTGTAATTTAAACAGCAACTGTACACTTTTAATTTTGGTGGGAGATAGGGGAAATGCAGACAGAAATGCAATTGTAAACTGTTTAGAATTACTGAGCTTATTAGATGTTAAAAACATTATTTTATTCACACTTCCTTATAGCCGTGGCTTGTCACAGGCCGAAAACAATCTTAGATATAAGCTAAATCAAACAATACATACATTGACATTTCATAATCCAAATAAATTCCATCTGATTGACATTAACATGTATTTAGAAAATAAATTGTTATTGACGGAAGATAAATTCTATTTGAATAGATATTTTAGGAGACAGATAGCATCTTCGCTATCATATTTTATTAGTTATTCAGCCAAAAACTTGGCTAAACAATCTGCTTTTATTGAGCAGAAAAGTGACAATGTTTGTCTTGTGACCTTGGAATCTGTTCCTGAAAAGGGTGACAATAATTTAAACTTAGTTGTAGGACAATAGAGGAAATCCCTAGCAAATTAAATTTAAGGACAAAGGAAAAGTCTATGTTCATGAATATAATTCATCAAAATATTGAAGGCTTTTCTGGCAAAGAGTTAGAACTAGAATTATTTTTAAATGAAAAACGTATCCATGTACTTTGTTTAACTGAACACTGGTTAAAAAAACATGAACTCTTAGTTAATATTGATAATTATAAAATCATTAGTGCGTTTACTAGAGATTCCGCTATAAGAGGTGGGTCTCTCATTTTAATTAATGACAAATTAAAATCAAAAGACCGAAAAGACGTAGTAGCACTCACAAGTGAGCGAAATATTGAACTATCATGTGCAGAGCTAGAACAATATATTATTATTAGCGTCTATAGACCTCCTTCTGGAGATTACTACCTGTTTGAGTCCATTATGGAGGAAGCCTTAAAAAAGGTATGTAAATGTAAGAAGACTATAGTTGTATGTGGCGATTTTAATATTAATATTTTAGAAAACTCTCAGAACGCGCTAAGGTTCCTCAACCTTTTTAAATCTTTTAACTTACAAAATCTTTTTTGTGAACCAACACGCACCACAGCCACATCAGCTACCTGCTTAGATAATATTTTTTCTAACAGCGATGTAGATGAGAAATCTATAATACATTTTGTAAATTCAGATCATGCAGGTCAGTTAGCTAGATTTAAGTTCCAACATGTTCCATTATCAAAAAATATTGTTTGTAGACCAATCACAACTTATAGATTAGAAAAATTTAAAGAAAACATTAAGAATAAAGTACCTCTTTTGGAGTTGAATAATGATAAACACCCGAATGATCATTACGGAGATTTGTTCGGAGTAATCAAATACGAATGTGATAACATTTTCACTAAAAAAACAATAAATGTAAATCAATTTAAAATAAAATTTAGTGATTGGGCTACGCCTGGAATCTATAAAAGTAGAAGGAAATTATATGAATTATACGAGACAAAGGCATCTACTAATGAGCCACAAGTAATTGAACAGATTAAAAAGTACTCCAAACTATTCAAAAAAGTATGTTCAACAGCTAAATCTAATTATATACGGGCTAAAATTGAAAAATCTGATAATAAAACGAAGGCAATATGGAATGTTATTAACAAAGAAACTTGTAAAGCAAAGTCACGTGATCGATCCTTCGAGTTAAAAATAGATGATAAACATATTAAAACTGATTCTGAAGTGGCCAATGCATTTGAATCTTTCTTCACAAATGTTCCAATCACCACTACAAATAAGTTAAATTCGTCAAAAAACGTAGCCAATTCTCTTCTTAAATCTAGTGTTGATAAATGTAGAATTAACTTTGATTTTCAGTATATTGACTCTGTCACTATACTTAAAACTTTTAAACAACTAAATATAAAAAATACCGAGGATCTTTGGGGCATTTCAACTAATATAATAAAATCAATAGTGCCCGCTATAGCACCTCACCTTGCATTCATATTCAATAAATGTATAGATGAAAATCAGTTTCCTCATCTTATGAAGTACAGTAAAATCAATCCTTTATTTAAAGCAGGAGACAAAAGTGATCCTTCAAATTTTCGACCTATTTCCATACTCCCATCCCTCAGTAAAATTTTTGAAAAAATAATATTTAATCAATTGCTTTCACATTTTACAGACAATAAGTTACTTCATAACAAACAGTTTGGTTTCACTAAAGGCAGGAACACAACGGATGCAGGAGTTGCACTTGTGAAACATATATTTGATGCTTGGGAGGAAAAGCAGGATGCTATTGGTATATTTTGTGATCTATCAAAAGCTTTTGATTGTGTTGATCATGGGACTTTGCTACTAAAATTAGGTTATTATGGTGTTTCGAACAGCTCACTTGGCTTACTCGAGTCTTACCTCACTGGTAGAGTACAAAAAGTAAACATTAATGGCACCGACTCTTCTGGCGCCTCATTAGTCATGGGAGTACCCCAGGGCTCTATATTAGGACCCCTTTTATTCTTAATATACGTAAACGATCTTCCTTATTTCACTAAAAATCTTTGTGAGATAGTATTATTTGCTGATGACACATCATTAATTTTTAAAAGTGATAGACAAAAAGTAGCACTTGACGATGTAAATAATACCCTTTCGGAAATATTGCATTGGTTCACAAGTAACAACTTGCTGCTCAATGCGAAGAAAACAAAATGTGTAAAATTTACTATGCCCAATGTTAGACAGGTGGATACTCATATTACTATGAATAATGAATTAGTTCAAATAGTCAATACCACAGTTTTTCTTGGGATAACTCTAGATAGTAAACTACAATGGGGTCTTCATATCACAGCCTTGGCAGGAAGACTTAGCTCAGCTGCCTATGCGGTTAGAAAGATAAGGTCTCTGACTGACGAAAAAACAGCACGATTAGTTTATTTTAGCTACTTTCATAGCGTTATGTCATATGGTCTGCTGCTGTGGGGCTCAGCTGCCGATATTGAGACAATATTCATATTACAGAAACGAGCTATACGAGCAATCTATAGACTCGGACCCCGTGACTCGCTGAAAGAATTATTTAAAGAAATTAATATTTTAACAGTTGCTTCTCAATATGTTTACGACAACATCTTATATGTACGGAAGAACATAGATCTATTCAAAAAAAATTCCGATAACCATAATTTTAATACAAGAAATAAAAATAAATTGGCAATGACAAAAATTAGACTTCATAAAGTTGGTAATTCGTTTGTTGGCAAATGTATAAAAATTTATAATAAAATTCCTCAGGATTTGGTTGACATGCCTCTTAATAAGTTTAAAATAGTAGTTAAAAAATGTTTGATGATGAAAGGCTACTATAATGTAGACGAATATCTTAATGATAAAAATGCATGGTCACCCTAATCTTCTGTTGTTGGCCACTCGTATAATACAATAGAAACTAATTGTAACAATGTAAACAAAACAATATTAAAAAAGAAAATGGATAATCTACCTGAGTTTCTTGCTGGTCTCTTCTCAGGAGAACCAAATTACCGAACCAGCGAAAGAATCATTTTCTAATGGTTATTTATGTACTTACTTAATTTAGTATTTTTATAATATTACTTGACAAAATTGTAAAATTTTGACATTCATATGTGCTCTTTATGTGCCTAAACTGAATAAATGAAATTGATTCTTGATTCTTGATTCTTAAACCGTTTTTTTTCTATAATTTTAATTATTTGTAATGTATCATTTTTCTTACAGGGCGGTGTAGTCGCTAAACGATCAAGCTCTTTATTGATAAAAAAAAACAATAAAAAGTATTTATTTATAAAATTGTCTTGTTTTTTTAACAACATCTCCTCGCATTCATAGTTGGCACATTCGACAAAAATTAATTTTATAGACAGCAACTAAGAATATCGAAGCTTCAGAATCGACAGAAAACCAACGGTTTAATTTAACCAAACTAAGAAACGTGTTACCAAACTACCAATATCAGAGACAGAAAAAATGGCTCTAATGAAGCAAATGATAATATGTAGTTTATACTTTCGATTGTTGGCACTTGGTGGAACCAATAATACAGGATGAACAAACACACTTGTACACTATTTCACAACTTTATTTGATTTATTTTCACCGACCGGTTTCGCTTTTCAGCATTATCAAAGGTGTTTTCAAGGTGTTATAAATATATAGATTTATAGCGTTGTGTGGGAATATAATATAGTATGTGACCTGATGTGAAAATACTTCCCTTACCTTTTTATTTTTTAATTTAACTATCCAATTTAAAAAGAATTACTCTAACTAGTTCTTATTTTGTACATACATATTTATTACATTTAATTTAGAGTAAGGATATGAATAATCAATACTTAATTGCAAAATTAATTACTAACTGAAAAGTTCACAAAACCAACAAAAATGTTGTGTCAGATGATCGAATTAATGTAGAAATATAAAAAATGGTTGTTTTTGTCTGTTTGTGTCATATGTATTTAAATAAATTTAAACTATGAAATTAATACAAGGTCTTTTATTCTATTGACACCAATATCATCGTAGAAAGCACGTGAAGCCGTCGGTCACGGTTGTCATACAAACATCTATAGCAATTATTACGGAGTATCTGGAGCCGATCGATATTGCCCATGGGTTGTAGAGGTCAGATGACAGTCGCTTCATGGAAATACTGAAGTTCAGCCGCATCGTAGCACTGAGTTTGGAAAAGGCTCAGTGGATAATGATCATAGTAAAATAGATCTCTCTGAGAATTGTGAAAATTATTATGAATAAAAATTGCACACACACACACACATATCACGCCTATATCCTCGAAGGGGAAGGCAGAGGCGCATTACACACCCACAATTTGCCAGTTTTTAGTCCCACGTAATAGGGGGCAAGTCTATTGCCGTCACCGGGCACTCTAGAAAAATGGTTATGTCCAAAATGGGCGAATTTATTTAGTAAAACAAACAGCTATATTATAATTTTAAAAACTATATTTGAAACCCGTTACCTTGCGATTAAATGTTGATGAAGGCAACAAAATCTTACGTGCTGTGGCACAGCCAATTAAAGTCCTGGGCGTCTCGGACTCGATAGTACCAACCATAATGGTCGGAGTTATTGCGGAGACCTGACACTGGCAAGCTTTCCAATTAAGAAGTATCTTAGAGTGATAGGTAATAATACATTTTTGGAAAAACCGCTACATCGTAGTCGTTTTATGATTTTGTAGAATAGCTACGACGTAGCGGCGATCAATTTTGTAAATGCAATCTTAGGTGAGATGTGAGTGGGTGCAGCGGGACGGCCTCGTTTGTCCTTCTCGAACCTCTAAGTGTCTATCCCGCCCCCCCTTTTACAATACCTCTACACATCCTAGGCGGCGCACATAACGAGCGTATATCAGAATAACAATCTTAACACAGGTTTAGTTCAATATACATTATACTCAGACAGAAAGTCTCGGAGACGCTAACAATTAGTCGTTTTCATACAATCTGCATTTAGAATTTGCAGCTAGGACTTAGCTGAAAAACCTTTCACATACATACATACAGACAGACAAGATGATAAAAATAACTGTTAGTAATTATAGCCTTTTAAAATCAGGCACACTTCATTTTTGTTAATTTATTGACTGTTCTAGTGGTGTGGTCGGTAGTGCACCGGCTTTCGACGTAGCAGTCTCGGGTTCGATCCCCGGTCGATTTGAATAGTTTTTGTGATTCACAATTGTTTGTTTACGAGTTTGGGTGTTTTCCATGTAGGTATAATATAATGTATATCTGTATGGATTACTTCATGCTATTTTATCAGTAGGTATCATTTGTTTAGTAGTCCGTGAGGTTCGTGAGGTTGAATCAAATATTTGTGTAACCATCAAGGTTTGTTTCGAAGTTTAAATGTGTTCTCTTGTGTATAATTATGTACGTATTTAGAAATATAACAGTATGTTTATGTTTATCAGTCATCTAGATCCCAATCATATTCTCACAAGTTATGTGAGAATGTCTAAAAATATTTATAAGTCACAGAATAGATACTTCTGGGGAAATCACAGTGTAACGACTGAACTTAGAAATTGTTACTTAGATAGCTTAAATTACTTCAATGGGCCCAGAAATAAAATCCCATTTAAGCGAAGTCTTGCTTAGTTAGCAATGATTTAGTACATAGTAAGTTTTATTTACAATTAATACTAAATTAGAAGCTGGTACAATAGAAAATTAAATTAATAGTAAATTTAAAAATTATTTTTATTTGAAAAAGTGTAAAGTCTTGCTTATATATTATGAAACTAATAAATTTTATGAATTTAAATTTTAATAACTCATTACCATTTCTTTTTGAAGTTGCCGCTTGATGCCCAGTTTAATAACTTATACCTACTACCATTTATGGAGGTAAAATTCAAAATTAGTTCAAATAATTTGCACTCCTAGAAACTAGACAATACACTTATTAGGTTATAAATATTTCGGAGTTATCAACAGTCGCCGGCGCGTCACAAAGACAATGGGTCCGTAGGTAACAAAAACCCTTTTGCAGATTTACCGACCAGCAAAATAAATGCGAATTTTACAATGCGTCTATTGTAAACTCGTAAAAACAAATGAACTGATCTTTTGTGCTAAATAGTAAAAATATTACTTCCTATAGTATTTTTTTTAAATCTTGGTTTAGAGTCCTTGCTTCTTCCAGGTAAAGAAATTTAGCCGGTCAGCGATGATTTAGTGAGGTTTACTAACTTGGGTTTCTCAAAGGAATTAACACGAATTACGGCGTAGATAATAATAACATGTATGGGTACTTTTATTGCCTGAAGTTGTGATCGTTTATACAATCTGCATTTGATATTTTCATTTGATATTTTCCTGAAGAAGACCGACATTCGACATTGGCACCAAGATAAGGGTTTTATTAGCTTTGACAATAGGGACTGCTGATAATAACATAAATAATAAATAAATAATTAATAAATAAATAATAAATAAATAATAAATAATAAATAAATAATAAATAAATATTTTTGGACATTCTCACACAACGTCATCTAGCCCAAATTAAGCTAATATAAGCTTGTGTTATGGGATCTAGACGACTGATAAACATACTTATATATTTCTAAATACATACATATTATACATAGAAAACACCCAAACTCCGAAACAAACATTTGTGGATCACACAAATAATTTGAATCGACCCGGAATCGAACCTGGGACCTCAGGATGTACCCGTACCCAACATACATGCACCACACGATCACTCTTCCGTGGAGGTAATAATAACAGATCTGTCTGGCTAACACCACAATATGTCATACACTTTAGTTGCACATTAGTAGCAGCCTTATTAATAAACAAAGAGTAAACTTTACATCGAATTTTAAGTTTGAAGTAACCAAATTCATTATTAATAAATGTCGGGCAGCAAGGAAGTAAGCTAGTTCGATTGTTGTTTCGCAGTAAAATTTAATCCCAACCGTCCCCTAGTATAACTTGTGCGTATGACTAAACTAAACATCTGATATTTTTCTCATTCATTTGTATTTTTATTTCTAGCCGATTTTATGCCTTTTTTATTTTGGTTTCGCTAAATTGACGTCGCCCGCCTGGTGGTAAGTCGTGACGACGTCTAGCGATTGTGGGCCACTCTCTATAGTATTGTGCCCTCAACTTGACGACCTACTTATGTGCCTCTTCACGCTCCGCATAAAGAACCCAGGATTATATGTGGGAGGAAACACGTGCACAGGCAGGGCGTTCCAGGCCACTATCGTTCGACAGAGACACTAACGATAAAACGTTCGGTTCTCGCGAACATGCTATCCACTGAGTGGGAGTGGCATCTCTGCCCGGCACGCGTTGTTCGGGATCGGAAGGGAGAGGGTGGGATCAGGTTGAAGAGCTCTTCAGAAAACTCGCAGTGATAAATACGGTAGAATGCTGCCAAGAAAGCGATTGTTCGGCGCTGGACTAGCAGCTCAAGGCTTCCTATTACCTCCGCACAATCTATAATACGGATGTCGTGATTCTGATGTGATATTGACCGTAGAAAATGTAAATAATTTATTTAGTTGATCATTTGAGGGTAACGGATGAGTTAGAAGACTATTTTATTATCAGGATCACGAAATGAAAAATTACTAATTCATTCCGTACGAGCAGCTTTTATTAATGAAAATTTTGTAATAATTAGGTAAGTAAGACTAAAAACAAATGTGCCTAGGAGAGCACGTTGTCGCGTCGGTCCCCGTTGTCATACGAACATCTATGGCATTCGTTACGGGTATTGGAGCCCTAAATCGAAATCCAACCAGTCTCACTGCAGAACTTCGATATAGCCCGTAGGTTGTTGAGGTGAGATGGCAGTCGCTCCACGTAAAATATCGAAGTTCAGTCGCACCGCAGATAGACTGGACAGCAACTGAGTTGGGAAAAGGCTCTGTTGATGATGAAGACATACTTACAAATAAATAAAATATCAAGCTTTACAACAAGGTTTTATTTTATAATTTAACATAATTTTTAAGGATTTTTATAAAATGTCTTGAGCTTCATTCCAGTTGTGCACATCTGAGTTCTTCTCTTTAAATTTCTATTTCTTTATTGAATCTTTTAATTTCTATTTCAATGGCATGGTTTTCTTCAGCTATCTCCATGCGTCTCTTGTGTTCCAATTCTTTTAATTGTTTTGACTGGGCCAAGTATTTTGAAAATCTACATCCTAGAAAAACAATGTACAATATTATTACCTACATATTTCCCATATTACACATATTTACTAAATAAATATGTATATTATTATCTATAATGTCACCATGAGCTAAGGTACAGGGCTTATTATGGTTTTTTGTAATGGGGTTTATTCCATCCTTGCCTGAATTTGTCTTACACAGACAAATCTGGCTTACGACTTAAGGGCCCAGACCGCGCACGGATAAAGTCGATTTTGAGCGACAGCAGCGCTATTGTTGCCCGAATCATCCGACGGGCGGGTGAATGACCCAGAGAGCGCGATTTTGAAAATGTTTTGCGACAAACGTTCCACGTTGAGTTATTGTTATTGAAGTTGAATATTTACAGCATAACAAAAATGTTGAATTATTGGAAATAAACGACTGCCTATTTGTAAAATATTCCAAGAGTAGTTTTCGTTATAAATGATCCTAATTACTAGATAAATAAATAAGAGTAGTTTGAGACACAATTTTTATGATTTTCTATTTATAATAAACAATCAAGAGCAGGTCCGGACTGACCGTTTTGTATTCTACTTACCTAAAATTCCAACTACGAGTACCTATGTATTTATTTGTAATTTTACTACCAAAGTTTATTCTTATTTCGTAAAATTTTCATTCAATAAAATAATTGCAAATTCAGTAGGAAGTACGGTCGAAATAACATCACGCCTTTCCTCGCTAGTGTTTATATCTACGCAAGGAAATGTGCCTATTGCGTAAACTCAAATACTTTTTGCTTACGATCACCTCGCAATCTAAAAAATCTTCTAGGGTTGTACAAAAAATTGTCAATAAATGAAACACAAGTATAAAAATGGTTCATATAATTAAAAGTAAACAAAATATGAGTCGCCACCTAAAAAGCGTGCTAGGGTTGTACAAAAATTAGTTATAAACAAACATGAAATTTATAAATTATTCATATACTTAATTAAACGAAAGTAAACAATAACAAAATATGAGTTTAAGAGTTTCTAATGTTTTTTTCATTTTAATGATTACTGATCAAATTCTGATTTCTACTAATTTGATGATAAAATCAATTGCTATTGCAAAACCTATCAGAATGAAAATGTTACCAGCTGCCCGATTCACGTAATAAAAACCGTAGCGTAGTGACTTAAAAATGTCACTTCGCACACTTTTTAACCGACTTAAAAAAAGAAGAAGATTCTCAATTCGCTGTATTTTTTGAACCGATTTTGATGATTTTTTTTTTATTTGAAAGCTGGTGATCCCGTGTGGTCACATTTTAATTTCATTAGGATCGGACCTTGGGTTTACACCAGGTAACTCTTCAAAATCGTATAGGAATTGTATAGAAATTGAGCTATTGGAAGATTTATGACAATCCAAGACTAGATAAGTAAGTGCGTTAAAAACAGAAAACCAAAAGGCGATTTCTAAGTTTCTAAGTTAAAACGACTTTTGAACTGGCGTGTTTACGTGAATCGACCGGCTGGGTAGTTAAGTTACCTCAGTCTCTTTCAAAATCATTAGACGTTCTTCTCTTTCAAAACACGTAAAGCTCTTTCTTTCCTCTCTTTCATAGCCTCTATGACATTGGGCGGGTCACGAATAGGCATGCTTCGTGACTGCCGAGGATCAACTAATTCTGGAAGGAGGCAATCGTAACAAAATCTAACTAATTTCATCTCCATTTTCTCCTTCCAAAATTTGTCGTCCTTTTCTATAATATAAACTTTCATAGGTACAGTAGCACCAAACCAGATGCCAAGCATGCAAACGTTTCTTTTAGTTATATGTAGCTGTCCCTGAATTTGGAAATACCAGTAATGATTTTTATTTATGACATAACCCTTGGAAGCCTTGTCCTTAACCCAAAAGGTATGTTTGGCCATTGCTTCATCAAGAGTCATGCCAGCTAAAGAATGTGGGCACTTAATTTCAATTAAACCGTTTGCATAAATGCCATCTGGTGTAGTACCAAGAAATTCATATTGATCGTCGACGAACAAACCGCAACCTTGTATACTAATATTCTCTTGAATTTCTAACTGTCTAATTGCAGTTTCTTCGTTTTCGATACCGTACCGTACAGCAGGCAAACTGGAGATATTACTACCATAAACGATTTTACAAACAAGAGCAGCACAACTTGTGCTCTCTCGTTTTTTACAAACTTCCCCGAACGATGATGAGGTTAGTAATTTTCTCCTTGTACTCATCCACTCAGCACTACTTCTTTGCAAATGGGTCGACCTTTCAAGCTCCTCTCTTTCAGCACAAGACAACTTTAAATCAACTAAAAAAGATGACTTGGCTTTCTCATATAATTCTGGACTCAGATCAGGTTTTTCGCAGTTTGGTCCATAGTGAGCGTCTTTCGATACAGCGCTGTGGCTTTTTTTCAATCTTAATTTAGGTTTAGCAATTAAACGGTTTCTACGATTACTATTTTCCACTTTCGCGATCAAAGGATTAGGACTAGATTTAAATATGACTTCATGAGTTTTACTATGAATCGATCCCGTATTAAAAGACACAACAGCAGCTGCGCATCGGCCCGCATAAGAACCACGGGAAGAATAATTTACACGCTTACCCCCAACTAATTTGGCAATTACTCCGTTAAAACTTTCAACTATATTACTTGTGCAATTATGAATTAAACTTCTAGAATGATATGACAGTCTTTTACTTAAAATTTCTACCGCGTCCATTAATCCGCATCCAACAATTGCTGGAAGTAACCCAACAGGTTCTATTCGACGAGTGTCAGGTCTACAAAAATACTCCTTGCAATGTTGGTGATTACCAAATACGTGTTGTGGACCATTTAGAATATCTTCACTAAGATTTTTTATTTTTTCTTCGAGTGACTGATTTTGATCCCCCCAATATTTAATCGCGCATTTTACACCCGTTCTTAAACGCAAATACCTTTCTTTTAGGAATTTCCGCAACTCGCAAGGATACTTAGTGTCTTTCGACAATTTCTCCAAGCTATTGCAGTAGTTTCGTAAAAGATGATTTTTGCATTCAATTTTCTCTACTATTAAATTATCGTACGGACGCGAATCTAATATTTTTTTATAAGTACTGGAATCGCCGTCTGCTACAAATTTATTATAAATTACACCGTGATCAACAAAGGAACGTTTAAACCCCTCAACTATTATGGTCGATTCCATCCCGGTAGATGATCCTGAATAATTCTTGAAACAATGGTGTTCCGGGGGCTGACTGTTGTTCTTTGCGGCTCGTGCACAGACTACGCAGTATTTATTTTTAACTCCAAAAAACAATACTTTATTAGTTTTAATGCCAATTATCGCAGCTGCGCCGGATAAGGCGGAAAAATTCTTACCATAAGATCTCTTGCTCCAACAACCGTCAACAGCAACAGATATTAATGGTGTACCATTTTTATCAACACTACCTATAGACACTGCGTACTCCGCTTCTTCCTTGACAGCTTCTGCCATGGAATGTGCTGCTGTCTTTTCCCACCAATCGCAAACCGTATTATTAATTTCATTGTACAATGAAGGTGACATGATTGGTCACGCTATGCTGCTGCTATACTACTTGTACTTAGTAGAAGGTACTAACTAGTACAGTACCAGGGGCCCAACACGCTATGCTGCTGCTATACTAAGGGCTACTGCGGCACTTAATGTTTTTAACTGAGAGTAGCTCCCACCAGATGATATGATACCAGACACAATTTGATGATTCACTTCCATGCTATCTTCTTTCTTTTCAACCAAACACACAGTAAATTTCATATTACACATACTACATTTTATGATGAGTTTTGAGTCCAGACCAACTTTTACTTCACCTATTATACTGAGGTAACTTAACTTACAATCCATTGGACCGTGGTCCCCTATGGCCTGAAGAGCTTTAAAAAAAAAAGAAATATCCACTACTCTACGCCCAACTTCCACTTCATCCACCTTTCCCTCTTGACGGTTGTCAATAACTAGTTCCTGTAAAGAAAGATAATGGCTTGATTTTTATTATAAAAAATAATTCAAAAGGTATGGGCCAAATTTCTTCAAACATAGCTAAGAACTCCCTTAGAATACATCTTTGAAACACAGAACACTAGATCAAAATCTTAAACGTTTTTATCAGTCTTCGTCAATTATGAAAGTGAATAAATAAACATAATAAAAAACTGGTTGCTTGTAAAGTCGGCTTAGGACGATAATTTTATCGGATAACGTCATAATATTATTCTCCATCGCTTGTACTGCGCTCTCGCTTGACCCTAGCGTGACACTTTTATTTGCGTGTTGCCGGTGTTCATCGATTTATAAGACGTTATCACGTCATAAATTTAATAAATCCGACTATATGCATAAAAACTCAAAAGGTAAAAAGAAAACAAGTCTACGGTCTTGAATTATGTTACATAAAAATAAATAAGAACACTATTGTAATAAATCGAATTCAACAGTTGAGACCCATTGAAATCGTCACAGGCTCGAAGATATTCCTGACTAGCTAAATATTTCTTTAGAAATAGGCCCCGACTGCTAAATACGCTATATTACAATGGTGTTGTTATTTATTTTTATTACACATTTTCATTTTTTAATCTGTCGGGTTTTAACATTTTTATTGTTTATTTATTTATATTCATAACTGACGAAGACAAATATAAAAGTGCAAAAGAATTCATACAATATTATGTTCGTGATGAACAGAAATTATAAATTTCCTTTACGCTATACGTATTGGTTTTTTATGGCGTCACTTATTCTATGTCACTCGGGCTTAGAAGACAATTCTAATGATACTAAAAACATTAAAATCGGTTCAATAATTTTGAACTTATCGTGCCACAAAGATATATTACTTAGTATACATACATACATACGTACACCAGTCGCGTAAAAGATAATATTTTACAAAAAAAATTCTTGATTTTGGTAAAATACGAGATTTGAACGTGAATTTTCTTTTGAGAAAGTAATTGAGAAGTATGTGTTTGTCTCACAATGAAAATAATAAATATTGCAAAAAAAAACTGTAGGTACTGAGATTTTGTCTTCGCCCATCACTAGCTAGTTTGTTTATTTATGTAACAAGTCTACAAGAATTACGTATATCAACTTACCTCTATACAGCGCGTAGCAGTGTTGCTCGGAGTCTCGGCCTGAAGGTTTTCTTCATTTTCAGTACTGGAAATATTATTCATCAATATCCACTTTTTATTTATTTTGTAATTTTTGTACAACCCTACGCCAGGCACGGCGCGCGCGCGCCCGTGCTATTTCTGATAGGAAACATACCTACTTCCACTTCCACATATTTAGACATGATGAACATGAAAACTAATAATACTGTAACTAATAATAGTGTAAGCAAACTCATTGCTTTGAAATTCATAAATATATGAAAACTAATACTATATTATGTAATAAAATTTATTATTATGAAAATTGTTCCTATAGAAATTGACTTTATTACTTATATAGATATTGAAATTACGTAATTATTACCTACTGGACATTCTAATTTTTCTTCTTAGACTGACATACCTAATTGTGTACCTATCTAATTACATGTCAAATCAATATTTACATGCTGTTGTAGGTATATTTCTGAATCAGGCGATCTAAATCATTGTACCTATTTGCTTTGTAATGTACTTACCCTGTTCAAAATGCAAATAGATTATATTATTATTACTACTAAGACATGATAAGCATACACACAAATAAAAGTAATAAAACTAGGATTTTTACTTGACACTAACACAAATCTAGTAAATTTTTTCTAGGTATTTAGGACAAGACGTAGTCAAGTAGGCAGGTAAATAAATAAGTAGGGAGGAACTTACATTTTATTCCGAGATCTTTTGGCTTTCACGTTTTTATAATGCGTACTAAATTTTCTTTTCGCTGGCATGGCACTCAGCAAATTATCCTGCGAAAAGAGACCCTCGATTACCAATTACGTTTATGATACCTATTGCCTTTATCATGTTGAAAAATCTATGTATGTCGTGCAGAGAACTATATACCCCGCCAGTTCATATCTCGAGAAAATAAGGTGGGCAGGGCTTTGATTGTTTCAAGCCTGAATTGATACCTACTTTACAAGGTTCATAAAATGACCTACGCAACAAAGTAAATAATTTTGTATTTCTTACGATTTATATCTAGTTCCATCATGGTTTTCTTTCAGACTTTCATTATATCGGTACTTTCTATTTACTGAAAGTAAATTAGTTATAAAAATATTGTACTTACAGTTTTTCACAAAAAACACAAATTCACAACACGTAATTTTGCTGTAGCATCCGACACGCGTGGAGTCACTTTGAAATTCTATGGCGCACTGGCGATTAGTTGCGACGATCGTTCTATCGGGACGCGTTTGAATTTGCATACATTTTTCTATGGAGAATTTACGTAAAACATATCTAGATTTTAGGGCTTTAAAAGGGGAAGTCTTTGTTTGTAAAGGTACAAAAAAAAGTACATGGTTATATTTATTGGCTTTTTCAGTGTTCAAAAAGTGTTTCTTTTTATCAATTTGTGTTGATTTATTGGGTTAAATCTGAAAAATACGAAGGCAGGTTTTCGAATTTTTTCTCAATTTTGTGCGTTTGTTGACGTTTATTATATAACAACTACAGGGTTTTAAGAGTTAAAATTAGCACTAACATCATTTTTGGTCTTTCATTTTAATATATACAAATTATCGTTGTTATTAATCATATGTAAATAGGTTAAATATGAAAAATCGTAACACTCTTTTCGGTGATTTTCACGATCTGGGCCCTTAAACAAAACTGTTTTCTCTACAATGAGCCAAACACAGTGGTCAAGTCACCATGTGCATAATAGACAGGTTTGTTGCAATGCGCATTTCCAATATACCTAATATATTTTAATGAACCGATAGTATGAGGGGCTCGTGGTCTAGTGGTAACCGACAATGTTAACACATTGCAACATCAAGTCAGGCTGGTCTTAGGATGGGTGACCATTTCTTAGACACTGACCATTCAGCCGAATCGCAGTTAGACTGGAAAGTCGACCCCAACTGAGTTGGGAAAAGGCTCGGTGAATGATGATGATGAATGAACCGATAGTATGTCTTTAGACTGTCGTATCATTTGTATGCGCTCACTAAATGTAGATAGATGACGTTTAAAACTCACCAGGCAAGGTCCATCGGAATCATATTTATTCTCATCACTAATTAACTCTGCTGGATTTCATAAGTTGGCTACCTCAACATCGGCTTGACTGGGACTTGAACATTAGATCCACCGCCAGTTTTAATAGTTTCCCTTTTGTAGCCACCAGATGCTTTCTTGCATTCATTATCATTCCCTTCCATTATATCTGCAGCTGACTCAAGTCTCGGGTTCTCAAGTTCAGTTCTTTGAATCTGAAACAAAGTAGCATTATCATCAATACTTTAATTTATGATAATTTCTATCACAATAACGGTCATAAAATACATAATAATACTCTGTGACAAAAAATATTAAAAATCCTTTATGTATATCCCACAATCCAGTTATTTTTTATCTCATGAAGTGCAATGTTGTAATGTTGTAATGAAGTAATCAGTAAAGTAAACTGACAAACTACACGCAACTACTATAATTGTGAGGAACTTTCTTTTATGTACTTCAAACCATGCGTTGCCCTTCGCCTTATTGGGGTTCGCTTTTAAAGACTTATACGTATTTTGAGAATAATCTTTCAAAATAAGACTTACTTACCAATTTCTGTAGTCTTGCTCTGTATCATTTCAAATTAAAAAAAAATCTTCGTAGGTACACACTTTTCTTCATACGTTTTTATTCCAGTGTACAAATATTTTACGTTTGTGAGCCATCTTGTAACATAAGATATTAACAATATCCCACGATTCATGGACAATGAAACAATAACAAAAATAAAAAGACAAGTACGAAGCGATGACAGTTGAGTGACGTTTCATTTGACAGCTCCCGACTGATTACTTGTTATTTTAGCATACATTGCGTTTTTTTTCGACAATGTTGCCACAAGGAACGCGTAATCCGAGCTGTAAATAATGTATAGGTTCTTCAACGTTGCTTCGAGTTTATTAATAAGGTTGTTACGTCACACTTAAACACAATTACATTTAGAACCAACTATTTCGGTGTAAACATAAGAGTATCCATTGATTAGGTCTTTTTTATTAATAAGACTGTAGCAGCCTTATTAATAAACAAAGAGTAAACTTTACATCGAGTTTTAAGTTTGAAGTAACCAAAATCATTATTAATAAATGTCGAGCAGCAAGGAAGTAAGCTAGTTCGATTGTTGTTTCGCAGTAAAATTTAATCCCAACCGTCCCCTAGTATAACTTGTGCGTATGACTAAACTAAACATCTGATATTTTTCTCATTCATTTGTATTTTTATTTCTAGCTGATTTTATGCCTTTTTTATTTTGGTTTCGCTTATTTGACGTCGCCCGCCTGGTGGTAAGTCGTGACGACGTCTAGCGATTGTGGGCCACTCTCTATAGTATTGTGCCCTCAACTTAACGACATACTTATGTGCCTCTTCACGCTCCGCATAAAGAACCCAGGATTATATGTGGGAGGAAACACGTGCACAGGCAGGGCGTTCCAGGCCACTATCGTTCGGCAGAGACACTAACGATAAAACGTTCGGTTCTCGCGAACATGCTATACACTGAGTGGGAGTGGCATCTCTGCCCGGCACGCGTTGTTCGGGATCGGAAGGGAGAGGGTGGGATCAGGTTGAAGAGCTCTTCAGAACACCCGCAGTGGTAAATACGGTAGAATGCTGCCAAGAAAGCGATTGTTTGGCGCTGGACTAGCAGCTCAAGGCTTCCTATTACCTCTGCACAATCTATAATACGGATGTCGTGATTACTTGTTCATTGACCGTAGAAAATGTAAATAATTTATTTAGTTGATCATTTGAGGGTAACGGATGAGTTAGAAGACTATTTTATTATCAGGATCAAGAAATGAAAAATTACTAATTCATTCCGTACGAGCAGCTTTTATTAATGAAAATTTTGTAATAATTAGGTAAGTAAGACTAAAAACAAATGTGCCTAGGAGAGCACGTTGTCGCGTCGGTCCCCGTTGTCATACGAACATCTATGGCATTCGTTACGGGTATTGGAGCCCTAAATCGAAATCCAACCAGTCTAACTGCAGAACTTCGATATAGCCCGTAGGTTGTGGAGGTGAGATGGCTCCACGTAAAATATCGAAGTTCAGCCGCACCGCAGTTAGACTGGACAGCAACTGAGTTGGGAAAAGGCTCGGTTGATGATGAAGACATACTTACAAATAAATAAAATATCAAGTTTTACAACAAGGTTTTATTTTATAATTTAACATAATTTTTAAGGATTTTTATAAAATGTCTTGAGCTTCATTCCAGTTGTGCACATCTGAGTTCTTCTCTTTAAATTTCTATTTCTTTATTGAATCTTTTAATTTCTATTTCGATGGCATGGTTTTCTTCAGCTATCTCCATGCGTCTCTTGTGTTCCAATTCTTTTAATTGTTTTGACTGGGCCAAGTATTTTGAAAATCTACATCCTAGAAAAACAATGTACAATATTATTACCTACATATTTCCCATATTACACATATTTACTAAATAAATATGTATATCTATAATGTCACCATGGGCTAAGGTACAGGGCTTATTATGGTTTTTTGTACTGGGGTTTATTCCATCCTTGCCTGAATTTGTCTTACACAGACAAATCTGGCTTACGACTTAAACAAAACTGTTTTCTCTACAATGAGCCAAACACAGTGGTCAAGTCACCATGTGCATAATAGACAGGTTTGTTGCAATGCGCATTTCCAATATACCTAATATATTTTAATGAACCGATAGTATGAGGGGCTCGTGGTCTAGTGGTAACCGACAATGTTAACACATTGCAAAGGTTAAGCAACATCGAGTCAGGCTGGTCTTAGGATGGGTGACCATTTCTTAGACACTGACCATTCAGCCGAATCGCAGTTAGACTGGAAAGTCGACCCCAACTGAGTTGGGAAAAGACTCGGTGAATGATGATGATGAATGAACCGATAGTATGTCTTTAGACTGTCGTATCATTTGTATGCGCTCACTAAATGTAGATAGATGATGTTTAAAACTCACCAGGCAAGGTCCATCGGAATCATATTTATTCTCATCACTAATTAACTCTGCTGGATTTCATAATTTGGCTATCTCAACATCGGCTTGACTGGGACTTGAACATTAGATCCACCGCCAGTTTTAATAGTTTCCCTTTTGTAGCCACCAGATGCTTTCTTGCATTCATTATCATTCCCTTCCATTATATCTGCAGCTGATTCAAATCTCGGGTTCTCAAGTTCAGTTCTTTGAATCTGAAACAAAGTAGCATTATTATCACTACTTTAATTTATGATAATTTCTATCACAATAACGGTCATAAAATACATAATAATACTCTGTGACAAAAAATATTAAAAATTCTTTATGTATATCCCACAATCCAGTTATTTTTTATCTCATGAAGTAAGTGCAATGTTGTAATGTTGTAATGAAGTAATCAGTAAAGTAAACTGACAAACTACACGCAACTACTATAAGTGTGAGGTTAATTAGATACTTTCTTTTATGTACTTCAAACCATGCGTTGCCCTTCGCCTTATTGGGGTTCGCTTTTAAAGACTTATACGTATTTTGAGAATAATCTTTCAAAATAAGACGTACTTACCAATTTCTGTAATCTAGCTCTGTATCATTTCAAATTGAAAAAAAATCTTCGTAGGTACACACTTTTCTTCATTCGTTTTTATTCCAGTGTACAAATATTTTACGTTTGTGAGCCATCTTATAAAATAAGATAATAAACAATATCCCACGATTCATGGACAATGAAACAATAACAAAATAACAAAAATAAAAAGACAAGTACGAAACGATGACAGTTGAGTGACGTTTCATTTGACAGCTCCCGACTGATTACTTGTTATTTTAGCATACATTGCGGTTTTTTTCGACAATGTTGCCACAAGGAACGCGTAATCCGAGCTGTAAATAATGTATAGGTTCTTCAACGTTGCTTCGAGTTTATTAATAAGGTTGTTACGTCACACTTAAACACAATTACATTTAGAACCAACTATTCTTTTCATTTCTTTCATTTCAGGTCTTTTTTATTAATAAGACTGTAGCAGTCTTATTAATAAAAAAGACATAATCAATGGATACTCTTATGTTTACACCGAAATAGTTAGTTCTAAATGTAATTGTGTTTAAGTGTGACGTAACAACCTTATTAATAAACTCGAAGCAACTTTGAAGAACCTATACATTATTTACAGCTCGGATTAAGCGTTCCTTGTGGCAACATTGTCGAAAAAAAACGCAATGTATGCTAAAATAACAAGTAATCAGTCGGGAGCTGTCAAATGAAACATCACTCAACTATCATCGTTTCGTACTTGTCTTTTTATTTTTGTTATTTTGTTATTGTTTCATTGTCCATGAATCGTGGGATATTGTTTATTATCTTATTTTATAAGATGGCTCACAAACGTAAAATATTTGTACACTGGAATAAAAACGTATGAAGAAAAGTGTGTACCTACGAAGATTTTTTTTCAATTTGAAATTATACAGAGCAAGACTACAGAAATTGGTAAGTCTTATTTTGAAAGATTATTCTCAAAATACGTATAAGTCTTTAAAAGCGAACCCCAATAAGGCGAAGGGCAACGCATGGTTTGAAGTACATAAAAGAAAGTTCCTCACAATTATAGTAGTTGCGTGTAGTTTGTCAGTTTACTTTACTGATTACTTCATTACAACATTACAACATTGCACTTCATGAGATAAAAAATAACTGGATTGCGGGATATACATAAAGGATTTTTAATATTTTTTGTCACAGTATTATTATGTATTTTATGACCGTTATTGTGATAGAAATTATCATAAATTAAAGTATTGACGATAATGCTACTTTGTTTCAGATTCAAAGAACTGAACTTGAGAACCCGAGACTTGAGTCAGCTGCAGATATAATGGAAGGGAATGATAATGAATGTAAGAAAGCATCTGGTGGCTACAAAAGGAAAACTATTAAAACTGGCGGTGGATCTAATGTTCAAGTCCCAGTCAAGCCGATGTTGAGGTAGCCAACTTATGAAATCCAGGAGAGTTAATTAGTGATGAGAATAAATATGATTCTGATGGACCTTGCCTAGTTAGTTTTAAACGTCATCTATCTACATTTAGTGAGCGCATACAAATGATACGACAGTCTAAAGACATACTATCGGTTCATTCATCATCATCATCATCATTCACCGAGCCTTTTCCCAACTCAGTTGGGGTCGACTTTCCAGTCTAACTGCGATTCGGCTGAATGGTCAGTGTCTAAGAAATGGTCACCCATCCTAAGACCAGCCTGACTCGATGTTGCTTAACCTTTGCAATGTGTTAACATTGTCGGTTACCACTAGACCACGAGCCCCTCATACTATCGGTTCATTAAAATATATTAGGTATATTGGAAATGCGCATTGCAACAAACCTGTCTATTATGCACATGGTGACTTGACCACTGTGTTTGGCTCATTGTAGAGAAAACAGTTTTGTTTAAGTCGTAAGCCAGATTTGTCTGTGTAAGACAAATTCAGGCAAGGATGGAATAAACCCCAGTACAAAAAACCATAATAAGCCCTGTACCTTAGCCCATGGTGACATTATAGATAATAATATACATATTTATTTAGTAAATATGTGTAATATGGGAAATATGTAGGTAATAATATTGTACATTGTTTTTCTAGGATGTAGATTTTCAAAATACTTGGCCCAGTCAAAACAATTAAAAGAATTGGAACACAAGAGACGCATGGAGATAGCTGAAGAAAACCATGCCATCGAAATAGAAATTAAAAGATTCAATAAAGAAATATAAATTTAAAGAGAAGAACTCAGATGTGCACAACTGGAATGAAGCTCAAGACATTTTATAAAAATCCTTAAAAATTATGTTAAATTATAAAATAAAACCTTGTTGTAAAGCTTGATATTTTATTTATTTGTAAGTATGTCTTCATCATCAACCGAGCCTTTTCCCAACTCAGTTGCTGTCCAGTCTAACTGCGGTGCGGTTGAACTTCGATATTTTACGTGGAGCGACTGCCATCTCACCTCAACAACCTACGGGTTATATCGAAGTTCTGCAGTTAGACTGGTTGGATTTCGATTTAGGGCTCCAATACCCGTAACGAATGCCATAGATGTTCGTATGACAACGGGGACCGACGCGACAACGTGCTCTCCTAGGCACATTTGTTTTTAGTCTTACTTACCTAATTATTACAAAATTTTCATTAATAAAAGCTGCTCGTACGGAATGAATTAGTAATTTTTCATTTCTTGATCCTGATAATAAAATAGTCTTCTAACTCATCCGTTACCCTCAAATGATCAACTAAATAAATTATTTACATTTTCTACGGTCAATGAACAAGTAATCACGACATCCGTATTATAGATTGTGCGGAGGTAATAGGAAGCCTTGAGCTGCTAGTCCAGCGCCGAACAATCGCTTTCTTGGCAGCATTCTACCGTATTTACCACTGCGAGTTTTCTGAAGAACTCTTCAACCTGATCCCACCCTCTCCCTTCCGATCCCGAACAACGCGTGCCGGGCAGAGATGCCACTCCCACTCAGTGGATAGCATATTCGCGAGAACCGAACGTTTTATCGTTAGTGTCTCTGCCGAACGATAGTGGCCTGGAACGCCCTGCCTGTGCACGTGTTTCCTCCCACATATAATCCTGGGTTCTTTATGCGGAGCGTGAAGAGGCACATAAGTAGGTCGTCAAGTTGAGGGCACAATACTATAGAGAGTGGCCCACAATCGCTAGACGTCGTCACGACTTACCACCAGGCGGGCGACGTCAATTTAGCGAAACCAAAATAAAAAAGGCATAAAATCGGCTAGAAATAAAAATACAAATGAATGAGAAAAATATCAGATGTTTAGTTTAGTCATACGCACAAGTTATACTAGGGGACGGTTGGGATTAAATTTTACTGCGAAACAACAATCGAACTAGCTTACTTCCTTGCTGCCCGACATTTATTAATAATGAATTTGGTTACTTCAAACTTAAAGTTCGATGTAAAGTTTACTCATTGTTTATTAATAAGGCTGTAGAAGTTTAAGTAACAGGTGTCACTCTTCACAAATTTAATCTTTCATTTATTGCACTTCCAGAAGGTGGCTTCTTATAAACCTGGCCACTCCAACCGAAGCAAGAAGGCCTTTCAACTGACCAAGAGAACTGGGACCGCCGGTCAAATGCCAAGTCGATCGAAATATTAAAAGATCTATTTCGACAAAAGCTGACTTTATCGTTAAAAACGAGTATTAACGAAACTCCTCAATGTACAGAAAACGAAACTTTTAATTTTCTAAAATTACGAAACGCGTTACCGAAAGTCAAATATCAGAAACAGAGAGGAAAATGTAGTAAAGTCCAGAGAATGTATACACAGTTCACTAACTTGATGCATGGAGTCACAAACACGAAACACAAGATGGATATAATGGAACAAACTATAGAAGCGTTGTGTGGGAATACAAAATAGCCCGACTTACTTGTGTCCCTTCGTCCAGCATACTCACCATGGAATCCTGATATTTCATGAATGCCAAAAAATAGTGCTGAAATAGTGCTAATTAGTGCCCAAAGGAAAAAAATAGTGCTCTTATACTTAAGAAATTACAGCCATAGTTCGATGAGTATGCTGGACGAAGGTTTCGCCCAGCATACTCACCTCCGTTTGTGGAATCTGTGTACGCTTCAACCATAATTCATACTTCAAAAAATTGTGCCGAAATAGTGCCAAATGGTGCCCAAAAAGAAAAGACGATGCTCTAATAACACGGGAGTTATAGGCTTCGGTCAGTGAGTATGCTGGGCGTAGGTTCTACGCCCAGCATACTCACTTCACTACGCGAATACCGAACGAGCTATAGGTACAATTTACGGCTTAAAAAAATGTGCTTGAAATAGTGCCCAATATCAGTCCAATTTTCGCTTGACTATTGACCTAGAAAACCATTAAATTTAATTGTAAACTTTTACATAACATTAGATTTAGTACAGTCGAGTTCAAAACTTTCTAATAACTTACATTTTGTTTAACAATTTTTTAACCCCCGACGCAAAAACGATGGAAATTTGACGTGTCTGTGTTTATGTGTGTGTGTCTGTGGCATCATAGCTCCTGAACGGATGCGATTTGGATTTTGTTTTTTTTTTGAAGGCGAATTAGTCGGCAGTGTTCTTAGCTATGTGTGATGAAAATCAGTTCAGTCGTTTAATAGATACGGGGAGATGAGGTGGAAATAAAACAACAATTTGCCGATGGATAAATGCATGAAACGCACAAAGCGTTAATTTGTTCTAGAGCGGTATGCGGCAATAGTTATTTTATATTATCTCCGAAACTACATGACCAATTATTGTTATACCGTAAAGGGCAAATTAATAGTATCTTTGTGATATTCTTGTGTTCATAAAATAACTTATTTTGATAAGCATTAATATGTTGTTATTTAAATAGCTATTCAAAAAAAAGCTTTTTGTATTACAGAACATATGCGTAAGCCGTATGAGCTCATGTTCAATTTCAGTAATCACCGGGTTGGTAGTGCATTCTGCAGGGTGACCACAGTACGGGGGGGATCTTTGATTTTATTAAATAAACAACTTAAATTTAAAGAACGGAAAGATATTGTGTCTCTTTCTCTAGAGTGTAAAGTCGAACTGTCGTGCGTGGAAATGGAGCAATTCATAGTAGTATGCGTGTATAAACCTGGAACCTCACCCTTTTGCGAATTTGAGGAACTTATTGACAAAGTTCTATGTAAACTTGGAAAAACTAATAAGTACCTAATAGTATGTGGTGATTTTAATGTCGATTTACTTGTTAATACGCCTATGAGTTATAATATTTTAAATTTATTTAAATCACACAATCTTACAAACTTATTTTTGGAGCCTACTAGATATTGTAATACAATAGCCACTTGCCTGGATAATATATACAGCGATATGTTGCCAGAAAGTAAAAGTATTATAAAAAAGCTAGATTCAGACCATTGTGGGCAAATAGCATCTTTTAAAATCACTAAAGAAAAAGTTATAAAACGTAAAATATTATGTAGACCAATAACTGGTGACCGCTTGGAACGTATGAGGGTTGGACTTTGCAATAAAATTCCATTCTTAGACACTGGCTTAGATCCAAATGTAATGTATAAATTATTTTTTGATTCTTTTTACAACGAGTTCAACTCCATATTCAAGTCTAAGGAGGTCATGATTAGTGATAGTCCTACTTTCAGTGAATGGGCCACTGAGGGTATACACAAAAGTAGACAAAAACTTTATGAACTATACTCAGAAAGACAGCTTAATAGATCAGTTGAATTTCTAGATTATGTTAAAACTTATTCAAAAAAGTTTAAAGCAGATTGTTTAGCAGCTAAATCAAAATATATAAGTGATAAAATTCTCAATAGTGCAGACAAAGTTAAATCTACTTGGAAAATTATAAACGCGGAAAGAGGTCAACAAAAATTAAATGATAATCATTTTAAACTTAATATAAATGGTAAAATAACTACATCAGACTTCGAGGTCGCTAACGAATTTGAAATTTTTTTCTCCCGAATTCCTGTAGATTTGACAAAAACCTCTCTTCAACCCCCATTGCAGAATCTTTGTTAAAAGCAAACGTTCCTTGTTGTAACGTTATATTTAAATTCAGTAAAGTTAACATAAACACTATCTTAAAAACTTTTAAATCTTTAAATATCAAGAAAACAGCTGACCTCTGGGGCATCTCTGTGTATTTAGTAAATTCTTTTATTGAAATGGTTGCTCCTGAACTAGTAATAATATTTAATAATTGTGTTGATAGTGGTGTATTCCCTGATTTAATGAAATCTAGTAAATTAATTCCCCTGTTTAAATCGGGTAGTACTTCAGATCCGTCCAATTTCCGTCCCATTTCTGTACTACCTACATTTAGTAAAATTTTTGAAAAAATTATTCTTAATCAAATGCAAAATCACTTTAACGTTAATAAACTATTACATACAAAACAATTCGGTTTCACTCGTGGTCGGTCCACCACTGATGCCGGTATTAAATTATTAGAGTGTATATACAGGGCCTGGGATGAGTCATATGATGCTTATGGTGTATTCTGTGACTTATCTAAGGCCTTCGATTGCGTTCAGCACCAGACTTTAATTAAGAAACTTGATCATTACGGAATCCGGGGGACGGCCTTGAATTTCGTCAATTCTTACTTAAGTGATAGGGTCCAGAAAGTAGTGATCAATGGTAAACAGTCACCTGGTTCTCCTGTAGCAATGGGGGTACCGCAGGGTTCAATATTGGAACCTTTTCTTTTTCTAGTATATATTAATGATCTCCCTCACCTCATAAGAGACGACCACGAGGTAGTTTTGTTTGCTGATGACACTTCTTTAATATTTAAAGTTAAACGTGGACAGCGCGAACTTGACGATGTAAACATTGCCCTCTCTAGGATAGTCCACTGGTTTTGTGCTAATAATTTATTATTAAATGAAAATAAAACTAAATGTGTAAGATTCACCTTACCTAATGTAAGACTTGTTAAAACCAGTGTTAAGGTTAGGGATGATATAATAGAATTGGTCGATGACACTGTCTTTCTGGGCATAACGTTAGACTCCAAATTGCAATGGGGGCCTCATATCGGGAAAATTTCGGCCAGGCTTAGTTCAGCAGCCTATGCTGTCAAAAAGATCCGACAACTTACAGACATTAAAACGGCGCGTCTTGTCTACTTCAGCTACTTCCACAGTATCATGACATATGGCATACTACTGTGGGGTAACGCTGCCGATATTGAATGCATCTTTGTGTTGCAGAAGAGGGCTATCCGGACTATCTATGGAATGGGGTCTCGGGAGTCATTAAGAGATAAGTTTAAACATATTAACATCCTTACAGTGTATTCACAGTATATTTATGAAATTTTATTGTATACCCACAAGAACAAAAGTAAATTTGTGAAAAATAGTGATAATCATAATCTAAACTTAAGAAATAAGGATAAACTGGCTGTTCCTAAATTTAGGCTTCATAAAGTGAGTAATTCTTTTGCGGGGAACTTTATTCGAATGTACAATACATTGCCAACCGAAATAGCAAATTTATCTGTCAATAAATTTAAAAAACTAATAAAAAGTAAATTGTGCCATAAAGCTTATTATAGTATTAATGATTTCTTAGATGACAAGGCGGCCTGGTTGTAACAACGTAACGAATTGCTCCTTTCTAAATAACTCTGTATTAGATTTAAGATGAAATATTTTGAAAAAAGCCGAGCTGAGTTTCTTGAGGGCTCTTCTCAGTCTCGTTGCATTTTGGAACCCTCGGTAGAGTCACACCAACTTCTGACGAATCTAAATAATTTTCTGAAAATTTCAAAGAAAATAAACGTTATTTTATTTTATTTTATTTTTATTTTAAAATGAACATGCTGAAAAATACTTTATAAAACATAAAGGCGTATATATCTACTAAAATATAAAAGAATGAGATATGGTACTTATAGCCCAGCTGCTGCCAGCCCAGCAAATTATCTCGAATCGGTGCAGTATGCCTTAGGATCAGCTTTTGCTGGTGATTTTTTAAACACATTGTGATTATTATAAACTGTGATTTCTCAATTTATAGTTATTTGTAAGTTAGTTATTGTGATTATAACATTGTAGCAGTAAATTTACAAAACTAGATAAGTAAGTGTTTTGTAATTTTTTTTTTTTTTGAGAATGTTTTACTAATATTTGGAATACTATTTTTTCTATTTAAAATAGATTTTATTAGATTGTTGTATTAATGTTAGTCTTATTTTCAATGGTAGGTATAACAATATAAATAATATATTTGAAGATAATGACTGTTAACAAAAGCTGTGAAATAGTTTTTAATTACCGTGAAGTCTGATTACTTTAGCCCTAGGGGGTAACTTTAAATAGTGCTGGGTAGCCAATGGTTAGAATTTGTAAATAACACTACCTTTTTTAGGAATAACAATAGATTCTAAATTACAATGGGGTGATCATATCACCATTTTAGCTAATAAGCTTAGCTCTGCTGCATATGCTGTGAGACGGATTAGGCAGTTGACAGATGTAGCTACTGCTAGGCTAGTTTACTTTGGTTACTTCCATAGCTTGATGTCCTATGGAATACTATTTTGGGGAAATGCGGCAGATATAGAAACAATTTTTATATTACAAAAGAGGGCAGTCCGTGTCATTTATTGTTTAGGTAAGAGAGATTCTCTTAGGGAGCGATTTAAAGATATTAATATTTTAACTGTAGCTTCCCAATATAAATTTAATAACATACTGTATGTCAGGAAAAATATATCTAGCTATACTAAAGTAAGTGACGTTACAGACAAAAATCTACGTAATAAAATAAACTACTCCCTCCGTGTTATCAGCTTAGCAAGGTTAGTCATTCTTTCAAGGGGGAAGGTATACGCTTTTATAATAAATTGCCTGAATCGGTCCTTTGTATGTCCGACAATAAATTTAAAACCTTTATAAAGACCACTTTATGTCAAAAAGCATATTATAAGACAATTAATTACCTTAACGATAAAAGTGTCTGGCTTGAACATGGTGCAGGCGCCTCCTAAAATGCCGTAATTGTAGCATATTTTGTACTTTAGTGACTATATACTTATATCCTCCTAAGACCCAGTGAACAATTTGGCCGAGAGGGAATTTTGACCTTATTGCTACCGGGTTACACTACTACAGGAGGCTACGATGCCCCTTTTATGGAGCATCCTGGCCTGCAGATGGCAGACCGTATATGGTTGATTAGTTTGTTCCGGGCAGCGTTGGCGTCAAGATCAAACTCGCTGTTGCAGTTGGACAAACTCCCCAGCGCAGTTTGTGGTTCATAGCCACCTTGAAGAACGCTCCAGTCTTGGCGTTGCACGACGAACAGGCTTGCGACGTGTACTGCTCATCCACTACTTCAACTTCAATATTTCGCTTACGTTTCAATCTCTTGAATAGCGAGTCGTGTTTGAATTTACGCCCACTTAAGGAGGCGGTGTTCATAAACTTACTTCTGGCTCCATAGAGAACCAATTTTTTTTCTACTCCACTTCCATCAAAGACTTCTTTTATAATTCTCTCCTCACACTTGGCGGTTCTAATAAACTTGTCTAGCCGCAGCCAACTTGGCGTGTTTTTCGTACGGTTCTTGACGTACCTGGAACCATGTCATACGAAAGACGGTGTATTCGACTACATGGGCAGTGTTTTTCGAAGAGACTGGAAAGGTTAACTTTTCACGCGCCCGCCGTTCGGCGAGTTCGCTGGGCGTGCACAGCGTGGTTCGCACCCGCTCCCGTTTCCACTCTAGGGTGTGAGAACGGACATATTTTCTAGTTATTCGCTGAAAACGGCCCAATTTAGACTCTACTACCGCTACCGGTAATCGGGAACCGAGGTCGACTGCTATGATTCGATCATACGAAGGTTTCTGGCGTTTACTGCTCAACGCCAATGTCTTTTTTACTACACGATTCATGGAAAGGCTTACACTCACGCCAGCCGTTTGTAGAGAGCATCCAATTTTTTTTACATCAACAGCCAACCACGAGCTCCATAATTCTTGTAAATGGTTATCTATGCGACCCCATACACTAGTGATTGATTCTGGGTCCACTCTACGTATCAATTCGTGCCACCCCGTAGAGGTGTAGGTGATGTGTTTCAACCCATGCGACGGTTGTGGGAACAACTTGAAATCTTGCAACTTCTCTTGAATCTTGATCCATTCGGGAACGGTGGACCACCATTTGTGGCCTTTTAGTGTGTCCACGTTTATGACGGTACAAATGCGTTTCATTGCTTCATCATCCGGTGGTTGTATTTTGTAGAAAGCTTCAAAGAGGGCGGGATCGTTGCGTTTCATGCCGAAATAACGAGCCAACCGGGAATATGCATGAGTTTCAATGTTGGTATGGAGGGTGGTCTCGTACTGCTTGGCCATTTCTTGGAGGGTAAACAAACGCAATCTCTCATCGTAGCGCCGATCTCCAAACATGGCACGATATGCTTCTACATAGGGACCCTTTCCTTTCATGGCGTACACGAAATTTAATACATCTGGTTTGGGTGGTAACCGCGTTGTTGTTTTCATGTAGTAGTTGATCCAAACACCTAGCTCGATATAGACACGGGATAGGTCTACCACGTCGCGACGTAGCTCAGACAAGAGCTTCACTCTCTTTTCTGGGTCCAATAGGGGGCAGAGCGTGGACACCAATCCCCTTTTTATGGTGTAGACTTCCAACTCCACCGTTGGATCTAGATTGCGTTTCCGGATGGGTGGTAAATATGATTTACATTTCTTTGAACTTGTTTTCGTGTGATCGACACCCCCGCACGTCTTACAAAGGGGAGGCATCGCGAAGAAATGAATAACCTCGATGAGATACACGGTTTATATACAAGGTCCAACTTGGATGTCCTAAGACAGCGTTAAAAAAACAATACGGTTAAAATTGACTTTTATTTAATGTCCTCTAGAAAGTACATTGGATCTTGGGAGGATTTTTTTTTTGGTGCATTGTACACACCCTTTTTGACTTTGACACGGGACCAATGTATATTCGTCCACATTTAGTCTTAAGAAAATGTATAAATGAGTTAATTATTGAAAAAGAGTGACCGAGAGTTTTATTGCCAGGTTCTTTCTCTCGGTTCTACTTATTGCTTTGCGAATCTGGCAGTACATGTAAATATAGAAGCTATGACATTTTTTTTATTTTAAGTACCTACTGACGTTTGTAAAAGCCATTTAGTGACCTATACAAATAAATTAATCATTTCATTTCATTAGTAATAAATAATGTAAGTAATTAAAAATGTTTTTTATTGTTAAACCTTTTATTAATCGAACTATTGGATCTTGTAAATATAAAAAATTGTACACTAAAAAACTGTATAATATATTTCCTTTTTACAAATTGTCTAGATCTCAAATAGGTACCTACCTATATTAATTTTATTGGCTGCAATAGACTATTAGTGCCCAGACATTTTTTTTGGAAAATATTTCACCCTACAACCAATGAAGTAATACGAGTGGATTTCATTTAAGCTTACAATTTCATTTATTTAAAAAAAAAAAAAAAAAAAAAAATTAAATTAGCATTTAATCGACAGTTTTTGATATGTGAGAAAATCCACAATTATTCCCAATCACATAACCGCCCACAATTAGAATTTTTAATATTTATATCCAAAAACATGTGTGAACGTCTGTACCTCATTTAATGTTAGTATGTAGAAGTTTACAATTAAATTTAATGGTTTTCTAGGTCAAAAGTCAAGCAAAAATTGGACTGATATTGGGCACTATTTCTAGCACAATTTTTTAAGCCATAAATTGTACCTATAGCTCGTTCGGTATTCGCGTAGTGAAGTGAGCATACTCACTGAACGAAGTCTATAACTCCGGAGTTATTAGAGCACCGTTTTTTCGTTTTGGGCACCATTTGGCACTATTTGGGCACAATTTTTTGAAGTATGAATTATGGTTGAACCGTACACAGATTCCACAAACGGAGGTGAGTATGCTGGGCGAAACCTTCGTCCAGCATACTCATCGAACTATGGCTGTAATTTCTTAAGTATAAGAGCACTATTTTTTTCCTTTGGGCACTAATTAGCACTATTTCAGCACAATTTTTTGGCATTCATGAAGTATCAGGATTCCATGGTGAGTATGTTGGACGAAGGGACACACTTACTTCTTCTTACTTTGTACATACATAGTTATTATTACATTTAATTTAAGTTAAAATAAGTTTTTTTATAATTAATAATTGTAAAATTATAACACCTGTTGAACTAATTAACTATTTTAAAAGTTGTATTAAATATTATTATTGTATTAATAATTAATGTGGAATTAATTATATTTCATATAATAATTTGTTCCTCTCCTCTCTTTCATATAATTGTCGTTTTTGTCTGTTTGTGTAATATGTATCAATTAAATTAATTATACAAATACTTAAAGGCCTTTTTTATATTGACACCAATATAAGTTATGCTGTCACAAAAGTAATTTTTATTAATCTCTGATAATGGTGAAAAGGATCCTGAAAATCATAGGGCTAAAACAAATATTTGTTAAAAATTTATACTAACGGCCATTGCAGCATTTATACTAACGGCCATTAGTTGAGTGATTACAAAGACCTGACACTGGCTTCAAAGTACTGTTATAGCTTTTCGGATAGTTTACGAACTGTGGCAGTTCATCTAATGGTTTGTATTGTTAACGTCATAGATTTTTTTTACTCTGTCAGACTTTGAACTTTTATTTTTAATTTTTTTTAATTAATTATAATGTGTAAATACACCTAACATTTACATTTAACATGTTTTGTAATGTCTTACAGCTTATCAAGACACGTTTATAGCATGCCTACAAAACAAACTATAGCAACTGGGTCTTTTTAAAACCATTTCTCTAAAACCATTAACTTTAGACCATACATGGACGGGTTAAATTTACTGCATTTATCCCTCCTGCCCGGAAGACATCGAATTACCAGTAACCCTGTATATGTGTGTAAAAAGTAATTACTCAATAAATTGGAGCATCTAGGAGGCGTCAGTACCTACCCTCAAACCAAGAGATGAACAGAAATATTGATTTCTTTATCGTGGACAACCCTGAATTTCGAAATATGGATTAGGATATCAAACTGCCGCCTTCACAATAAATATACTTACATACTTGATGCAACATATAATCTATCTAACGATTTATGTCTAAAAAGTACCCACTAGCATACAAAGAAACTCACAAACACGTACATCGACGAACATATTTACAATCGCCCCCTTTTTTACAAGTTAAAAGTTTGTGATAAAAGACTTGTTGAGCCGCGGGATTCAAATATAAAGATGGTGAATATGTTGTATGTGGTGTTAGGCGATAGAATGCAAAAAGTACATTGTTCTTTATGATCATAAAAAGGACTTAATGGCACGCGCCGCCCGAGAAGACATTGAAGGCATAAGAACAAAGCAAGTTGCTGCCCTCTTTGTCAAAAACACTTTTAATTATAGAGAATCAGAGTAGTAGTGTTACTTCTCTTTTAAATCCACGTCCCAAGGCCGTTGCCGGGCGCCTCAGTTGTGCACTCGGAAGAATTCCCCGTGGCACACGACGGTATAACCAGTTGCTGATCAAGCTTAGCATACATGTAAGTAGTAGGATTATTTGTACCTATAGATAAGTACATCCTGTCTCAGTATACCGACAATAGGCTTGTGTCCCAAATATCAAAAATTGATTAATTCTGTAGTTCCCCGTTTTGATTCTATATAGTCACAAAAATGTATTATTTTGATTTAAAACAATCACTTACATAGTTTCTTTTGCGATTATTTACAATAAGAATTACAATATACAAAATATACATAATTATAGACTAAAAATATTTAAGCTAAGGTGTCAACGCATGTAGCGTCCCACACCCATATTCCACGGTAGCAACGACATACCGTCCGGTCTCTTTCCATCACTTCGTGCTAAACCATTTGGTTCACGTACGGGTGGAAGACCTGCGGTGGAAAGAGCCCTACGAATTATGTCGTTTAGAATAGCGTGCCGAGGTATACGACCTGCGCTTCTGCTACAAGAAAGGTCATGGTGTCCCAGATTATCGACGTCTACTCCACAGGTGCAATGATGCGGGGATACACAAGGTGTACCCAGCCGAAGGCAAGTGGCAATGCGGAAGGTTGTGTCGTCCAACATTGTACCGATGTTGGGCGATGGGAGCGCCTGGAACCATAACCCTGACTCCCATTCTCCAACAGCTAGTAGGCGTGCACGCTCTCAAATATTGACAGAAGTGTCAATTAGTGTATTAATTCTCAATTTACAGAGCGGCGAATCCCACAGTCGCTGTGAGCCTAGGCGTGAGGGCAGGTCAGTGTCGGGGCAAGACATCCTCCAAGCATTTATGGTATCGGTCTTGCATCGCACCTCGGAATCAATCAGTGTATTTGACAAAATTTTCCTGACTAATTTTTCGGTGCTATGGACCGACGACAGAAATGCTGGCAGACTGACATCTGTGACTCTACGAATACCTAGAAATAGTGAAAGTTGAATGAATACTGATTTAAAAAATGTATTTAAATTTGTAACGAAAACGCTCCAATCTGTCATGGCACCCTGGGTGACGTCACAGGTTGCGAAACAAATCAAAATGTGTTGGACTGGCATTGAGTTATTATTATTACGTATAGAGAAGCTATCCTGAACAAAAAACTAACGCCTTTTGCCAAGAGTTACAACTAAAGTTCGCTGCAGCTATTAAACAATAAATTAGTCGTATAATCATAATATAAATATTCAAGCGCAAGATCGCTTCTTAGTTATAGTTTTTTACGACCAAAAGGTCAAAAGCGCCGAGAATTTCATGGCGCTTACGCGTTTCCTTCAAACTAATTCCAAGAACATGTCACTTGTAACGATTATACACTATAGACTGGACACGCATAGCTTTTTACCTACGACGGAACGGAGATGGTATATGCGTTTGGGGTGACAGGATGTTTGTGCAAATACATGTTGCCATTTTTCTCCAAAACTACTGGTCGGATTTTGATGCAGTTTTCAGTTATGGGTTCAGGTTTGATTGGTGCATGTTCTTAGATAAATGTTACGATGACAACTCACCAGAGGGCGCTGCAGCGAACATTATATGTGAAAAGTAATGTTGCCTATTTTCTCAAAAACTACTAGTCCGATTTTGATGCAGTTTTCAGTTATGAGTTTGGGTTTGATTGGTGAATGTTCTTAGATAGGTGTTACGGTGATAACTCACCAGGGGGCGCTGCAGCAAACATTATTTGTGATGAAAGCAATGTTGCCACTTTTCTCCATAACTACTAGTTCGATTTTGATGCAGTTTACAGTCATGGGTTTGAGTTAGATTGATACATGTTTCTAGATAGATATTACGGTGACAGCCACATGCTATTTGCCTTGGTAAATCCTGTCTCCATGTCGATTTATATTGATATTTCGTTTGAGGAACTTTTACTGATCAAATCTGTTGTATTTGTAAGAAAACGTTCGAACAATTAAATTACACAATATCACAGACACAACTTGACACAAGAAGTCAGAGTTCATACATACTTACTCTGTGGTCAGAGTGCAACATGTGACGTCATATTTTCTGATTGGTGTTTGATGTCACGTGACTGACTGCCTAATTTTTCCAAACTTATTTTCTAAAAATAATAGTAATCTATATTCTTTGTACCAATTTATATAACTTTTTGTTATCTATTCATTGGAAATAGTCGTAAGAAACATACATCAATCCGATTTATTCTTAGTGGACACAAGCCTATTATTCTAAGTAGTTAGTAGTAAATGGTACTAGTTATAGGATGTACCTACCTACTTATTACTATAAGTATGTGCACATGAAAATGTGAAGCGTCCGTAGCTTGATGGTAAAGAAGTTCAACTTGCGTTTCGACGACGTAAGTTCAATCCCTGGTCACTTCACTACTGACACACTCCTAAACTCCACGCCAGCGAAGCATTCTCATTTTTTTTACATAATTATTTAGTTTATACTTTCGATTATTGGCACTTGGTGGAACCTATAGTAAGAAATGATGAACAAACACACTTGTACACTATTCCACAACTTTCTTTGATTTATTTTCACCGACCGGTTTCACTTTTCAGCATTATCAAAGGTGTTTTTCCGGTCGGTGAAATCACATAAAGTTGTGCAATAGTGTACAATTGTGTTTGTTCATCATGTACTTACTTTTTATATAAAATTACAACCCTAAAAAAAAAGATCTTTTATATTCCTCTTTCCTGGTTAGAAAGGATTTTTTAAACAGTGTGCGGGTGTGGTTTGATCTGGAAAAATCTTTGACGTTAACAATACAAATCATTAGAAATACTGCCACAGTTCATAAACTATCCGAAAAGGTATAATAAAGGTAGAAGCCAGTGTCAGGTCTTTGTAATCACTCAACTATTATGGCCGTTAGTATAAATACTGCAATGGCCGTTATATATAAATTTGTAACGCATATTTGTTTTAGCCCAATGATTATTCAGGATCATTTTCACCATTATCAGAGATGAAAGCATAATTACTTTTGTGGCAGCATAACTTATATTGGTCAAAATTGGTCAATGTAAAAAAGGCCTTTAATTATTTTTATAATTACTTTAATTGATACATATTACATACATATTACACAAACAGACAAAAATTTAAATTATATGAAGGAGAGAAGAGGAACAAATTATTAAGTATATGAAAATTAATGAATTCCGACATTAATTAATATATTTAATACAACTTTTAAAATAGTTAATTAGTTCAACAGATGTTTTAATTTTACAATTATTGATTATACAAAAACTTATTCCACCTTAAATTAAATGTAATAATAACTATGTATGTAGGTACAAAGTCAGACCTAGTTAGGGTAGTATTTTCACGTCATGTCATTTGCTATTTTGTATTCCCACACAACGCACCTATAATTTGTTCTATTAGAGCCCTTTTGTAGTTTAAATTTTCTATAGTTTGTTCCATTATATTCATTTCGTGTTTCATTTTTGTGAACTGTGTGTACAGTCTCTGGACTTTACTACATTTTCCTCTCTTTTTCTGACACTTGACTTTCGGTAACGCGTTTCGAAGTTTTGTAAAATTAAAAGGTTGGTTTTGTGTACATTGAGGAGTTTCATTAATCCTCGTTGTTGTCGATAAAGTCAGCTTTTGTCGAAATAGATCTTTTAATATTTCGACCGACTTGGAATTTGATCGGGCGTTTCCAGTTCTCTTATTCGGTTTAAAATCCTTGCTTCGGTTGGAGTGGCCAGGTTTATATGAAGCCACCTTCTGGAAGTGAAATAAATAAAAGATTAATTTGTGAAGAGTAACACCTGTTACTTAAACTTCTAATGTGCAATTAAAGTGTATGACTTTGTGGTGTTAGCCACACAGATCTGTTTTAATTACCTCAACGGAGGAGTGATCGTGTGGTGCATGTACATCATTTGATTTCCACGAATCATCAGCGTGCCCGTCGCGGCATGTTTCAGGTTCTCCTAAAAAAACATTAAACGTGAATCTCCATAGCTATTAAGTACAATTAATGAACATGTTTAACGGGAATCCCGGGAATCGATCGCGTGGTTATTTTGACCAATCACACGTAAAATTTATTAAATTATATCACTTAAAATAAAATAAGTTTTTCACATAGTTAAATACACACACAAACTAGTGCTATTCAACATAGGGGACACTGAGCATCATGACTGTAAAGAGAACACAGAATTTTAAGAAATTATTAATAAATACTCACCCAAATGCACGTTCGACATTGCAGGCTCGGTGTATTCTATGTTGCGGTTCACTTTTAAATCAAATTCAATATATAGATTGTCAACGTACGTCTTCTTCTGACGAAGGATGTGGTAAGACTGATTGGGAGACTGGACTATGGATAGAAGTTGCCTCAACATTTGGTGGAGTTCTCACGCCCAGGTAAATACCCTATGTTATTATCAGTGGTCCCTACTTCTTACAAGACAATAGGCTTTGTCAAAGCTAATAAAACCCTTATCTTGGTGCCAATATCGTAACTTTCATGAAAACACCAAATGCAGATTGTATAAACGATTACAACGTCAGGCAATAAAAGTAGGCATACGTATCTACGCCGTAATTCGTGTTCCTTTCCTTGAGAAACCCAAGTTAGTAAACCCCACTAAATCGTCGCTTACCGGCTAAATTACTTTACCTGGAAGAAGAAAGGACTCTAAACCATGATTAAACTCTAACATAATTTTATTACATCCTTTTGTTACTAACACTAATGAGATGATGTGTTATTATTATGAAGCGACATCGTACATTGCAAAGTAACCTTTTTATACCATAAATAATGTCTTAAGTGCCACCATATTATCAGTCATGACTCGCGCCCGTTCTGATATTAAGACCACGGTTTTATTGGCACCTCCAAGAATACAATGTAGAATCCTCCAGATCAAACCACACCCGCACACTGTTTAAAAAATCCTTTCTAACCAGGAAAGAGGAATATAAAAGATCTTTCTTTTTAGGGTTGTAATTTTATATAAAAAGTAAGTACATGATGAACAAACACACTTGTACACTATTCCACAACTTTATTTGATTTATTTTCACCAACCGGTTTCAGTTTTCAGCATTATCAAAGGTGTTTTTTCCGGTGGGTGAAAATGGTACTAAGACAACGACACTATACCACGATACAATTTCCAAACAGGTTAGGAGTGAATATTTCTGAGCATATGAAAAGTACTAAATTAAGTAAAGTAGTAAGTAAGTACTAAATTAAATTAGCATTTAATCGACAGTTTTTGATATGTGAGAAAATCCACAATTATTCCCAATCACATAACCGCCCACAATTAGAATTTTTAATATTTATATCCAAAAACATGTGTGAACGTCTGTACCTCATTTAACGTTAGTATGTAGAAGTTTACAATTAAATTTAATGGTTTTCTATGTCTAAAAAGTACCCACTAGCATACAAAGAAACTCACAAACACGTACATCGACGAACATATTTACTATCGCCCCCTTTTTTACAAGTTAAAAGTTTGTGATAAAAGACTTGTTGAGCCGCGGGATTCAAATATAAAGATGGTGAATATGTTGTATGTGGTGTTAGGCGATAGAATGCAAAAAGTACATTGTTCTTTATGATCATAAAAAGGACTTAATGGCACGCGCCGCCCGAGAAGACATTGAAGGCATAAGAACAAAGCAAGTTGCTGCCCTCTTTGTCAAAAACACTTTTAATTATAGAGAATCAGAGTAGTAGTGTTACTTCTTTTTTAAATCCACGTCCCAAGGCCGTTGCCGGGCGCCTCAGTTGTGCACTCGGAAGAATTCCCCGTGGCACACGACGGTATAACCAGTTGCTGATCAAGCTTAGCATACATGTAAGTAGTAGGATTATTTGTACCTATAGATAAGTAAATCCTATCTCAGTATACCGACAATAGGCTTGTGTCCCAAATATCAAAAATTGATTAATTCTGTAGTTCCCCGTTTTGATTCTATATAGTCACAAAAATGTATTATTTTGATTTAAAACAATCACTTACATAGTTTCTTTTGCGATTATTTACAATAAGAATTACAATATACAAAATATACATAATTATAGACTAAAAATATTTAAGCTAAGGTGTCAACGCATGTAGCGTCCCACACCCATATTCCACGGTAGCAACGACATACCGTCCGGTCTCTTTCCATCGCTTCGTGCTAAACCATTTGGTTCACGTACGGGTGGAAGACCTGCGGTGGAAAGAGCCCTACGAAATATGTCGTTTAGAATAGCGTGCCGAGGTATACGACCTGCGCTTCTGCTACAAGAAAGGTCATGGTGTCCCAGATTATCGACGTCTACTCCACAGGTGCAATGATGCGGGGATACACAAGGTGTACCCAGCCGAAGGCAAGTGGCAATGCGGAAGGTTGTGTCGTCCAACATTGTACCGATGTTGGGCGATGGGAGCGCCTGGAACCATAACCCTGACTCCCATTCTCCAACAGCTAGTAGGCGTGCACGCTCTCAAATATTGACAGAAGTGTCAATTAGTGTATTAATTCTCAATTTACAGAGCGGCGAATCCCACAGTCGCTGTGAGCCTAGGCGTGAGGGCAGGTCAGTGTCGGGGCAAGACATCCTCCAAGCATTTATGGTATCGGTCTTGCATCGCACCTCGGAATCAATCAGTGTATTTGACAAAATTTTCCTGACTAATTCTTCGGTGCTATGGACCGACGACAGAAATGCTGGCAGACTGACATCTGTGACTCTACGAATACCTAGAAATAGTGAAAGTTGAATGAATACTGATTTAAAAAATGTATTTAAATTTGTAACGAAAACGCTCCAATCTGTCATGGCACCCTGGGTGACGTCACAGGTTGCGAAACAAATCAAAATGTGTTGGACTGGCATTGAGTTATTATTATTACGTATAGAGAAGCTATCCTGAACAAAAAACTAACGCCTTTTGCCAAGAGTTACAACTAAAGTTCGCTGCAGCTATTAAACAATAAATTAGTCGTATAATCATAATATAAATATTCAAGCGCAAGATCGCTTCTTAGTTATAGTTTTTTACGACCAAAAGGTCAAAAGCGCCGAGAATTTCATGGCGCTTACGCGTTTCCTTCAAACTAATTCCAAGAACATGTCACTTGTAACGATTATACACTATATTATTATTCGCATAGCTTTTTACCTACGACGGAACGGAGATGGTATATGCGTTTGGGGTGACAGGATGTTTGTGCAAATACATGTTGCCATTTTTCTCCAAAACTACTGGTTGGATTTTGATGCAGTTTTCAGTTATGGGTTCAGGTTTGATTGGTGCATGTTCTTAGATAAATGTTACGATGACAACTCACCAGAGGGCGCTGCAGCGAACATTATATGTGAAAAGTAATGTTGCCTATTTTCTCAAAAACTACTAGTCCGATTTTGATGCAGTTTTCAGTTATGAGTTTGGGTTTGATTGGTGAATGTTCTTAGATAGGTGTTACGGTGATAACTCACCAGGGGGCGCTGCAGCAAACATTATTTGTGATGAAAGCAATGTTGCCACTTTTCTCCATAACTACTAGTTCGATTTTGATGCAGTTTACAGTCATGGGTTTGAGTTAGATTGATACATGTTTCTAGATAGATATTACGGTGACAGCCACATGCTATTTGCCTTGGTAAATCCTGTCTCCATGTCGATTTATATTGATATTTCGTTTGAGGAACTTTTACTGAGGAAATCTGTTGTATTTGTAAGAAAACGTTCGAACAATTAAATTACACAATATCACAGACACAACTTGACACAAGAAGTCAGAGTTCATACATACTTACTCTGTGGTCAGAGTGCAACATGTGACGTCATATTTTCTGATTGGTGTTTGATGTCACGTGACTGACTGCCTAATTTTTTCAAACTTATTTTCTAAAAATAATAGTAATCTATATTCTTTGTACCAATTTATATAACTTTTTGTTATCTATTCATTGGAAATAGTCGTAAGAAACATACATCAATCCGATTTATTCTTAGTGGACACAAGCCTATTATTCTAAGTAGTTAGTAGTATATGGTACTAGTTATAGGATGTACCTACCTACTTATTACTATAAGTATGTGCACATGAAAATGTGAAGCGTCCGTAGCTTGATGGTAAAGAAGTTCAACTTGCGTTTCGACGACGTAAGTTGAATCCCTGGTCACTTCACTACTGACACACTCCTAAACTCCACGCCAGCGAAGCATTCTCATTTTTTTTACATAATTATTTAGTTTATACTTTCGATTATTGGCACTTGGTGGAACCTATAGTAAGAAATGATGAACAAACACACTTGTACACTATTCCACAACTTTCTTTGATTTATTTTCACCGACCGGTTTCACTTTTCAGCATTATCAAAGGTGTTTTTCCGGTCGGTGAAATCACATAAAGTTGTGCAATAGTGTACAATTGTGTTTGTTCATCATGTACTTACTTTTTATATAAAATTACAACCCTAAAAAAAAAGATCTTTTATATTCCTCTTTCCTGGTTAGAAAGGATTTTTTAAACAGTGTGCGGGTGTGGTTTGATCTGGAAAAATCTTTGACGTTAACAATACAAATCATTAGAAATAATAATAATAATAATAATGTTGATTCAATAGCATCGGTATCCTGGTTACGATTTGGTGATCTCTTCGGAGAAACTGAGGGTTTTATCTGTGCAATCACTGACGAAGTCGTGATGACGAATAACTATCGGAGATTTATTGTCAAAGATGGGACGCTAGACATCTGTCGGGCATGTCATCGTCCCGGAGAATCTTTAAGACATATTATCTCTGGTTGTTCCCGTCTTGCGAACGGTGAGTATTTGCACAGACACAACCAAGTAGCCAGGATAATCCACCAGCAACTTGCTCTAAAGTATAATCTTGTCGACGTGGAGGTACCTTATTACAAGTATGTGCCCGACCCAGTTCTTGAGAACGGTCATGTCACATTGTATTGGGATCGATCTATTATCACTGATAGGACTGTTATAGCTAACAGACCTGATATAGTGATAATGGATCGATTAAAGCGCCTTGCAGTAATTGTCGATATCACTGTGCCACATGACGAGAATCTCGTGAAAGCAGAAAAAGATAAACAAATTAAATATTTAGACCTAGCTCACGAGATTGTCGACATGTGGGATGTGGATTCGGCAATTATTGTTCCGATAGTCGTATCTGCGCATGGTCTAATAGCCAAGAGCCTCGACCTCCACCTACAGAGGCTCGCGTTAGGCAGCTGGATCAAGGGCTTGATGCAGAAGGCGGTTCTGTTGAATACGGCCCGTATTGTGCGGAAGTTCCTGTCTTTGGAGCCCTAACCACCGGTAGCTTGGTCCCTGTACCCGATGCCGGTGGGTTACTGTTTTTTATATTTTTAAATGTATTTTTTTATAAATCTATTTAAAAATGTAATAAATATGTGTTAAGTGTTAATAAAGAGAATAATAATAGTTATAATATTATATTATTATATAATACTGGCAACTCTGGACATCTGTACATACGTCATTTTCATCAATAAAATATTTTAATATTTTTATCTCAAATATCTTCCTCAATTTTTAAAATTCTTACTGATTTCTAAATTATATCACCAAAAAGTCCATAAATATTATATTTCACAATTTATTACAAGAATACCAAAGTCTGCAAATATGAAGCGAAGTTTTGACAAACGTCAACTATCAAAATATCAGAATGTTACGAGAAAATAAATTTTATGAATGATTATGGATAGCGATGAAAACAAGAGCCAGGAGTAAAAATGCACAGATAACACCCCCGGACTCATCACTTAGCTCCGCCTCGCAAGCGCTGGACCGCACTCCTGCGACACAAGTGCTTGCTGAGGCGTCGAGTTCATCGTCAAGTGATGAGTATTTTTCCCCGCCGACGTCGCCAACACCTGTACGCCGGCGAGGGAGAGGCCGGCCGCCGAGCAGTTTGGGGCCCCGAAGCCTACCAGCTTCGAGTAGGGTCCCCACTACCGGTGGTATTGTGCACCGCATGCGATGGACTTCATCCATCAATGAAAACGTCATGCGGGCATATTATGAGGCTACAGAAGGGGAAACCAACCTGACTGCGTACCGTTCAAGGATGCTTCCTTTGTTTCAGGCTCTTGAACCAACAATGACCGTTGCCGTCCAGCGACTATCGGATCAAGTGCGGGCTATACAACGATGCAAGTTGTTGGATCAACCTGTGCTTGATCGACTACGCCTGGAAGTGTTATCTACTCGACCAGCTCCAGCGTCAACGAGAGCACCGTCACCTGCTACACACACGGTTGCAACTAGTGCCACTTTAGTTGATATAGTTGATACCGTGCTCGACGTGGGAGATGATACGAGTGATATATCTGTCCAGGTAAGCGAGCAATTAAGGAGTACTTTAGAGGATGTGATCTCTCAATATAGGTTTGCACCTAATTCTAGACCACGGCTACCACGCTTACCCATGCATAGACGAAATCTGGCGTTGATGGGAGCCCTGAATGCGTTGCTAGCTCCGTACTTACGGACTAGCAATGATTTGCTCGATACCCACTCGATTCTTTACTGTGGAGCTATTACCGCTTGTCGTGTTGCACGCGTTAAATTCCCTGAATTTAACCGTGCACCACGATCGGGTGGTGTGCCCGTATGGCAGGCAAGAATCGAGCGACGTATCGGCACATTTAGGACTCTCATTGCGAAGCTTATCTGTTTTAGCCGGGGAAATAGTCGTCCCCGGGTCATGCGTTTCGTGAGTCAGGCATTCGCTGGGACCGGTATTCGTCCCCAGCAATACTTAACCAATGTCACGGAACGTATTGACTTTCTGAAACAGAAAGTGTATGCATGGGCAAGCCGTATCCGTCGTTATAGAGAGCGTGTAAATAGATACTGGCAGAATCGCATCTTCCAAAGTGACCAAAGGAAGGTGTACCGAGAGTGGGAGGGAACTGGACAACGTTTGAGCGACGGACAACTGCCAGATGCTCACACCATGAATCAATTTTGGCGTGACATATGGTCGGTGCCCGTCGAACATTCGGAGGGCGACTGGATCCGTGTCGTCGAGCGTGAATGCAGTATCATCGAACCCATGGAGTCTATTACCATAGACTCCGAAGATGTTAGTTGTGCAATTCGTAAGGCCCCGAACTGGAAAAGTCCTGGGCCGGATGGATTGCACAACTTTTGGATAAAGTGGGTTCAGAGCTCGCATGAACGCTTAGCAACACAGTATCAAGAAGCCCTCGAGTCTGGTTCCTTACCCGCTTTTATGACCACTGGCATCACCTTCCTGCTCCATAAATCAGGTAGTACCACGGAACCGAAAAACTATAGACCTATCACTTGCTTACCTACCATCTACAAGCTCCTTACATCCATTCTGAGAAGTAAATTAAATTCACACATAATGTCTAACAATATTTTAGATAACGCTCAGAATGGATGTAGGGCTGGGTCACGTGGTACTAAGGAGCTACTCCTTATTGACATGGCCATTAGCCAACAGGTCAAGCGGAGTAGGGGCGCCCTCTCTACTGCCTGGATTGACTACAAGAAGGCCTATGATTCGGTGCCTCATTCATGGCTGAGGAGGATTTTAGAGTTGTATAAAATTAATCCGACTCTTAAATCCTTCTTAGTCTCGTGTATGGGGCAGTGGACCACAGTCCTTCGTCAACCAGGTAGTGGTGGGTACGCCTCTGATTCGCATGACTTGATAAGGATTGAGCGTGGTATATTCCAGGGCGACAGTTTGAGTCCATTGTGGTTTTGTTTAGCACTGAATCCACTTAGCACATTGCTGAAGGATTCAGGGCTAGGCTATCGGTTTCGTAGAGGGGGTGAGGTTATTTCTCACCTGATGTATATGGATGACCTCAAACTATTCACACCGAAGCACCAAGATTTAGTGACATTATTAAAAACTACGGAAGTTTTTAGTAATGCCATTAAGATGGAGTTCGGTGTTGATAAGTGTGCGGTTATGCATGTACAGCGGGGGAAGGTTGTAAATTCACCGAATCTACAACTTTCTGAGATAATAACTCTCAGATCTCTCACCGAGACCGAAACATACAAATACCTAGGTATGTCAGAGTCATTGGGTATAGCGGTAGAGGATATTAAGAAATCGGTGAAAGAACGTTTTTTTGGCCGCCTGACAAAAGTTCTTAACAGTTCTTTGTCCGGTGGTAACAAAATGCGGGCTTTCAACGGTTGGGTGATACCTTTATTGTTGTACTCCTTTGGCATACTTAGGTGGACTCAAACGGAACTAGACGCCCTGGATAGGCGAGTCCGTCAACAACTGACATTGCATCGAATGTTACACCCACGATCGTCTGTCATGAGACAGTACATTCCACGGAAGTGGGGGGGTCGAGGCTTTTTGAATGCCAAGAACCTCCACAACCGTGAAGTGTGCAGTCTCAGGGATTACTTCCTACAGAATGGATGTGACATTCATTGCGATGTTGTGAAAGTTGACAAGGGCCTTACACCTCTTTCCTTGGCTAACGAGAACTGGCGTAAACCAAAGGTGTTAAGTACTGAAGACCGTAAGGACGTATGGAAGAGCAAGGAGCTACACGGGTGGTTCTACCGAGTCTTAACAGGACTCGATGTAGACCTGCTCGCATCGGTGAACTGGCTGCGTTTTGGGGACCTCTTTGGGGAAACTGAAGGTTTTGCCTGTGCAATTGCAGATGAGGTTATCAAGACGAACAACTATCGGAAATACATCATGAAGGACGGTACGGTCGACATTTGTCGAGCATGCCACCGTCCTGGTGAATCACTTCGCCATATTATTTCCGGTTGTTCGTATCTTGCTAACACCGAGTACTTGCATAGGCACAATCAAGTAGCCAGGATCATCCACCAGCAACTTGCTCTTCAATATGGCCTTATTGAGTTTGAAGTACCGTACTATAAGTACACACCAGTGCCAGTTCTTGAGAATGGTCGTGCATTGCTCTACTGGGACCGATCAATCATCACGGACAGGACTATTGTTGCCAATAGGCCCGATATCGTGTTGGTTGATCGGACCCAGCGTCGGGCAGTGCTCGTCGATGTCGCCGTCCCGCATGACGAGAATCTTGTTAAGGCAGAGAAGGACAAACTTAGTAAGTACCTTGATCTGTCCTTCGAGATAACCGCCATGTGGGACGTAGACTCGACGATCATTGTCCCGGTGGTCGTTTCGGCAAACGGACTAATAGCTAAGAGTTTCGATCAACACCTCAAGAGACTCTCGTTAGATTGTTGGATCAAGAGTCAGATTCAGAAGGCTGTTATCCTCGACACGTGCCGTATTGTTAGGAGGTTTCTCAGTCTGTAGCCTCCACCGCCGGTAGTTTGGGTCCTACTCCGCTACTGGTGGGACACTATTTTTTATATTTTTAAATGTATTTGTGTTTTTTATAAATCTATTTAAAAATGTATAAAATAAGAATGTTATTGAATAAACGAAATAATAATAATATAACCTGGCAACACTGCTACAAAACAGTCACATTTTTTTCTTGAGGAGCATTTACTAAAATATTTTACCTTTAATCTACAATAATACAAAAATATCATTCAAAACATAATAAAAGTACAAATATATATCTATAACAAAAAAATCAGCATGAAGAAAATCCGGAAAAAACACAAACAAATATTTTATAAATTATAGTACACTTTGACACATTATGTCAGTGTAACAAACTGAAAATGATAATATGAAAATAAGATGATAATCAAGAAAAAATATAATGTTGACCAGAGCTGGCGCCAAAAAAGCACAATTACCAACCCCGGACTTGTCGCACAGCTCCGCCTTACAGTCGTCGACAACTGTGACTACTGGTGAGGCGTCGAGCTCAAGCAGCGACGAGTTTTTCTCTCCGCCGACGTCGCCTCTACCTGTACGTCGGCAGGGGAGAGGCCGGCCACCGACTGGCTTGGGACCCCGAGGCCCTCCGGCTTCGATTACGGACCCCGCTACCGGTGGTAATGTGCACCGCATTCGATGGAACTTCGGTATGAATGAAAACGTGATGCGGGCATATTTTGTGGCTACAGAGGGGGGAACTAGTCTCACTGCGTACCGTGTTCGCATGCTACCTCTGTTTCAGGTACTTGAACCAGATGTCAACGTATCGGCACAACGCCTATCGGATCAGGTGCGCGCCATACAACGCTGTCACCTGTTGGATGACGCTACACTTGAAAGGCTACGCTTAGAAGTGTGTAGTGGTATCACGCCTTCTTCATTGCAACCATTACCTGTGCCATTACAAAGTAACCGTAATGAAAGAACGCAAGAAAACATCATCTCACATGTTGGTAAAGAAGTGAGTGATGCTGCTATACCTGTAAGTACTCAATACAATGAGGAATTAAGGAGCGCTTTGGAGCGAGCGATTGGTGAGTTTCAATCTGTCCCTATTGAGTGTAGACCGCGGCTTCCGCGTTTGCCCACACATAAAAAAAACGTGGCGCTAGTGTGTGCCCTAGACTCGATGTTAACATCGTTTTTTAACAACTGCAGAAACATTACTGATGCCCATTCCATTCTGTACTGTGCAGCTGTTGCAGTATGTCGAATAGCTGGTGTTAAATTTTTTAAACAAGAAACAGCTATTCGACCAAAGCCTGCTATACCAGCTTGGCAGTGCAGAATTGAACGGCGCATCAACGAGGCTAGGGTGCTCATTGGCAAGCTACACTGCTTCAGGACGGGCAATACACGCCCGAGAGTCATGCGCTTTGTGACCCGTGCATTCGTGGGAACTAATATTAGGCCCTGTGAATACTCTGTTCGGGTCACAGAGCGCATCGATTACCTGAAGCAGAAAGTTTATGCGTGGGCGAACCGCATAAGGCGGTACAAAAAAAGAGTGGACAGATACACTCAGAATCGCTTGTTCCAAAAAAATGAGAGGTGGGTATATAGAGGGTGGGAGCGACCTAACTCGGATGTGACTGATGGGAGTCTACCTGATGCTGTTTCTACAGTTAACTTCTGGAAAAGCATCTGGTCGACGCCCGTCAGTCATACACAGGATGCGTGGATTAGGGATGTTGAGCGGGCGTGTGAACCAATTCCAGCTATGGAACCTATAACCATATCTGAAGAAGATATTGGTTGTGCAGTTCGTTCGTTGCCAAATTGGAAATCTGCTGGACCGGACGGACTGCACAACTTTTGGTTAAAATGGTTCCGTAGCTCACACGCTTGCTTGGCATCTTGCTTCCAGTCATCCCTTGAGTCATCGTCGCTTCCAGCTTTTATGACTACCGGAGTAACCCACCTCCTATACAAATCTGGTAGTACCACAGACCCCAAAAATTATAGACCTATAACTTGTCTACCTACCATATACAAACTTTTTACATCCATCCTGAGAGTAAAAATATATTCACATGTACAAAACAATAACATCTTGTCAATCTCTCAGAATGGATGTAAAAGTGGGGCACGTGGTACGAAAGAGCTCCTTATTATTGACATGGCTGTTTGCCAGCAGGTACGCCGCAACCGAAAGAACCTTGCGACATGCTGGATTGACTATAAGAAAGCGTACGATTCTGTGCCTCATACATGGCTTCGGAGGGTGCTAGAGCTGTATAAAGTTGATGCAACTCTATGCACCTTTTTGGGGTCATGTATGAGACAATGGAGTACGGTTCTTGTTTATCCAGGGTGTCGTCAGGTTCTAGGAGGTGGTGTACCAATAGGGATTGAGAGAGGTATTTTCCAGGGTGATAGTCTGAGTCCGTTGTGGTTTTGTCTAGCACTAAATCCTCTCAGTACGTTACTAGAGGGTTCAGGGTTAGGCTATCGGATGCGCAGAGGGGGTCAAATTTTGTCCCACCTTTTTTACATGGATGACCTAAAGTTATTTGCCCCTAATGGCCCCGATTTGATGGCTTTGCTAAAAGTTACTGAAACTTTTAGTAAGGCCATCAGTATGGAGTTTGGGGTAGATAAGTGTGCGGTCATGCATGTAAAAAGGGGCGGGATTGTGGAATCTGAAGGAGTCAATCTTTCAGATTTCACACGATTTGGGTCGCTCTCCGCAACCGAAACCTACAAATATCTAGGTATGTCTCAAGCTCTGTGTATTGCTGAAACTGACATGAAACAGAAGTTGCAGGATCGTTTCTTTGGCCGCCTGAAAAAAATACTGAAAAGTCTTTTATCAGGCGGTAACAAGGTGCGTGCTGTCAACGGCTGGGCCATGCCAGTCTTAGTTTACTCTTTTGGCATACTTAGATGGACTCAGACGGAGTTAGAAGCTCTGGATAGGAAGGTGCGTTGTCTATTGACTTCATATCGAATACACCACACACGTTCGTCAGTAATGAGGTTGTATATACCACGGAAATGTGGGGGTCGAGGATTTTTAAATGCCAAGACTCTCCATAACCGTGAGATATGCAACCTTAGAGAGTATTTCCTACAGGTGGACGTGGATATGCATCGAGATGTTGTGGCAATAGACAACGGACTGACCCCGCTGTCCCTTGCGAAAGAGAACTGGCGCAAACCTGTAATATTAAGTGTATCTGATCGGAAGGAAATATGGAAGAGCAAGGAACTGCATGGTCGATTTTATCGGGCTCTAAATGGGCCCGATGTTGATTCAATAGCATCGGTATCCTGGTTACGATTTGGTGATCTCTTCGGAGAAACTGAGGGTTTTATCTGTGCAATCACTGACGAAGTCGTGATGACGAATAACTATCGGAGATTTATTGTCAAAGATGGGACCCTAGACATCTGTCGGGCATGTCATCGTCCCGGAGAATCTTTAAGACATATTATCTCTGGTTGTTCCCGTCTTGCGAACGGTGAGTATTTGCACAGACACAACCAAGTAGCCAGGATAATCCACCAGCAACATGACGAGAATCTCGTGAAGGCAGAGAAGGACAAACTTAGCAAGTACCTCGATTTGTCCTACGAGATAACCGCCATGTGGGACGTAGACTCGACGATCATTGTCCCGGTGGTCGTTTCGGCAAACGGATTAATAGCGAAGAGTCTCGATCAACATCTCAAGAGACTCTCGTTAGATTGTTGGATCAAGAGTCAGATTCAGAAGGTTGTTATCCTCGACACGTGCCGTATTGTTAGGAGGTTTCTTAGTCTGTAGCCTCCACCACCGGTAGTTTGGGTCCTACTCCGCTACTGGTGGGTCACTATTTTTTATATTTTTAAATGTATTTTTTTATAAATCTATTTAAAAATGTAATAAATATGTGTTAAGTGTTAATAAAGAGAATAATAATAATAATGGCAACACTGCTAAGAACAAGTCACACTTTTTTCTTACTCTCAATTTTATTCAAATATTTTACGTATAAATACTAATATAATTTCGACCAATACCATTTTAAATCAATATACACATATTTCGAAATAGAAAAGAAAAACATGAAAAAAATCAAGAACATGAAATATCCAGAAAATCTAAAACCATTGACAGTTTGACATAATATATACTGTCACTGTGCTATATGCATAATGAGTGAAAATAAATTAAATCAAGAAAAAACAAAGAGAAGAAGTAAAAGGAATGTTGACCAGAGCACGTGCCAAGCAAACAGCACTTACACCATCCCCGGACTCGTCGCACAGCTCCGCCTCACAGTCGCCGACAATTGTGGCTACTGGTGAGGCGTCGAGCTCAAGCAGCGATGAGTTTTTCTCCCCACCGACGTCGCCTCCACCTGTACGTCGGCAGGGGAGAGGCCGGCCACCGACTGGCTTAGGACCCCGAGGCCCTCCGGCTTCGATTAGGGACCCCGCTACCGGTGGTAATGTGCACCGCATTCGATGGAGTCTCTCTATGAACGAAAACGTGATGCGGGCATATTTTGTGGCTACAGAGGGAGGAATTAACCTCACTGCGTACCGTGTCCGCATGCTGCCCCTGTTTCAGGTACTTGAACCAGATGTCAACGTAACAGCACAACGCCTATCGGATCAGGTGCGCGCCATACAACGCTGTCATCTGTTGGATGACGCCGCACTTGAGAGGCTACGCTTAGAAGCATGTAACAGTATCATCCCTTCTTCATTACATAGTAACCGTAACTCCACTACAGTAGAAAATGAAATACCTCCCGTCTTAACAGTTAATGAAGAAGTAAATGATGCTGCTACATCTGTAAGTATCCAGTGCAATGATGAATTAAGGAGCGTTTTGGAACAAGCGATTGGTGAGTTTAGATCTGTCCCTATTCAGTGTAGACCGCGGCTTCCACGTTTGCCTACGCATAGAAAAAATATAGCGCTAGTGTGTGCCCTAGACTCGATTTTAAAATCTTATTTTCTCAATTGTGATGATCTCACTGATGCGCATTCAATCCTGTATTGTGCGGCTGTTACAGTATGTCGAGTAGCTGGTGTTAAATTTAATAAGCAAGAATCAGCTGCTCGACCAAGACCTACAGTACCAGCTTGGCAATGCAGGATTGAACGTCGCATTACCGAGGCTAGGGTGCTCATAGGCAAGCTACACTGCTTCAGGACGGGCAATACACGCCCGAGAGTCATGCGCTTCGTGACCCGGGCATTCGCGGGAACTAACGTGAGTCCCCGTGAATACTCTGTACGGGTTACGGAGCGCATTGATTTCCTGAAGCAGAAAATCTATGCGTGGGCAAACCGTATAAGGCGATATAAAAAGAGAGTAGACAGATATACACAAAATCGCTTGTTCCAAAAAGACGAGAGGTGGGTATACAGAAGGTGGGAGCGACCTGATTCAGATGTGACTGATGGGAGTCTACCTGATGCTGATGCTACAGTTGCCTTTTGGAAAAACATTTGGTCGACACCCGTCAGTCATACGCAGGGTGGGTGGATTGGGGATGTAGAGCGGGCGTGTGAACCAATACAAGCTATGGAACCTATAACCATATCTGAAGATGATATTGGTTGTGCAGTTCGTTCGTTACCAAATTGGAAATCAGCTGGACCGGACGGACTGCACAACTTTTGGCTAAAATGGTTCCGTAGCTCGCACGCCTGCTTGGCATCTTGCTTCCAGTCATCCCTTGAGTTAGCGTCGCTTCCATCTTTTATGACTACCGGAGTTACTCACCTTCTTTATAAATCTGGTGGTACCACAGACCCCAAAAATTACAGACCCATTACTTGTTTACCAACTATATACAAACTTTTTACATCTATTCTGAGAGTCAAAATGTATTCACATATAGAAAACAACAATATATTGTCCATCTCTCAGAATGGATGTAAAAGTGGGGCACGTGGTACTAAAGAGCTCCTTATTCTTGACATGGCTGTTTGTCAGCAGGTACGTCGCAACCGAAAGAACCTTGCGACATGCTGGATTGACTACAAAAAAGCGTATGATTCTGTACCTCATACATGGCTTCTAAAGGTGCTGGAGTTGTATAAAATAGATGCAACTCTGTGCACCTTTTTGAGGTCATGTATGAGACAATGGAATACGGTTTTGGTTTATCCAGGATGTCGTCAGATTCTAGGAGGTGGTGTACCAATAGGGATCGAGAGAGGAATATTCCAGGGCGATAGTCTGAGTCCGTTATGGTTTTGCCTAGCACTGAATCCTCTCAGTACGCTACTAGAGGGTTCAGGGTTAGGCTATCGGATGCGGAGAGGGGGTCAAATTTTATCCCACCTTTTTTACATGGATGACCTAAAGTTATTTGCCCCTAATGGCCCCGAATTGATGGCTTTACTAAAAGTTACTGAAACTTTTAGTAAGGCTATCAGTATGGAGTTCGGGGTAGATAAGTGTGCGGTCATGCATGTGAAAAAGGGCGGGATTGTGGAATCTGAAGGAGTCAGTCTTTCGGATTTCACACAATTTGAGTCGCTCTCCGCAACCGAAACCTACAAATATCTAGGTATGTCCCAAACTCTGTGTATTGCTGAGATTGACATGAAACGGACGTTACAGGACCGTTTCTTTGGCCGCCTGAAGAAAGTATTGAAAAGTCTCTTGTCAGGCGGTAACAAGGTACGGGCTGTTAACGGCTGGGCCATGCCAGTCTTAGTATACTCTTTTGGCATACTTAGATGGACTCAGACCGAATTAGAAGCTCTGGATAGAAAGGTACGTTGTCTATTGACTTCATACCGAATGCACCACCCACGTTCGTCAGTAATGAGGTTGTATATCCCACGGAAATGTGGAGGTCGAGGATTTTTAAACGCTAAGAGTCTCCATAACCGTGAGATATGCAACCTTAGAGAGTACTTCTTACAGGTGGATGTGGGTCTGCATCGAGATGTCGTGGCAATTGATAACGGACTGACCCCACTCTCCCTAGCTAAAGAGAACTGGCGCAAACCGGTAATACTAGGTGTATCTGATCGCAAGGAAATATGGAAGAGCAAAGAGCTTCACGGTCGTTTTTATCGGGCTCTACACGGGCCCGATGTTGATTTTACAGCTTCCATATCCTGGTTACGTTTCGGTGATCTCTTTGGAGAAACTGAAGGTTTCATCTGTGCAATCACTGACGAAGTTATGATGACGAATAACTATCGGAGATTTATTGTCAAAGATGGGACGCTAGACATCTGTCGGGCATGTCATCGTCCCGGAGAATCTTTAAGACATATTATCTCTGGTTGTTCCCGTCTTGCGAACGGTGAGTATTTGCACAGACACAACCAAGTAGCCAGGATTATCCACCAACAACTTGCTCTAAAATATAACCTTGTTGACTTAGAGATACCTTATTACAGGTATGTGCCCGACCCAGTTCTTGAAAATGGCCATGCTACATTGTATTGGGATCGGTCTATTATCACTGATAGGACTATTATAGCCAACAAACCAGATATAGTGATAATAGATCGATTAAAACGCCTTGCAATAATTGTCGATATCACTGTGCCGCATGACGAGAATCTCGTGAAAGCAGAAAAAGATAAACAAATTAAATATTTGGACTTAGCTCACGAGATTGTCGACATGTGGGATGTGGATTCGGCGATTATTGTTCCGATAGTCGTATCTGCCCATGGTTTAATAGCCAAGAGCCTCGACCACCACCTACAGAGGCTCGCGTTAGGCAGCTGGGTCAAGGGCTTGATGCAGAAGGCGGTTCTGTTGGATACGGCCCGTATTGTGCGGAAGTTCCTATCTCTGGAGCCCTAATCACCGGTAGCTTGGTCACTGTACTCGATACCGGTGGGTCACTATTTTTTATATTTTTAAATATATTTGTGATTTTTATAATTTTATTTAAAAATATAGTAAATATGTAATAAAATGTAATAAAGGGAATAATAATAATAATAAATATGTTAGAACAATCCACACAACGCCATCTAGTCTCAAACTAAGCAGAGCTTGTGTTATGAGTACTAGATAAACTGATATAAATACTTATATACATTTTTTTTTTTTGTAAATACATACATATTATACATAGGAAACATCCAGACTTCGGTATAAACGTATGTGTCATCACACAAAGTTTGTCCCGACCGGGAATCGAACCCGAGACTCCGGCGTCGAAAGCGGATACACTACCGACCACGCCACCGAAGCAGTCAAATACTGCCACAGTTCATAAACTATCCGAAAAGGTATAATAAAGGTAGAAGCCAGTGTCAGGTCTTTGTAATCACTCAACTATTATGGCCGTTAGTATAAATACTGCAATGGCCGTTATATATAAATTTGTAACGCATATTTGTTTTAGCCCAATGATTATTCAGGATCATTTTCACCATTATCAGAGATGAAAGCATAATTACTTTTGTGGCAGCATAACTTATATTGGTCAAAATTGGTCAATGTAAAAAAGGCCTTTAATTATTTTTATAATTACTTTAATTGATACATATTACATACATATTACACAAACAGACAAAAATTTAAATTATATGAAGGAGAGAAGAGGAACAAATTATTAAGTATATGAAAATTAATGAATTCCGACATTAATTAATATATTTAATACAACTTTTAAAATAGTTAATTAGTTCAACAGATGTTTTAATTTTACAATTATTGATTATACAAAAACTTATTCCACCTTAAATTAAATGTAATAATAACTATGTATGTAGGTACAAAGTCAGACCTAGTTAGGGTAGTATTTTCACGTCATGTCATTTGCTATTTTGTATTCCCACACAACGCACCTATAATTTGTTCTATTAGAGCCCTTTTGTAGTTTAAATTTTCTATAGTTTGTTCCATTATATTCATTTCGTGTTTCATTTTTGTGAACTGTGTGTACAGTCTCTGGACTTTACTACATTTTCCTCTCTTTTTCTGACACTTGACTTTCGGTAACGCGTTTCGAAGTTTTGTAAAATTAAAAGGTTGGTTTTGTGTACATTGAGGAGTTTCATTAATCCTCGTTGTTGTCGATAAAGTCAGCTTTTGTCGAAATAGATCTTTTAATATTTCGACCGACTTGGAATTTGATCGGGCGTTTCCAGTTCTCTTATTCGGTTTAAAATCCTTGCTTCGGTTGGAGTGGCCAGGTTTATATGAAGCCACCTTCTGGAAGTGAAATAAATAAAAGATTAATTTGTGAAGAGTAACACCTGTTACTTAAACTTCTAATGTGCAATTAAAGTGTATGACTTTGTGGTGTTAGCCACACAGATCTGTTTTAATTACCTCAACGGAGGAGTGATCGTGTGGTGCATGTACATCATTTGATTTCCACGAATCATCAGCGTGCCCGTCGCGGCATGTTTCAGGTTCTCCTAAAAAAACATTAAACGTGAATCTCCATAGCTATTAAGTACAATTAATGAACATGTTTAACGGGAATCCCGGGAATCGATCGCGTGGTTATTTTGACCAATCACACGTAAAATTTATTAAATTATATCACTTAAAATAAAATAAGTTTTTCACATAGTTAAATACACACACAAACTAGTGCTATTCAACATAGGGGACACTGAGCATCATGACTGTAAAGAGAACACAGAATTTTAAGAAATTATTAATAAATACTCACCCAAATGCACGTTCGACATTGCAGGCTCGGTGTATTCTATGTTGCGGTTCATTTTTAAATCAAATTGATAGATTGTCAACGTACGTCTTCTTCTGACGAAGGATGTGGTAAGACTGATTGGGAGACTGGACTATGGATAGAAGTTGCCTCAACATTTGGTGGAGTTCTCACGCCCAGGTAAATACCCTATGTTATTATCAGTGGTCCCTACTTCTTACAAGACAATAGGCTTTGTCAAAGCTAATAAAACCCTTATCTTGGTGCCAATATCGTAACTTTCATGAAAACACCAAATGCAGATTGTATAAACGATTACAACGTCAGGCAATAAAAGTAGGCATACGTATCTACGCCGTAATTCGTGTTCCTTTCCTTGAGAAACCCAAGTTAGTAAACCCCACTAAATCGTCGCTTACCGGCTAAATTACTTTACCTGGAAGAAGAAAGGACTCTAAACCGTGATTAAACTCTAACATAATTTTATTACATCCTTTTGTTACTAACACTAATGAGATGATGTGTTATTATTATGAAGCGACATCGTACATTGCAAAGTAACCTTTTTATACCATAAATAATGTCTTAAGTGCCACCATATTATCAGTCATGACTCGCGCCCGTTCTGATATTAAGACCACGGTTTTATTGGCACCTCCAAGAATACAATGTAGAATCCTCCAGATCAAACCACACCCGCACACTGTTTAAAAAATCCTTTCTAACCAGGAAAGAGGAATATAAAAGATCTTTCTTTTTAGGGTTGTAATTTTATATAAAAAGTAAGTACATGATGAACAAACACACTTGTACACTATTCCACAACTTTATTTGATTTATTTTCACCAACCGGTTTCAGTTTTCAGCATTATCAAAGGTGTTTTTTCCGGTGGGTGAAAATGGTACTAAGACAACGACACTATACCACGATACAATTTCCAAACAGGTTAGGAGTGAATATTTCTGAGCATATGAAAAGTACTAAATTAAGTAAAGTAGTAAGTAAGTACTAAATTAAATTAGCATTTAATCGACAGTTTTTGATATGTGAGAAAATCCACAATTATTCCCAATCACATAACCGCCCACAATTAGAATTTTTAATATTTATATCCAAAAACATGTGTGAACGTCTGTACCTCATTTAACGTTAGTATGTAGAAGTTTACAATTAAATTTAATGGTTTTCTATGTCTAAAAAGTACCCACTAGCATACAAAGAAACTCACAAACACGTACATCGACGAACATATTTACTATCGCCCCCTTTTTTACAAGTTAAAAGTTTGTGATAAAAGACTTGTTGAGCCGCGGGATTCAAATATAAAGATGGTGAATATGTTGTATGTGGTGTTAGGCGATAGAATGCAAAAAGTACATTGTTCTTTATGATCATAAAAAGGACTTAATGGCACGCGCCGCCCGAGAAGACATTGAAGGCATAAGAACAAAGCAAGTTGCTGCCCTCTTTGTCAAAAACACTTTTAATTATAGAGAATCAGAGTAGTAGTGTTACTTCTTTTTTAAATCCACGTCCCAAGGCCGTTGCCGGGCGCCTCAGTTGTGCACTCGGAAGAATTCCCCGTGGCACACGACGGTATAACCAGTTGCTGATCAAGCTTAGCATACATGTAAGTAGTAGGATTATTTGTACCTATAGATAAGTAAATCCTATCTCAGTATACCGACAATAGGCTTGTGTCCCAAATATCAAAAATTGATTAATTCTGTAGTTCCCCGTTTTGATTCTATATAGTCACAAAAATGTATTATTTTGATTTAAAACAATCACTTACATAGTTTCTTTTGCGATTATTTACAATAAGAATTACAATATACAAAATATACATAATTATAGACTAAAAATATTTAAGCTAAGGTGTCAACGCATGTAGCGTCCCACACCCATATTCCACGGTAGCAACGACATACCGTCCGGTCTCTTTCCATCGCTTCGTGCTAAACCATTTGGTTCACGTACGGGTGGAAGACCTGCGGTGGAAAGAGCCCTACGAAATATGTCGTTTAGAATAGCGTGCCGAGGTATACGACCTGCGCTTCTGCTACAAGAAAGGTCATGGTGTCCCAGATTATCGACGTCTACTCCACAGGTGCAATGATGCGGGGATACACAAGGTGTACCCAGCCGAAGGCAAGTGGCAATGCGGAAGGTTGTGTCGTCCAACATTGTACCGATGTTGGGCGATGGGAGCGCCTGGAACCATAACCCTGACTCCCATTCTCCAACAGCTAGTAGGCGTGCACGCTCTCAAATATTGACAGAAGTGTCAATTAGTGTATTAATTCTCAATTTACAGAGCGGCGAATCCCACAGTCGCTGTGAGCCTAGGCGTGAGGGCATGTCAGTGTCGGGGCAAGACATCCTCCAAGCATTTATGGTATCGGTCTTGCATCGCACCTCGGAATCAATCAGTGTATTTGACAAAATTTTCCTGACTAATTCTTCGGTGCTATGGACCGACGACAGAAATGCTGGCAGACTGACATCTGTGACTCTACGAATACCTAGAAATAGTGAAAGTTGAATGAATACTGATTTAAAAAATGTATTTAAATTTGTAACGAAAACGCTCCAATCTGTCATGGCACCCTGGGTGACGTCACAGGTTGCGAAACAAATCAAAATGTGTTGGACTGGCATTGAGTTATTATTATTACGTATAGAGAAGCTATCCTGAACAAAAAACTAACGCCTTTTGCCAAGAGTTACAACTAAAGTTCGCTGCAGCTATTAAACAATAAATTAGTCGTATAATCATAATATGAATATTCAAGCGCAAGATCGCTTCTTAGTTATAGTTTTTTACGACCAAAAGGTCAAAAGCGCCGAGAATTTCATGGCGCTTACGCGTTTCCTTCAAACTAATTCCAAGAACATGTCACTTGTAACGATTATACACTATAGACTGGACACGCATAGCTTTTTACCTACGACGGAACGGAGATGGTATATGCGTTTGGGGTGACAGGATGTTTGTGCAAATACATGTTGCCATTTTTCTCCAAAACTACTGGTTGGATTTTGATGCAGTTTTCAGTTATGGGTTCAGGTTTGATTGGTGCATGTTCTTAGATAAATGTTACGATGACAACTCACCAGAGGGCGCTGCAGCGAACATTATATGTGAAAAGTAATGTTGCCTATTTTCTCAAAAACTACTAGTCCGATTTTGATGCAGTTTTCAGTTATGAGTTTGGGTTTGATTGGTGAATGTTCTTAGATAGGTGTTACGGTGATAACTCACCAGGGGGCGCTGCAGCAAACATTATTTGTGATGAAAGCAATGTTGCCACTTTTCTCCATAACTACTAGTTCGATTTTGATGCAGTTTACAGTCATGGGTTTGAGTTAGATTGATACATGTTTCTAGATAGATATTACGGTGACAGCCACATGCTATTTGCCTTGGTAAATCCTGTCTCCATGTCGATTTGTATTGATATTTCGTTTGAGGAACTTTTACTGAGGAAATCTGTTGTATTTGTAAGAAAACGTTCGAACAATTAAATTACACAATATCACAGACACAACTTGACACAAGAAGTCAGAGTTCATACATACTTACTCTGTGGTCAGAGTGCAACATGTGACGTCATATTTTCTGATTGGTGTTTGATGTCACGTGACTGACTGCCTAATTTTTCCAAACTTATTTTCTAAAAATAATAGTAATCTATATTCTTTGTACCAATTTATATAACTTTTTGTTATCTATTCATTGGAAATAGTCGTAAGAAACATACATCAATCCGATTTATTCTTAGTGGACACAAGCCTATTATTCTAAGTAGTTAGTAGTATATGGTACTAGTTATAAGATGTACCTACCTACTTATTACTATAAGTATGTGCACATGAAAATGTGAAGCGTCCGTAGCTTGATGGTAAAGAAGTTCAACTTGCGTTTCGACGACGTAAGTTCAATCCCTGGTCACTTCACTACTGACACACTCCTAAACTCCACGCCAGCGAAGCATTCTCATTTTTTTATACATAATTATTTAGTTTATACTTTCGATTATTGGCACTTGGTGGAACCTATAGTAAGAAATGATGAACAAACACACTTGTACACTATTCCACAACTTTCTTTGATTTATTTTCACCGACCGGTTTCACTTTGCAGCATTATCAAAGGTGTTTTTCCGGTCGGTGAAATCACATAAAGTTGTGCAATAGTGTACAATTGTGTTTGTTCATCATGTACTTACTTTTTATATAAAATTACAACCCTAAAAAAAAAGATCTTTTATATTCCTCTTTCCTGGTTAGAAAGGATTTTTTAAACAGTGTGCGGGTGTGGTTTGATCTGGAAAAATCTTTGACGTTAACAATACAAATCATTAGAAATACTGCCCCAGTTCATAAACTATCCGAAAAGGTATAATAAAGGTAGAAGCCAGTGTCAGGTCTTTGTAATCACTCAACTATTATGGCCGTTAGTATAAATACTGCAATGGCCGTTATATATAAATTTGTAACGCATATTTGTTTTAGCCCAATGATTATTCAGGATCATTTTCACCATTATCAGAGATGAAAGCATAATTACTTTTGTGGCAGCATAACTTATATTGGTCAAAATTGGTCAATGTAAAAAAGGCCTTTAATTATTTTTATAATTACTTTAATTGATACATATTACATACATATTACACAAACAGACAAAAATTTAAATTATATGAAGGAGAGAAGAGGAACAAATTATTAAGTATATGAAAATTAATGAATTCCGACATTAATTAATATATTTAATACAACTTTTAAAATAGTTAATTAGTTCAACAGATGTTTTAATTTTACAATTATTGATTATACAAAAACTTATTCCACCTTAAATTAAATGTAATAATAACTATGTATGTAGGTACAAAGTCAGACCTAGTTAGGGTAGTATTTTCACGTCATGTCATTTGCTATTTTGTATTCCCACACAACGCACCTATAATTTGTTCTATTAGAGCCCTTTTGTAGTTTAAATTTTCTATAGTTTGTTCCATTATATTCATTTCGTGTTTCATTTTTGTGAACTGTGTGTACAGTCTCTGGACTTTACTACATTTTCCTCTCTTTTTCTGACACTTGACTTTCGGTAACGCGTTTCGAAGTTTTGTAAAATTAAAAGGTTGGTTTTGTGTACATTGAGGAGTTTCATTAATCCTCGTTGTTGTCGATAAAGTCAGCTTTTGTCGAAATAGATCTTTTAATATTTCGACCGACTTGGAATTTGATCGGGCGTTTCCAGTTCTCTTATTCGGTTTAAAATCCTTGCTTCGGTTGGAGTGGCCAGGTTTATATGAAGCCACCTTCTGGAAGTGAAATAAATAAAAGATTAATTTGTGAAGAGTAACACCTGTTACTTAAACTTCTAATGTGCAATTAAAGTGTATGACTTTGTGGTGTTAGCCACACAGATCTGTTTTAATTACCTCAACGGAGGAGTGATCGTGTGGTGCATGTACATCATTTGATTTCCACGAATCATCAGCGTGCCCGTCGCGGCATGTTTCAGGTTCTCCTAAAAAAACATTAAACGTGAATCTCCATAGCTATTAAGTACAATTAATGAACATGTTTAACGGGAATCCCGGGAATCGATCGCGTGGTTATTTTGACCAATCACACGTAAAATTTATTAAATTATATCACTTAAAATAAAATAAGTTTTTCACATAGTTAAATACACACACAAACTAGTGCTATTCAACATAGGGGACACTGAGCATCATGACTGTAAAGAGAACACAGAATTTTAAGAAATTATTAATAAATACTCACCCAAATGCACGTTCGACATTGCAGGCTCGGTGTATTCTATGTTGCGGTTCATTTTTAAATCAAATTGATAGATTGTCAACGTACGTCTTCTTCTGACGAAGGATGTGGTAAGACTGATTGGGAGACTGGACTATGGATAGAAGTTGCCTCAACATTTGGTGGAGTTCTCACGCCCAGGTAAATACCCTATGTTATTATCAGTGGTCCCTACTTCTTACAAGACAATAGGCTTTGTCAAAGCTAATAAAACCCTTATCTTGGTGCCAATATCGTAACTTTCATGAAAACACCAAATGCAGATTGTATAAACGATTACAACGTCAGGCAATAAAAGTAGGCATACGTATCTACGCCGTAATTCGTGTTCCTTTCCTTGAGAAACCCAAGTTAGTAAACCCCACTAAATCGTCGCTTACCGGCTAAATTACTTTACCTGGAAGAAGAAAGGACTCTAAACCGTGATTAAACTCTAACATAATTTTATTACATCCTTTTGTTACTAACACTAATGAGATGATGTGTTATTATTATGAAGCGACATCGTACATTGCAAAGTAACCTTTTTATACCATAAATAATGTCTTAAGTGCCACCATATTATCAGTCATGACTCGCGCCCGTTCTGATATTAAGACCACGGTTTTATTGGCACCTCCAAGAATACAATGTAGAATCCTCCAGATCAAACCACACCCGCACACTGTTTAAAAAATCCTTTCTAACCAGGAAAGAGGAATATAAAAGATCTTTCTTTTTAGGGTTGTAATTTTATATAAAAAGTAAGTACATGATGAACAAACACACTTGTACACTATTCCACAACTTTATTTGATTTATTTTCACCAACCGGTTTCAGTTTTCAGCATTATCAAAGGTGTTTTTTCCGGTGGGTGAAAATGGTACTAAGACAACGACACTATACCACGATACAATTTCCAAACAGGTTAGGAGTGAATATTTCTGAGCATATGAAAAGTACTAAATTAAGTAAAGTAGTAAGTAAGTACTAAATTAAATTAGCATTTAATCGACAGTTTTTGATATGTGAGAAAATCCACAATTATTCCCAATCACATAACCGCCCACAATTAGAATTTTTAATATTTATATCCAAAAACATGTGTGAACGTCTGTACCTCATTTAACGTTAGTATGTAGAAGTTTACAATTAAATTTAATGGTTTTCTATGTCTAAAAAGTACCCACTAGCATACAAAGAAACTCACAAACACGTACATCGACGAACATATTTACTATCGCCCCCTTTTTTACAAGTTAAAAGTTTGTGATAAAAGACTTGTTGAGCCGCGGGATTCAAATATAAAGATGGTGAATATGTTGTATGTGGTGTTAGGCGATAGAATGCAAAAAGTACATTGTTCTTTATGATCATAAAAAGGACTTAATGGCACGCGCCGCCCGAGAAGACATTGAAGGCATAAGAACAAAGCAAGTTGCTGCCCTCTTTGTCAAAAACACTTTTAATTATAGAGAATCAGAGTAGTAGTGTTACTTCTTTTTTAAATCCACGTCCCAAGGCCGTTGCCGGGCGCCTCAGTTGTGCACTCGGAAGAATTCCCCGTGGCACACGACGGTATAACCAGTTGCTGATCAAGCTTAGCATACATGTAAGTAGTAGGATTATTTGTACCTATAGATAAGTAAATCCTATCTCAGTATACCGACAATAGGCTTGTGTCCCAAATATCAAAAATTGATTAATTCTGTAGTTCCCCGTTTTGATTCTATATAGTCACAAAAATGTATTATTTTGATTTAAAACAATCACTTACATAGTTTCTTTTGCGATTATTTACAATAAGAATTACAATATACAAAATATACATAATTATAGACTAAAAATATTTAAGCTAAGGTGTCAACGCATGTAGCGTCCCACACCCATATTCCACGGTAGCAACGACATACCGTCCGGTCTCTTTCCATCGCTTCGTGCTAAACCATTTGGTTCACGTACGGGTGGAAGACCTGCGGTGGAAAGAGCCCTACGAAATATGTCGTTTAGAATAGCGTGCCGAGGTATACGACCTGCGCTTCTGCTACAAGAAAGGTCATGGTGTCCCAGATTATCGACGTCTACTCCACAGGTGCAATGATGCGGGGATACACAAGGTGTACCCAGCCGAAGGCAAGTGGCAATGCGGAAGGTTGTGTCGTCCAACATTGTACCGATGTTGGGCGATGGGAGCGCCTGGAACCATAACCCTGACTCCCATTCTCCAACAGCTAGTAGGCGTGCACGCTCTCAAATATTGACAGAAGTGTCAATTAGTGTATTAATTCTCAATTTACAGAGCGGCGAATCCCACAGTCGCTGTGAGCCTAGGCGTGAGGGCAGGTCAGTGTCGGGGCAAGACATCCTCCAAGCATTTATGGTATCGGTCTTGCATCGCACCTCGGAATCAATCAGTGTATTTGACAAAATTTTCCTGACTAATTCTTCGGTGCTATGGACCGACGACAGAAATGCTGGCAGACTGACATCTGTGACTCTACGAATACCTAGAAATAGTGAAAGTTGAATGAATACTGATTTAAAAAATGTATTTAAATTTGTAACGAAAACGCTCCAATCTGTCATGGCACCCTGGGTGACGTCACAGGTTGCGAAACAAATCAAAATGTGTTGGACTGGCATTGAGTTATTATTATTACGTATAGAGAAGCTATCCTGAACAAAAAACTAACGCCTTTTGCCAAGAGTTACAACTAAAGTTCGCTGCAGCTATTAAACAATAAATTAGTCGTATAATCATAATATAAATATTCAAGCGCAAGATCGCTTCTTAGTTATAGTTTTTTACGACCAAAAGGTCAAAAGCGCCGAGAATTTCATGGCGCTTACGCGTTTCCTTCAAACTAATTCCAAGAACATGTCACTTGTAACGATTATACACTATAGACTGGACACGCATAGCTTTTTACCTACGACGGAACGGAGATGGTATATGCGTTTGGGGTGACAGGATGTTTGTGCAAATACATGTTGCCATTTTTCTCCAAAACTACTGGTTGGATTTTGATGCAGTTTTCAGTTATGGGTTCAGGTTTGATTGGTGCATGTTCTTAGATAAATGTTACGATGACAACTCACCAGAGGGCGCTGCAGCGAACATTATATGTGAAAAGTAATGTTGCCTATTTTCTCAAAAACTACTAGTCCGATTTTGATGCAGTTTTCAGTTATGAGTTTGGGTTTGATTGGTGAATGTTCTTAGATAGGTGTTACGGTGATAACTCACCAGGGGGCGCTGCAGCAAACATTATTTGTGATGAAAGCAATGTTGCCACTTTTCTCCATAACTACTAGTTCGATTTTGATGCAGTTTACAGTCATGGGTTTGAGTTAGATTGATACATGTTTCTAGATAGATATTACGGTGACAGCCACATGCTATTTGCCTTGGTAAATCCTGTCTCCATGTCGATTTGTATTGATATTTCGTTTGAGGAACTTTTACTGAGGAAATCTGTTGTATTTGTAAGAAAACGTTCGAACAATTAAATTACACAATATCACAGACACAACTTGACACAAGAAGTCAGAGTTCATACATACTTACTCTGTGGTCAGAGTGCAACATGTGACGTCATATTTTCTGATTGGTGTTTGATGTCACGTGACTGACTGCCTAATTTTTCCAAACTTATTTTCTAAAAATAATAGTAATCTATATTCTTTGTACCAATTTATATAACTTTTTGTTATCTATTCATTGGAAATAGTCGTAAGAAACATACATCAATCCGATTTATTCTTAGTGGACACAAGCCTATTATTCTAAGTAGTTAGTAGTATATGGTACTAGTTATAAGATGTACCTACCTACTTATTACTATAAGTATGTGCACATGAAAATGTGAAGCGTCCGTAGCTTGATGGTAAAGAAGTTCAACTTGCGTTTCGACGACGTAAGTTCAATCCCTGGTCACTTCACTACTGACACACTCCTAAACTCCACGCCAGCGAAGCATTCTCATTTTTTTATACATAATTATTTAGTTTATACTTTCGATTATTGGCACTTGGTGGAACCTATAGTAAGAAATGATGAACAAACACACTTGTACACTATTCCACAACTTTCTTTGATTTATTTTCACCGACCGGTTTCACTTTGCAGCATTATCAAAGGTGTTTTTCCGGTCGGTGAAATCACATAAAGTTGTGCAATAGTGTACAATTGTGTTTGTTCATCATGTACTTACTTTTTATATAAAATTACAACCCTAAAAAAAAAGATCTTTTATATTCCTCTTTCCTGGTTAGAAAGGATTTTTTAAACAGTGTGCGGGTGTGGTTTGATCTGGAAAAATCTTTGACGTTAACAATACAAATCATTAGAAATACTGCCCCAGTTCATAAACTATCCGAAAAGGTATAATAAAGGTAGAAGCCAGTGTCAGGTCTTTGTAATCACTCAACTATTATGGCCGTTAGTATAAATACTGCAATGGCCGTTATATATAAATTTGTAACGCATATTTGTTTTAGCCCAATGATTATTCAGGATCATTTTCACCATTATCAGAGATGAAAGCATAATTACTTTTGTGGCAGCATAACTTATATTGGTCAAAATTGGTCAATGTAAAAAAGGCCTTTAATTATTTTTATAATTACTTTAATTGATACATATTACATACATATTACACAAACAGACAAAAATTTAAATTATATGAAGGAGAGAAGAGGAACAAATTATTAAGTATATGAAAATTAATGAATTCCGACATTAATTAATATATTTAATACAACTTTTAAAATAGTTAATTAGTTCAACAGATGTTTTAATTTTACAATTATTGATTATACAAAAACTTATTCCACCTTAAATTAAATGTAATAATAACTATGTATGTAGGTACAAAGTCAGACCTAGTTAGGGTAGTATTTTCACGTCATGTCATTTGCTATTTTGTATTCCCACACAACGCACCTATAATTTGTTCTATTAGAGCCCTTTTGTAGTTTAAATTTTCTATAGTTTGTTCCATTATATTCATTTCGTGTTTCATTTTTGTGAACTGTGTGTACAGTCTCTGGACTTTACTACATTTTCCTCTCTTTTTCTGACACTTGACTTTCGGTAACGCGTTTCGAAGTTTTGTAAAATTAAAAGGTTGGTTTTGTGTACATTGAGGAGTTTCATTAATCCTCGTTGTTGTCGATAAAGTCAGCTTTTGTCGAAATAGATCTTTTAATATTTCGACCGACTTGGAATTTGATCGGGCGTTTCCAGTTCTCTTATTCGGTTTAAAATCCTTGCTTCGGTTGGAGTGGCCAGGTTTATATGAAGCCACCTTCTGGAAGTGAAATAAATAAAAGATTAATTTGTGAAGAGTAACACCTGTTACTTAAACTTCTAATGTGCAATTAAAGTGTATGACTTTGTGGTGTTAGCCACACAGATCTGTTTTAATTACCTCAACGGAGGAGTGATCGTGTGGTGCATGTACATCATTTGATTTCCACGAATCATCAGCGTGCCCGTCGCGGCATGTTTCAGGTTCTCCTAAAAAAACATTAAACGTGAATCTCCATAGCTATTAAGTACAATTAATGAACATGTTTAACGGGAATCCCGGGAATCGATCGCGTGGTTATTTTGACCAATCACACGTAAAATTTATTAAATTATATCACTTAAAATAAAATAAGTTTTTCACATAGTTAAATACACACACAAACTAGTGCTATTCAACATAGGGGACACTGAGCATCATGACTGTAAAGAGAACACAGAATTTTAAGAAATTATTAATAAATACTCACCCAAATGCACGTTCGACATTGCAGGCTCGGTGTATTCTATGTTGCGGTTCATTTTTAAATCAAATTGATAGATTGTCAACGTACGTCTTCTTCTGACGAAGGATGTGGTAAGACTGATTGGGAGACTGGACTATGGATAGAAGTTGCCTCAACATTTGGTGGAGTTCTCACGCCCAGGTAAATACCCTATGTTATTATCAGTGGTCCCTACTTCTTACAAGACAATAGGCTTTGTCAAAGCTAATAAAACCCTTATCTTGGTGCCAATATCGTAACTTTCATGAAAACACCAAATGCAGATTGTATAAACGATTACAACGTCAGGCAATAAAAGTAGGCATACGTATCTACGCCGTAATTCGTGTTCCTTTCCTTGAGAAACCCAAGTTAGTAAACCCCACTAAATCGTCGCTTACCGGCTAAATTACTTTACCTGGAAGAAGAAAGGACTCTAAACCGTGATTAAACTCTAACATAATTTTATTACATCCTTTTGTTACTAACACTAATGAGATGATGTGTTATTATTATGAAGCGACATCGTACATTGCAAAGTAACCTTTTTATACCATAAATAATGTCTTAAGTGCCACCATATTATCAGTCATGACTCGCGCCCGTTCTGATATTAAGACCACGGTTTTATTGGCACCTCCAAGAATACAATGTAGAATCCTCCAGATCAAACCACACCCGCACACTGTTTAAAAAATCCTTTCTAACCAGGAAAGAGGAATATAAAAGATCTTTCTTTTTAGGGTTGTAATTTTATATAAAAAGTAAGTACATGATGAACAAACACACTTGTACACTATTCCACAACTTTATTTGATTTATTTTCACCAACCGGTTTCAGTTTTCAGCATTATCAAAGGTGTTTTTTCCGGTGGGTGAAAATGGTACTAAGACAACGACACTATACCACGATACAATTTCCAAACAGGTTAGGAGTGAATATTTCTGAGCATATGAAAAGTACTAAATTAAGTAAAGTAGTAAGTAAGTACTAAATTAAATTAGCATTTAATCGACAGTTTTTGATATGTGAGAAAATCCACAATTATTCCCAATCACATAACCGCCCACAATTAGAATTTTTAATATTTATATCCAAAAACATGTGTGAACGTCTGTACCTCATTTAACGTTAGTATGTAGAAGTTTACAATTAAATTTAATGGTTTTCTATGTCTAAAAAGTACCCACTAGCATACAAAGAAACTCACAAACACGTACATCGACGAACATATTTACTATCGCCCCCTTTTTTACAAGTTAAAAGTTTGTGATAAAAGACTTGTTGAGCCGCGGGATTCAAATATAAAGATGGTGAATATGTTGTATGTGGTGTTAGGCGATAGAATGCAAAAAGTACATTGTTCTTTATGATCATAAAAAGGACTTAATGGCACGCGCCGCCCGAGAAGACATTGAAGGCATAAGAACAAAGCAAGTTGCTGCCCTCTTTGTCAAAAACACTTTTAATTATAGAGAATCAGAGTAGTAGTGTTACTTCTTTTTTAAATCCACGTCCCAAGGCCGTTGCCGGGCGCCTCAGTTGTGCACTCGGAAGAATTCCCCGTGGCACACGACGGTATAACCAGTTGCTGATCAAGCTTAGCATACATGTAAGTAGTAGGATTATTTGTACCTATAGATAAGTAAATCCTATCTCAGTATACCGACAATAGGCTTGTGTCCCAAATATCAAAAATTGATTAATTCTGTAGTTCCCCGTTTTGATTCTATATAGTCACAAAAATGTATTATTTTGATTTAAAACAATCACTTACATAGTTTCTTTTGCGATTATTTACAATAAGAATTACAATATACAAAATATACATAATTATAGACTAAAAATATTTAAGCTAAGGTGTCAACGCATGTAGCGTCCCACACCCATATTCCACGGTAGCAACGACATACCGTCCGGTCTCTTTCCATCGCTTCGTGCTAAACCATTTGGTTCACGTACGGGTGGAAGACCTGCGGTGGAAAGAGCCCTACGAAATATGTCGTTTAGAATAGCGTGCCGAGGTATACGACCTGCGCTTCTGCTACAAGAAAGGTCATGGTGTCCCAGATTATCGACGTCTACTCCACAGGTGCAATGATGCGGGGATACACAAGGTGTACCCAGCCGAAGGCAAGTGGCAATGCGGAAGGTTGTGTCGTCCAACATTGTACCGATGTTGGGCGATGGGAGCGCCTGGAACCATAACCCTGACTCCCATTCTCCAACAGCTAGTAGGCGTGCACGCTCTCAAATATTGACAGAAGTGTCAATTAGTGTATTAATTCTCAATTTACAGAGCGGCGAATCCCACAGTCGCTGTGAGCCTAGGCGTGAGGGCAGGTCAGTGTCGGGGCAAGACATCCTCCAAGCATTTATGGTATCGGTCTTGCATCGCACCTCGGAATCAATCAGTGTATTTGACAAAATTTTCCTGACTAATTCTTCGGTGCTATGGACCGACGACAGAAATGCTGGCAGACTGACATCTGTGACTCTACGAATACCTAGAAATAGTGAAAGTTGAATGAATACTGATTTAAAAAATGTATTTAAATTTGTAACGAAAACGCTCCAATCTGTCATGGCACCCTGGGTGACGTCACAGGTTGCGAAACAAATCAAAATGTGTTGGACTGGCATTGAGTTATTATTATTACGTATAGAGAAGCTATCCTGAACAAAAAACTAACGCCTTTTGCCAAGAGTTACAACTAAAGTTCGCTGCAGCTATTAAACAATAAATTAGTCGTATAATCATAATATAAATATTCAAGCGCAAGATCGCTTCTTAGTTATAGTTTTTTACGACCAAAAGGTCAAAAGCGCCGAGAATTTCATGGCGCTTACGCGTTTCCTTCAAACTAATTCCAAGAACATGTCACTTGTAACGATTATACACTATAGACTGGACACGCATAGCTTTTTACCTACGACGGAACGGAGATGGTATATGCGTTTGGGGTGACAGGATGTTTGTGCAAATACATGTTGCCATTTTTCTCCAAAACTACTGGTTGGATTTTGATGCAGTTTTCAGTTATGGGTTCAGGTTTGATTGGTGCATGTTCTTAGATAAATGTTACGATGACAACTCACCAGAGGGCGCTGCAGCGAACATTATATGTGAAAAGTAATGTTGCCTATTTTCTCAAAAACTACTAGTCCGATTTTGATGCAGTTTTCAGTTATGAGTTTGGGTTTGATTGGTGAATGTTCTTAGATAGGTGTTACGGTGATAACTCACCAGGGGGCGCTGCAGCAAACATTATTTGTGATGAAAGCAATGTTGCCACTTTTCTCCATAACTACTAGTTCGATTTTGATGCAGTTTACAGTCATGGGTTTGAGTTAGATTGATACATGTTTCTAGATAGATATTACGGTGACAGCCACATGCTATTTGCCTTGGTAAATCCTGTCTCCATGTCGATTTGTATTGATATTTCGTTTGAGGAACTTTTACTGAGGAAATCTGTTGTATTTGTAAGAAAACGTTCGAACAATTAAATTACACAATATCACAGACACAACTTGACACAAGAAGTCAGAGTTCATACATACTTACTCTGTGGTCAGAGTGCAACATGTGACGTCATATTTTCTGATTGGTGTTTGATGTCACGTGACTGACTGCCTAATTTTTCCAAACTTATTTTCTAAAAATAATAGTAATCTATATTCTTTGTACCAATTTATATAACTTTTTGTTATCTATTCATTGGAAATAGTCGTAAGAAACATACATCAATCCGATTTATTCTTAGTGGACACAAGCCTATTATTCTAAGTAGTTAGTAGTATATGGTACTAGTTATAAGATGTACCTACCTACTTATTACTATAAGTATGTGCACATGAAAATGTGAAGCGTCCGTAGCTTGATGGTAAAGAAGTTCAACTTGCGTTTCGACGACGTAAGTTCAATCCCTGGTCACTTCACTACTGACACACTCCTAAACTCCACGCCAGCGAAGCATTCTCATTTTTTTATACATAATTATTTAGTTTATACTTTCGATTATTGGCACTTGGTGGAACCTATAGTAAGAAATGATGAACAAACACACTTGTACACTATTCCACAACTTTCTTTGATTTATTTTCACCGACCGGTTTCACTTTGCAGCATTATCAAAGGTGTTTTTCCGGTCGGTGAAATCACATAAAGTTGTGCAATAGTGTACAATTGTGTTTGTTCATCATGTACTTACTTTTTATATAAAATTACAACCCTAAAAAAAAAGATCTTTTATATTCCTCTTTCCTGGTTAGAAAGGATTTTTTAAACAGTGTGCGGGTGTGGTTTGATCTGGAAAAATCTTTGACGTTAACAATACAAATCATTAGAAATACTGCCACAGTTCATAAACTATCCGAAAAGGTATAATAAAGGTAGAAGCCGGTCAGGTCTTGTAATCACTCAACTATTATGGCCGTTAGTATAAATACTGCAATGGCCGTTATATATAAATTTGTAACGCATATTTGTTTTAGCCCAATGATTATTCAGGATCATTTTCACCATTATCAGAGATGAAAGCATAATTACTTTTGTGGCAGCATAACTTATATTGGTCAAAATTGGTCAATGTAAAAAAGGCCTTTAATTATTTTTATAATTACTTTAATTGATACATATTACATACATATTACACAAACAGACAAAAATTTAAATTATATGAAGGAGAGAAGAGGAACAAATTATTAAGTATATGAAAATTAATGAATTCCGACATTAATTAATGTATTTAATACAACTTTTAAAATAGTTAATTAGTTCAACAGATGTTTTAATTTTACAATTATTGATTATACAAAAACTTATTCCACCTTAAATTAAATGTAATAATAACTATGTATGTAGGTACAAAGTCAGACCTAGTTAGGGTAGTATTTTCACGTCATGTCATTTGCTATTTTGTATTCCCACACAACGCATCTATAATTTGTTCTATTAGAGCCCTTTTGTAGTTTAAATTTTCTATAGTTTGTTCCATTATATTCATTTCGTGTTTCATTTTTGTGAACTGTGTGTACAGTCTCTGGACTTTACTACATTTTCCTCTCTTTTTCTGACACTTGACTTTCGGTAACGCGTTTCGAAGTTTTGTAAAATTAAAAGGTTGGTTTTGTGTACATTGAGGAGTTTCATTAATCCTCGTTGTTGTCGATAAAGTCAGCTTTTGTCGAAATAGATCTTTTAATATTTCGACCGACTTGGAATTTGATCGGGCGTTTCCAGTTCTCTTATTCGGTTTAAAATCCTTGCTTCGGTTGGAGTGGCCAGGTTTATATGAAGCCACCTTCTGGAAGTGAAATAAATAAAAGATTAATTTGTGAAGAGTAACACCTGTTACTTAAACTTCTAATGTGCAATTAAAGTGTATGACTTTGTGGTGTTAGCCACACAGATCTGTTTTAATTACCTCAACGGAGGAGTGATCGTGTGGTGCATGTACATCATTTGATTTCCACGAATCATCAGCGTGCCCGTCGCGGCATGTTTCAGGTTCTCCTAAAAAAACATTAAACGTGAATCTCCATAGCTATTAAGTACAATTAATGAACATGTTTAACGGGAATCCCGGGAATCGATCGCGTGGTTATTTTGACCAATCACACGTAAAATTTATTAAATTATATCACTTAAAATAAAATAAGTTTTTCACATAGTTAAATACACACACAAACTAGTGCTATTCAACATAGGGGACACTGAGCATCATGACTGTAAAGAGAACACAGAATTTTAAGAAATTATTAATAAATACTCACCCAAATGCACGTTCGACATTGCAGGCTCGGTGTATTCTATGTTGCGGTTCATTTTTAAATCAAATTCAATATATAGATTGTCAACGTACGTCTTCTTCTGACGAAGGATGTGGTAAGACTGATTGGGAGACTGGACTATGGATAGAAGTTGCCTCAACATTTGGTGGAGTTCTCACGCCCAGGTAAATACCCTATGTTATTATCAGTGGTCCCTACTTCTTACAAGACAATAGGCTTTGTCAAAGCTAATAAAACCCTTATCTTGGTGCTAATATCGTAACTTTCATGAAAACACCAAATGCAGATTGTATAAACGATTACAACGTCAGGCAATAAAAGTAGGCATACATATCTACGCCGTAATTCGTGTTCCTTTCCTTGAGAAACCCAAGTTAGTAAACCCCACTAAATCGTCGCTTACCGGCTAAATTACTTTACCTGGAAGAAGAAAGGACTCTAAACCATGATTAAACTCTAACATAATTTTATTACATCCTTTTGTTACTAACACTAATGAGATGATGTGTTATTATTATGAAGCGACATCGTACATTGCAAAGTAACCTTTTTATACCATAAATAATGTCTTAAGTGCCACCATATTATCAGTCATGACTCGCGCCCGTTCTGATATTAAGACCACGGTTTTATTGGCACCTCCAAGAATACAATGTAGAATCCTCCAGATCAAACCACACCCGCACACTGTTTAAAAAATCCTTTCTAACCAGGAAAGAGGAATATAAAAGATCTTTCTTTTTAGGGTTGTTATTTTATATAAAAAGTAAGTACATGATGAACAAACACACTTGTACACTATTCCACAACTTTATTTGATTTATTTTCACCAACCGGTTTCAGTTTTCAGCATTATCAAAGGTGTTTTTTCCGGTGGGTGAAAATGTTACTAAGACAACGACACTATACCACGATACAATTTCCAAACAGGTTAGGAGTGAATATTTCTGAGCATATGAACTATGTACAGATTTCCTGGGGTTAGTTAGTTACACATTCACAATGATAAAAGTACATTCATAGGTCAATTTAATATCACGCAACAAACATCAATGTAGCCATGAGTGCCACATGACCCGTACCTTAGTGGTTCTCTGCTCTGCTAGGTACCTCATTATGTGCAGCTGCCTTATTTGCCAGGACAACCACACACATCACCCTATTGTATATTTACATGGTGCTTTTGTATTTAGTAATGATATTTATTTTATATTATAAGTATACGTAGGTACATATTATATCACATATCACAGTATATTATTTATTTTGATTGCGTGAGAGGATAGTGGTGCCATCTCGACAAATGGGCCCTCTCTGAAAACCAGCGCTGTTTTACAACAGCATTAAGCTGAGAGAGGGCCTAGTATGTGCACTGTGAGGGCACTGAACGTCTTATCAGGCGCTGGCATTGGATGGCCGTCCCGACTACAGATTTATTTTGTTTGTTTTCTTTTTATTTATTTTTTTATTTTCCATTTTTACTTAGTGTTTTAATATGTGCTTCACCTCAGTTTTTTTTTATAAAGTTAATTTTCCTGTTTTTTTTTTAAGTAGGTTGACCCTATGCCGTTAATCTATTTATTTTAGTTGTGTACCTCTCTGTGTGCAAATAAATAATTTTTCTTTCTTTCTTTCAAAGTTGTGGAATAGTGTGTGTGTACCAAAAGAATGTATGCGCTGGTTCTAGCGATGCGGGTTTTAGGGGACTGTATTTGCGGGGGAATTATAACAATCTGAAATTGTGATTAAGAAGAAAAGGAATTAGGGTCTAGGACTCACCTTCTGCTGTTTCAAAGGGGCGCTCGTATTTTCTGCGTAACTTACTCCTTCAGGCCTGGCCAGCTCCTGGTTCCTGTTCCTTCACTAGTTATTTAATCTCAAATCTTGAGGCAAGATGCGGGAGATTGTTATAAAGCGGTGTATAAAAAATGCGGTTTTAATTACGTAAAAATACGTTGCGGGTGTATGACTCGACTAAATTCAAAATTGCAAGTGAGTGAAGTGATTTGCATCTGTCAAATCCTTTGTTCCTCTGAGAGCGGTAGTATATTCATCTCGCTCGCTTCTATAGGCTTCAGGTGAGTTGGAGTGAGATGAGGGATATGAGGACCAGGTTTTACCCTTAACTACGCGGACTCGACCATCTTACCCCGTGTAAAGTTCCTGTATGATGCCGAGGGGCCAACGGAGCGGCGGCACATCATCCTGATGTAGCAGAATGACAGTACCCAATTTAACATTATCTGTATTTGATATAATTGACTGTTTACGAGAAAAATCCAAAAAAAGCGAAAATTTTCAACTTTAACCTTGAATAACTTTTTTAGCACAAGTCGGATCGATGGGAACTTTGATATTTGGTTTATAATGATGTACTTAATACCTGCACTACTTTGCAGCTCTATAATAATTAATGCAACCTTAAAATTTTGTTCCGAATAAATTAACTGGATAACTCTGCTACCTGATTTGAGATTTCTTTTTGAGATATTGGGGTAGGACTCGGTAAAATAAAGCTACTTACGAAAAATGAGCTTGCTGTTAATCAATATTTTTCAATGTTCTACGGCCCACGTACTATTAGTGTTAGTAACAAAAGAATGTAAAATTATGTTAGAGTTTAATCATGGTTTAGAGTCCTTTCTTCTAGATAGTTATGCCTACTTTTATTGCTGACGAGTCGCCCAGCCGAGTACAGTGTGTCGGTACGCGCCCCACTGGGCACTTCCGACCACTGTGTGGTGCACGCCAGCTTCCAAGTGTCACCGCCTGCTCGTGCTGAGCAAATGACTCGACGACACGTCGGCAGACTGGGACGGTCTCCGCGATTACTTTGCGTCCGTCCCGTGGATCCAGCGCTGCTTTGTAAGGAAGGCGCCTTCGGATTGCGCTGCTGCCGTATAGTCAGAATATTATATCCCTTTCACTGATGTTGCCAGCATGCGCAAACCTCGCCCCGGTCGAGGCTGTCCAGAAAACACAGTCGGCATATCGCGCCTGGGTCAGGGCGGCACGTGGCCCGAACGTGAACCGCCTCAAAGCAGCGTACAATAGGGCCACTAGGTTCAGCAAGAGGGCCTTCAAGAGAGCGGATGACCAGCGCGTCGCGCGGCTTGGTCAGGAGCTCACATCCCATCCCACGGGCAGCCGTGGATACTGGCAACTGGCCAAAGCCGTACAGTCAAATTTTTGCCAACCTTCGCTGCCACCACTGTGTTTTCCAGATGGATCACTGGCTCACAAAGCCCAAGAGAAGGCGGACATGCTCGCAGACCTCTTTGCGGCTAATTCCCGGGTCGATGACCGTGGCCTGCAGCCCTCCGCCATCGCCAACTGTGGCCACACTATGCCTGATATTGTTATCAGGCAATGTGATGTACGGGCAGTGCTGCGGTCACTCGACACGCGGAAAGCCAGTGGCCCTGACGGCATTCCGGCGGTGGTGCTACGAAAATGTGCTGCTGAGTTGTCTCCAGTATTAACGCGTCTGTGCCGCCTGTCATACTCTACAGGCCTCGTGCCGGAGGTCTGGAAAGAGGCGAACGTACAACCGATCCCCAAGAAAGGGGATCGATCCGATCCAGGCAACTATCGACCCATAGCTGTCACCTCAGTCATTTGCAAGGTGATAGAGCTCCTTATCAATAAGCAGCTCATGCGATACCTGGACGATCACTCGCTAATCAATGATCGGCAATATGGCTTCAGGCCAAAACGATCAACGGGTGACCTCCTGGCATTCATGTATGGGGTGAGGCTATGGAAAAGTTCGGCGAGTCCTTGGCTATTAGCCTGGACATCGCCAAAGCTTTCGATAGGGTCTGGCATGCTTCGCTCCTTTCCAAGCTTCCGGCATACGGTCTACCTCCTCAACTGTGCAGCTGGATTGCCAGTTTTTTAAACGAGCGCCGAGTGCGGGTCCTCTGCGATGGCCAGGCTTCTCGCTTCTTGCAAGTGAATGCCGGGGTACCCCAGGGGTCCGTACTGTCACCAACTCTCTTTCTTCTGCATATCTATGATATGCTTTCCCTCGGGAACATTCATTGCTATGCAGATGACAGCACACTGCACGGGAGTTACTCGGTTCGTCCGACGGCGGGGCGATCTGTGATAGATGAGGAGAGACGACATCTCGTGGCTGATCTCGACCGAAACCTCGACAGTATCTCCCAATGGGGTGCCGAGAACTTGGTCGAGTTTAATGCCCACAAAACACAGGCGTGTTCATTTACAGCGAAAAAATCCCCTTTCCATCCCCTATCCACTCTTCAGAATGCAATATTACCAATAAAGGACAATCTAGATATCCTTGGCATAGACGTTCGTCGAGAACTCAATAACACAAAATACATTGAGAGATGTATTGGGCTAGCTTCGCGGAAACTAGGAATACTGAACAAGGTAAAGCGATTCTTTACATCGCACCAGAGGTGTCTGCTGTACAAAACGCAGATTAGACCCTGCGTTGAATACTGCTCTCACCTCTGGGACGGCTCCGCGAAGTATTTGCTGGACGCACTCGACGCTATCCAGCGACGCGCTGTTCGCATTATAGACTGTCCGGAGGTAACGGGAAGCCTTGAGCCGCTAGCCCAGCGCCGAACAATTGCTTCCTTGACCTCGTTCTACCGTATTTACCACGGTGAATGTTCTGAAGAGCTCTTCAACCTGATCCCACCCTCTCTCTTCCGATCCCGAACAACGAGTGCCGGGCAGAGATATCACTCTCATACCGTGGAAACCGTCTTCGCGAGAACCGAGCGTTTTAAACGTTCGTTTCTCTGCCGAACGATGGTGGCTTGGAACGCCATGCCTGCGCACGTGTTTCCTCCAACATATAACTCTGGGTTCTTTAAGCGAAGCGTGAAGAGGCACATTACTGGGTCGTCAAGTTGAGGGCCACTCTCTATAGTATTCCTGTGTACTGTGAGAGTCGCCCTCAATTGCCAGACGTCGCCTCAGCTTACCATCGGGCGGGTGGCGTCAATTTGTCGACCTAAATATAAAAAAAAATGTAGACATTTCTAAGGAAGGGGGAAAAGCCCAAACAAAGTTTTAATGTACGAGAGGTCTACTTTTATATAATTAAGCATCAATGGTTTTTTGACCACGGTTGGCTCAGGCGAATTGGAGAAGCAACATGACACACCTCTGATATTACTTCACGAATAATTGCCTGTAAGTGCTTACTGTATCATTAATCAGTCAGCCTGTGACCACGGTTGGTGTAGCCTGGTATAAAAGATCAGGCAATAAAAGTATGTTGTGTGTACCCATGCATATCTACCATGCGCGGATCCACCGTGGTGGGCGGTATGGGCCTGCCCACCAGCTTTATTGAGAAAATGACTTCACATTTTCACGATATTGAGATAAATTCTGGATTTGGAAATTATCTAGTTTTAAAAAAGTATTGTTACATTAAAATGTTAACACCATAACACCAGGGTTTTTGCTACGTTGAACGGCACACTAAACAAAATCTTGGTCAAAGCGTCATTTATTTCGAAAACATTTTTTTTGTAGTAGGTATTGCATTATATCGATCACAAGCGAGTTCATATGCCGACTCACACTGGGCCGATTTTCGACTGGCCATGCCCACAACCTTTTTTGAAGTCTGGATCCGCGCCTGATATCTACGCCGTTAATTCGTGTTTATTCCTTGGAGAAACCCAAGTTAGCAGCAACACTAAACCGTCGCTAACCAGCGAAATACTTTACCTGGAAAAAGGCAGGAGTTTAAACCAAGATCAGTTTAGCCATAAAATGTCAGTACGACCATTTTATTTGTTTTTAACCGACTTCCAAAAAAGGAGCAGGTTCTCAATTCGAATGTATGTATTTTATAATGCTTGTTACCTCATATCTCTGGACTGGGTGCACCGATTTTGAATTTCTTTTTTAAATGTAGAAGTAGATGAGAAGTAGGTAGTAGATTTCATCTACTACTTCTCGAGTGGTCCCATTCCAACAATTATTTGGTCCAATCGGTAGTTATAAGTCGGTTGTGTCAATTTTTTAAGTGTGTTTTTACTAGTTTACAATAGAGGCATTGTAAAATTCGCATTTGCTGGCGGGTAAACCTGCAAAAGGGTTTTTTTTTAACTTCTTGTAAGACAATACAATACAAAGACAATACAAAAACGCGTCGGCAACTGTTGACTACTCTGAAATATTTATAACCATAATAAGTGTATTGTTTTCTTATTTCTATCAGTGCAAAAGATTTAAACTAAGTTTTTAGGTTAATAAACGCTAGTAGATACAAGTTATGAACTCGAGCATCAAGCGGCAACTTCAAAAAGAAATGGTAATGAGTTATTGGTTGCATTTAAAATTATTAACTTCATTTACGCAAAATTTAAAATTATTAATTTTATTGAATTCATTCGGCCATTTACGACATAACCCATTATAAAGGTGCCCGGTGACGGCAATAGGCTTGCCCCCTATAACGTGGGAATAAAAATACTGGCAAATTGTGGGTGTGTAATGCACCTCTGCCTACCCCTTCGGGGATATAGACGTGATATATATACGCAAAATTTGCTTGAACGGGATTTTATTTTTGTGCCTACGATTGAAGGATATTTAAGCTATCTGTGTATTAAGATATAAGTTCAGTCCTTACAAAGTGACTTCCCCACAATTATCTTATACTTAAGATAAATTCTAATATAAGTTTGTGCTATGGGATTTAGACCGACTGATAAACATACTAAATACATAGGTACATAAATTAGTTATAGTACATTAGAAAACACACCCAAATTGCGGATCACACAAATATTCGATTCGACCCGGAATCGAACCTGGGACCTCACGGACGGCAGTCGCATACTCATATCTACCATTGCGCCGCCGAGGCAGTTATTAAAGGAAAATAAACAAAAATTCTTTATCACGATTTTACCGACCAGTGCCAACTCCAGGTGACATGTAGAATGCAATGCAGCTGGAGTTTTTGTGTCGACAAAAACGCGGCAAAATATTAAAATAAAATAGACCAAGTGCTGCCATCTAGTTTTATCATTTGTTACAATAATTAATTTTCTATGGTGGTAGTTTTTAATATACGCTTTTATATATATCATGAGAAACCACAAATACCAGTTTTTACATTATATTCAGGGAAAGACGCAGTGTTGGAAGAAGAAGAATATCCTGGCTAAAGAACCTACGCCAGTGGTACAATGAGAGCACCCGGTCCCTCTTCAGAGCGTGTCAAACGTCCAAATTACCTGGATGATCGCCGACCTTCATTGAGAAGATGGCACCAAAAGAAGAAGAAACTTTTTATAGTAGGTACCTATAACATACAAATGTATTACATTTATATCATTTACTCTTTTACTCTTTATTTATTGATTTGTCGAAGGCAAATCGTTGAATTGGGTAGATCATGATTTGCTTGGGTAGATCGAGACACGGCACCATTTCGTGGTTTGCCTGTCTAGCACCCGCCACGTCGCGTTCAAAGCTCTACGTTTGTCGATTTGTCTGGCTATGCTAATCGAATCGAATCTGTGTGACCAAAGTACTAACAAACAAAAATGACTATCCACGAACAACAATCATATATTTTTACATAATACAGTAAATCTTTCATTCTATAAGTTTAATCAGCATCTGGAAAAAGTCGGAAGTCGGAGTCTGGAAAGAATCGGTTAGAAGAAATGAAATGAAATGGTGCATCGTAGCGCCCGCCTTTGACTAATACTATAACTCTGTCTAAGAGTCTGAGCAATCCGACTTTAATAGACGTTTTAAAAATTCACTAAAATTACGAAATTTGTATTACATACCTATTTCTCCAGAACTCCAGTAGTCTGAGGAATGTCGTTGAATGGACACCCTACTACAAAAAACCATTTCACAAATGGATTATTTTGTAAACATGTTAGTTGGCAAAATAAAGTAAAGCTTAAATAACATTTGACAATGTGCTTTACTTGGTAAATATTTTATTTACCAACATTTACTACAAAAATAAATTTAAGCACGAAATCATATAAAATACCTGTCATGTGTAATATGCTAGGGTTTCAACTTTTCAAGTCGGACAATGTAGGGGTATGTCCATATTAACGCAGGAGATACTGCTGTAGCCAGGACAGGGCCCACGTAATTGATCCTACTGGTCTTAGTACCGCGGTCAATAGGTTAAGTGAAACGAAGTGGCTAGGTTAGATTAGGTTAGAACATGATAAAACAACGAAGAACGCCAGAAACGAAGTCTAATATGCACATTTTGATTTGACATCAATATTATATTCATTCGATATTTTGTAAAAACAATAATTTGGCAAACGAATTATTTAGTCATATGAAAATTTTAAAAATTATATTTTAACAGTTGAAATATTTACAGGGTTTTGCGAAACATGTATTTTGTCGAATGATTGTTTTTAAAGTGGTAGGTATACGTTTGCGAAATGAAAGTTTGTCAAATGATTAGTTTTTCTAACGTAGTTTTTAAAATTATCATTTGTCATATTCGTTTTTTTTATAAAACGATGGTAAATAAGTAAACCCAAGTGACTAGATGGGAAAATCGACAAATAGCTTGCATTCATCGATTTGCCTAATTTCATGTAAAGAATATCATGAAATAATCGGCCAAATTATGAAATACCGACATATCACAATCTGCCCAATTTAACTATTTGCCTACGACATATTATATAACTAGCGCTATATTAAATAAAACAACACAATTCAATCCATTGGTATAATTCTTAAAAGTTATTTTTGGAAATGAACATTTAATATAGTTGTACAAACTAAAGAATTTGCAGACAATGCTGATACCTATTTACAAAACGATACAAAAGTACCTAATAGCACATTAAAAATAAAACAAATATAAGTTATTTGCTAGTGATAAAATATAAGGTACTACCTACCTAATTTCTATTTCTATGCCTTTTGTGGATTCGAATAGAAATGAATAGGCGTCAATGTATTTATAGGTATGTAGGTAACGTCGTAAAAGTCGATACACTATATAAGAACTGACTGCCACTAACGTATGACTACACAAAAGAAGATTTTCTATCCAATCTAAAGGTATCATAATGCGCAATATTTAAAAAAAGTTTGTATGAATCAGTAGATGTTTCTGTTCCTTTTGTGAACATCAAAATGTATGCACCGAATGGAATTTAACGAACCTTCACAATAATATTAGCGCATAAGTCTATACGTAAAATAAAAATTTATCCCGGTAGTACGTGGGCATTTTGGTAGCAAGAAAAGTACTCCCTGAGGTTTTGACCACATGAGTAGACAAACGGAACAGAGACAAAGTGTCATACAAATGCCTGTTGTGACATATTTACATAATACTTTTTTTGATGACGAACTAATGAGCCACACACACAAATTTCACCACAGTGTTCTCTGCGCAGGCTCCTCGTACGTTAAGAGCCATTTCACAAAATGCGCCGTCTTAGTACGGTGCCCCTTGTGTATCGTAATTTATTGTAATTTCGATTGAAGTTATATCAATATTTTGACAAAGTATATGCAAGAATTTCCTATATTACTGCAGAAATCGGTTCTCTAATGAACGTAGTTTATTTTGGAATAATTTTATTTTTGTAATTACTGTGTATTTAAACCAAAAATCACGATCAAATTGCGATGTTAAACTCAACAATTGGCCGAATGGTTTATTTTTTGACTAAATAATTGTAATACAATTATTTAGTCATTTGCTTTATGTCTTTTGCTTTATGTATTTTTTTAAACTCAATTTATAAGTATTTTTGATTGAAATACGACTCTGAAATCAACTCTGCGCCCGTTTTTCAATCAAATGTTTGTGGGAAATTGATTACTATAGATCAAATAAGTTATTTTTAGTAAACGTGTTACATTAAACGTCAATACGAAAGCTTGACCCGTTTTCTGCGCATATTCAATAACTTCTAGTTATTAAAGACTATGGTAATTTAGGAGCTCAAAATATTAGAAATTCGTGCGAAAACGTGAAATGGCTCTTAAGACTGAACACGACGGGAGCTACCACACGGCACAATTAAGTTAGCGCAAACTTCATTTTTATCGAAATCGTCGAAACACGTTTCTCATTGAACAGCTTTTTCTTAGGGTACTAGGTATTATTATTTTTTTTTTACCGCACTCCACACGTTGGAGAGGGAGCGTACCCTCTCCGCCGAGTTCCGTAGTCAGCAACGAGGGCGCCGCAGACTTATCTACGCCCAAGACCATCGACCTCCATGATCAGGGCCTGAGGGCGGCGGGATCGCCACCCGCCGTCCTTACAGAAGCAGGTTAGAAGGGTTGCGTGCTGCGGGGCCTTTGCCCCGTAGCACGCAACCAGATTCACTCACTGACGCGGGATAAAACCCTACCCCAACGACGCAGGATTCTCATCCCGACCAAAACCCCGCAGAGACCACATAGGTGGTCAAAGTCCGCCGGGCGCCACTGGAAATACCTGCTTGTAACCAGAGACGCCCGGCAACGGACGTAAGAGCGGCCGCGGCCCTTGGACCGCGGAATTAAAAAAAACAAAGACTAGGTATTTTTCACGTGTTTGTAAGTGACCAAAAAAAGATAGCACGCACACATAATACATATCATTACGCCTAAGGGGTAGACATGCATTACCCACCAAGACTTTACCAGTAATTCTGTTTAGTCTCACGTATATTATTATAGTTACCGAGCACTATAGAAAATCTGTAACCACTCTGTAATTCAAACCAAAATTCCAACAGCCCTGAAAGTCAAACAGACAGACATACCACAAAATAGAATCGTGGCAAACAATACCTACATAATTATATGTAAAAATATAGGATTGGTAGCAGTGTTTTTTTGTAATTCCGCGGCCCAAGGCCGCGGCCGCTCTAACGTCTGTTGCCGGGCGTCTTTGGTTCACACGCAGAAGGTATTTCCAGCGGCGCCCGGCGGACCTTGGTAGTAGTGTAACGTAAATAGGTACCTAATAAGTACCCCATAGCTATTTATTTTCAAAACCATATTTGAGTTAGTTATAACTCCCCTCAATTAAAAAAATTGTACCTAAGTAGGTATATCTTTATCATAATTGTCATTATTTCATACGCCTCAGTTTTTTGCTTCCATTCCTTTGACTTCATTCTCCAAAGAGGCATGGATTTGTATAAGTACCTACATATTCATATCAATTTAGTAAATATTCGCTGTTATAATATGATCCTAAATCTGCCATTTTAAAGTGCCTGAGGATTCCAAGTCGAACGTCAACTACTGCGACAGAACACTGAGCGCCTACCACACGCTCCGTGTAAGTACGTGCAGGCCAGAACTGTCAGTCCAAATTTCAAGTAAGCTGAAAAATGTTCAGTTCGCGCCGTGAGGTTTGCGCAAAGTTCAGTTTTCTCAACCACACAACGTCCATTGCCGAGCATCTCTGCCAGGAGGTATTTCCAGTGGCTGACTTTGGTCACCTACGTGATCCCTATCACGTGTTACCCCGCATCTTTGGATTGTTACAAGCCTGCCAAAGTAACAATTTATCACATGCTACGGCAGCTATGTCTCTGTTCCATATGTCTACTCATGTGTTAGTTAGTCAGTTACATCAGTTAGTCCACATTTAAAAGGCCTTCTCTTGTGTAAGTCATTTGGTAGGACAGGTATAGGTACTATTGATGACTTAAGGTTACAAAATCATAGTACATAGGTATGTATCTACAACCAATAGTAATATCATGGAAATATCACACATTACCTACATGATTATGTTACAAAATTAAAAATACTTAGGTAAATTATTTTTCTTCAGGCTTATCTTTTTTCATAAGTGCTCTCTTCTTCGTTCTCATCTTCCACATTTTGCATTCATCTGCACATTTTGTTGTTATTATATTTCTGTAAAAATATAAATAAACTGTCAATACCTAATTCGTCAATAGATTTAACTACTTACTACTATTGTACTTCTATTTAATCGATGATGTGAATGTGGTCAGCCTTCTGGTCCTGAGAAGCATCGATTAAGCGTATAGCAATGTCTCTATAAAGGCGGCGAACACTCGGAACCCATGACCCCAGTGTCTCAGCTCCAAACGGCTCAAATATGTAATTACCTGCTAGGTTAGCATATGTATGCCGTTTGAGGCATTCAGCCGATACAGCAGCAGCGCCGGCACATCCGGATGTGCTTGGAAGGTGTGAAGGTGCTAAGGTGTTAACGCGTGTAGTGTCCCACACCAAAGTCCTTCCCATCTTCCATGGTAGCAAAGACATACCATAAAGATACATTAGGTATATTTTATACTTATAGATACATATGTACACTCCATGACCAAGCCAGGAGGTCTCAGTCTACGCTAGTGTAAAATTAATGGAATAAGACAAAATCTCATAGTTTCGTAGCAAGTCCCCAAGGAAATATAACTTAAATAAATACCGTATTAAATTTTCTTGAACGTTAAATTTGCTCATCACTTCCAGTATAACATCTGTGACGGTTCTTGGGTCTAAGCACATTTTAGCGGGCCTGTTCTGAAATGCAGGCGATGCCTTCCCGGTGAGCGAGTGAGTTGCTAAAACACTGCAAAATTCAAACAATGTGCGAAAATTAATCGCTGGTGTAAAGTTTAAATTCACTTTATTTTGCGATAGGAAGAGAGGTTTATCTAGGACTATCCATAACTTAATTTATAATTTTATGTTAAGTAGGTATGTAGATTATAAACTTAAGACAAACGGGTCTTTTACGCGATTATTGAGATATATACATACCTCTTTACTACCCGACGTTTGGTATGTATATACTCGTATCTCAATAATCACGTAAAAGAGTCGTTTGTCTTAAGTTTAAATAAATCAATACATATTATCATAAAATTGTAAGTGATCGATATCTGTACATCGAAGATATAATAGGGAAACTGTTGTAGGGGGGCTTTATGAACGCAATAGTACCCAAAACAATGGTTTTTAGAATTTTTGTTTGTTTGTCTGTGTGTCTGTTTGTCTGAATGTTTGAACACGCTAATCTCAGAAACGGCTTAACTGATTTGAATTCGTTTTCAGTAATACGCTGTGGTTTATTCAACTTAACATTTAAGGTTTGTTTTATTTCAATCGGTTCATAAATAAAAAAGTTATATCGATCTAAAGTATAACACATAATCGCAACCCATGGTCGCGGTTACAACTACGATGGGTGACTACATTTGGCACAAAAAATATATCAAGTGACAGTCATGACAGACAGACAAAAACATCACGCCTATATCGGGGGTAGGCAGAGGTGCGGTACATACCCACACTGTGCCTGTACTTTAGTTGGTCCTACGTATTATTGGGCTTGCCTATGTTTTCGCTGTTAGGGCACTATAGAAAATCCATAACCACTCTAATTCAAATCAAAATTACAACATCCAGTACAGGTGTTATATACCTGTGGCTCAGTAATAGATAATTCTTTTGACACTAGAGGGTCTTTGACGAGATAGATTACCTAAAAAAAATCGACCAGTGTGAATTGCACTCCACTATTGTCCACACCACTGTAACTGGTCGCTGTCTATAGGGTGGTTTTCACTTAAACCTCAATGCCACACTTTACATTTACTGTTTGTGTCATTTCAATCGGTTCATAAATAAAAAAGTTTTGTCCGTACGTTTCTGCACTATAACCTCAGAAATGGCTGAATCGATTTAAATGGGTTCACTAATTCGTCGTAGTTTGCTTCACTTAGTATGTAGTGTTCGTTTTATTTAAGACATACGCCTATATCTCCGAAGGGGTAGGCAGAAGTGCATTACACACCCATGATTTGCCAGTAATTTTGTTGGTCCCACGTAACAGCGGGCAAACATATTGCCGTTCCGGCAACGGCAATTAAATACCATTAAATAAACATTTCTGCAGGTATGTGCTTATTATTTTTTTTTTATTTCAATCGGTTCGCTGTCTGTAGGTATGTCGATTTTCACTAAAGCGTTGGGGACAAGCGGGTCTTTTACGCGATAAATACGTAAAAAAACTTAAATAAAATTGAATTAAACATCAAAATCTGGTGTGACTTCCACTCCACTATTTGTTTTTAAAAACGCGTGTAGTAACTGGTCTGTAACATGATGTGATTGAATGACTTTTACACGATTAGTACCTAAAAAAATCGAAGTACAAAAAAACCAAGTGTGCAGAATTAAATTTTACTATTTGCTGTTTTTATAACGAGTGTGTAAACTTCATTTGTAACTGGTCAGTACATGATGTGATTGAAAGCCTTTTACACCATTAGTACATAAAAAAAAACTCGTAAGTAAAAAAACCCAGTGTGCAAAACTGAATTCCACCATTTGCTGTTTTTATAACGCGTTTGAATACCTCAATCAATCAATCGTCATCATACTAAATTTGTAACTGGTGATCAAGAAAACTATAACACGCAGGCGGAGCTGCGGGCAACAGCTATCATAAATATATACGTTAATAAATGTTTTTATTTTTTTACAAAATAATCCTTGACATCATAACAGTATTATTTGTTTTACAAAACATATATCTCAGGAGACAACATACTCCCATTCATTGCAGAGAATACGTTTTTAGGTACTGGCTGTGTTTCTTGGAAATCAGGATCAAGAAAACTATAATACGCAGGCGGAGCTGCGGGCAACAGCTAGTAAATAATAAATGTAAGTATGTAGATATAGTGTAGCGTAGGTACTTACTGTCTTGGAAACACAGCTAGTAGCAATGATCGTGTAGCTATTGTGTAGGATTTCCAATTGATACTACGAAACTTATCTCTGTGGATATGAGTAGTGCCGCTTCCGATCGGAATCTAAAAAGAAACTAACAGTTAGTACCTACCTATTACATCATTCTACACTGTGGTGTTGAACCATGACGTAATAATTTTCTGAAAATGTTCAAATATTGTAGTATGTTTTGTGAAAGTGCTTTTTGTGAAATAAATTTATTTATTTATTAAATTAGTAATTTACTTATCTTTGCCTAATCCTTACAAGAATTTCCCTTAACCCTAATTAACGAAAAGCTGGTAACCTATCATGTTTGTGTCAGTATTGTGATGTCCAGATTCGAACCTCAAGTCTTCTTAGCCCAGCTAATCCTTAACCAAATCTATGATATGACACTTTAAGTTTACAGAACCCACCCACCCCAGATGACGGCGGTAATATATCATATGTCATAGGCATAATATTTATAGGTAATGCCACAAAGAAAAAGCAAGAACAGATCGAAAAAAAAATTACTGAAAGATGAGACCAACGAAATTACTGGCCAAGTGTGGGTGTGAAATGCAGCTATGTCACCCCTTCGGGGCGTATGCCCCACACCCCACGCCTGTATAGGCGTGATATACCTATGTCTGTCTGTCTGTGTCCACGTCAGCTTGCAACTTCTCCTTTTCTTACGAAATTATTTCTTTACTAATAAAATAAGAAATTAAAGCCGTGTATAAAACCAACACACTAATGTTCAGGGTTAAAACAAACGTCTGAATTCAAAGTGTTTGTGCAAAGCTAAATGATGGCAAATTACTAAATAACATTAGATATAAGTAAGAATAAATAACAGCCCCACATTACCCATTCTCTGTCGTCTGCTGCCGCTGCCCCTTGAACTTTCTTATCTCCGATATTGCTGTATCTATTACTTATAAGGACATTATCACCAGATGAGTTACTCTCCTCGTGCTCACTCTCTATTACTATATTCTCTCTAGTATAATCCCTACTATTGTGTACTTCCTCCCGTGATATATCAATCGCCTCCAAAACTTGGGAAAGTTTAGTTCGAAAATCTGTGAATCTGTATGACAGTTTACAAAATAAGTTGCTCATCACCAGGGCCTTTTGGTACCTCCCTCGGAATTGTTGATTTTGTGGTAAATCACTTCTTTGTGGATTAGTTACATCTAGACAATTTCTTTTTTCTCTAATTTTGTGTAGTAATTCTTCGTTTTTCTGCATTATTTCCTCTAAATTCACTTCTTGCATAGGTACCTTTGGTTCAAATAGTTCTGGTCTAGGTTCGTTTCGATTAGTCGAATCTGGCAATGTTTCCACAATATTTGGGTTTTTTGGGTTCACACTGGCGTAAGTTCTTTTGCGGTTGGGCGACTTTTTTACAGGAACAGGCTTAGCTCTATTAGAAGGGGTCACAGTTTTCTTTGATCTTGAGTATTGGCGTCTGTATCTCTCTAATTTAACTTTCTCGGCAACGTCCTGGAACGGCATTGAACATAAAATTAATTGTATTTACGGTATGTTTATTGAACGTTTTGGAGGCTTCCTCTACAGCACTAACTGATGGGTCTTTAGGGTACGCAGGTAGAATTAGTTACGGTAACGACATTAGTTCTATTACAGTTACCTCTTTTTCGGAGTCACAAGACACCTCGTCCTTATCGTTTGGTAACCAGTCTGAAGAGCTCTCAGAGAAATCGTCTCCATCATCATCATTGCGACTGGGTCCAGCTCCTTCTTCGTCCTTAACTTGCATGGCCTCAAGCGTTTCACGTTCTCCTGAGATAGAATAGGTGTTACAACTTCATAAGTAACGAATAATTTAACTACCTACTTAATAATTGATAGTAGTCATCGATTTAGCAGGGAATTTATTAGTTGTGGAAATAAACAAATATTTTTGGACATTCTCACGTAACGTCATCTAGCCCAAATTAAGCTAACATAAGCCTGTGCTATGGGATCTAGACGACTGATAAACATACTTATATATTTCTAAATACCTACATATTATACATAGAAAATACCCAAACTCCGAAACAAACATTTGTAGATCGCACAAATAATTTGATTCGACCCAGAACCTGGGACCTTAAGGCTCGCAGTTACATAATCATACCACTGCGCCAGCGCGGCAGTCAGATGAGGAAATCAAAATTCTGAGTAATGAAATTACATATGCAGTTCTATACCTCCTCGCAGTCAGTTGTAGTTCAGTGTATTTTTATTATTATTATTACATAGTTCAAAAGTCATTAAGTCGCGCGTAGGTGTGAGCGTGTATAGAAAAGTTATAAACTCATTTAAGCTTTCTAATTCTCTTAACATAAGCTTTGCTTAGTTTGAAACTAGATATTGTTAATGTGACAACATATCTATTTACTACCTAGTGGTTCTGTGCACAATAGACTTCGCGAGCACAGTTGGGGAGGGGAGTGCCAGTATCGTATACAAAAACTTGAAAATAATTGTTTTACCTATTTAACTTAAGGAACCCTTTTGCCAAGTTTCGTGGAGATTGAATAAAAAATGGGGCTGATATCTCGGAAAACAATAGGTATATGGGATTCTTCGAAAGAAGAATAATTAGTTACTATGCTGCAGTGTCATAAGTGCCATAAAATTACCACGACTTGAACTGTACAAACTTTAAAGTTGAATGTCTCGCAAAGTAATACCTAGATCAAAAAGCAACCTGTAAATGTTTTTAAAAGACCTATCTAAAATAAATCACCCCCACGGAGCTACCCCGAAAAATATTGTTTTTAATGATAGTGAATAGATAATGATGTAGATAATGATGGCGTAATACATACAGATATTCATGCCAAGTATCAACTTCCTAGCGTAAAGCGTTTGAACGGTAAGCCGAGGAGGGATGGACGGACGGCCGGACATGATGAAACTATAAGGGTTTCGAAATTTGAACTACGAACCCTCAAAATGTGACCGCTAACCCGGAACACATTAAAACACTATCTGGGCTTAAAAATATAGCCGCTTGCCTTGCACAAATTTGCCCCCTATGGTCTAGAAATTTAGACGCTTCGTTCTCTTCGCTTACTCGGTCAATAATCTCAACCATTCTACGGTGATTATTTCGCATAAATTATCTCTGCAGGTAAAACTATAACGCTGCCGCTGGCACAATTACCAGGCTGGGCAGATCAGCCACATGGCATTATACGTCAACAATGGTAATTTTATTGTAAAACTCACGTGCACGGGTAATCAACTTTGCCGGTTCTTGTGTTCCTCTTGTGTTGACAACCAATATGTCACCAGCCTTTAAATCCTTTTTTCCTTCAGGAGTCACCACAGAATTAACAGATATCACATCACGGGCACCATTTTTGAATTCCACTAAATACCATTTAGCACTGGCACTACTCCTTGTCGACGACATTATTCCCAAAAACGAACTCTAACTTCAAACTCATATTCATGGGACGCTCAGGTAAAAATTTCATTAAAGCGCACCCTTACTGCAATTATATATAACTTCCCCACTCTCAGCAACGAACAATAGTTTTCGCCAACGGACCCAAGGGTAGCAAAAAATCATCCCTTTTTTGTAATGAGGTACTTCCAATTCTTAGTAGACATAAGTCGCAATATTGTCTAGCTAGAGGCATAATAGCCACAACATAAAACAAACGAAGAATAGCCGTTAACAATAATAAATGTGAAAGTATGACCATTTCCTTGTTAATCCATCGCGCTCTGGCCATTGAAGTGGATTTCAGCGAAATTTGGTACACAGCTACCTCTGCCTACACCTTCGGGGAAACTGGCGTGATTATAATGTGGCGTGGCGTCTATTCATAGTTTACTTCTCATTGATTTAGGTATACCTACCTATGTATGTAAATATTTAAATAATTGCGCTTTAATTACCTAGATACTTATCTAGTGTATATGTTACACTAGATATTACTATTACTTTTGCTGATACATATTATAAAATGCGAACGTATCTCTAAGGTGCCTGTTACGCTTTCACGTCTAAACTACTGAACCGATTTAAATGAAGTCGGGGGCACTTACATCTAGTATACTCGTACTAAATAAGCCCTGAGTTATCTACTTTTGATACTCTAGCAGACATTCTAACGGTTGAATTGAATGGCTTTCTATTATCTTTGACACTCTAACTAAGCCCTAACTGCGGAACGAATTCAAACTCTGGGGTCTCAGACCAACTAATGTTCTGAATCTTGGGTAGTCTCACACAGGTCGTACGATCAATCGACTACACACCAACGAGGCTATCAAAACGGGAATAATTCTAATTAAATGTATGTCATATAGTAATAATAATAAATATTTTAGGATATTCTCACACAACATCTAGCCCAAATTAACCTACTAACCTAAGATTGTGCTTTGGGATCTAGACGACTGCAGTTCTAAATACATAGGCCTACATAACTATTATACATAGAAAACACCCTACTCGGTCTACTCTGAAACAAAAGTTAGTAGATACAGTTTAATCTTAATTTTAGAAAAACATAATATCTATGGGTATTACCTTTACTTCTTGAGAGATTTCGCTCCCAACGCCGGCACTGGTCCTTGACATGAATTTAACTGTATTTGTTGCATACAATTCCACACATTTCTCGTAAACAAACCTATACCTGGCTAGTAATTTATTTTCCGGGTACAAAAAATATTAAACTACCCGCAGTCTGTATTACTTACATAACATAACATAACATAACATAGCATCACGCCTTTTTCGCCGAAGGGGTAGGCAGAGGTGTGCAAACACACCCACATCTCGCCAGCTATGTTAGGTCCCATGTAATAGGGGGCGAGCCTATTGCCATCTACCGGGCACAAGTTCCAGACTCTGGGATAATTATCTGGATAAAATTCTAAAGAGAATTATACATTATCCACCAGACCCGGGAATAGAACCCGAGACCTCGAGTGTGGCAGTCCGTACATAGTACCATTGTGCCACCGAGGTAGTCCTACTACTTAATACAACGATAATGTAGAAAGCAAAAGGTACATAACAGCTATCTGCTAGTGAAAGTCCTGATAAAATAGGTCCAGCCATTTCAGAGAATAGCCGGCGAGATAGACAGACAGACGGACAAAATTTTTTAACCGTTTATAGGTACTTTCATATGTATTTACCTATTTAGTAAAAAGTTGTTACTTTGGAATTACAAAGAGATACTTTCAATTTATTCATTCTTCCTTCTTCTTTTCGAGGCCTTTGTCTAAAATCGGAATGTGAAGCCCACTCCGTTTTTTTAACGAAGATAATAATCGGAAGCAGAGTCAATTTTTATTAAGGACGTTTGAAGTTCGAACTTAGCAACACCTTTGTTGAAGAAAATTGGATTGTTGCTGTGCCATTGAAGATTTTTTTTTATATTTGGTTCGCCAAATTGACGCCGCCCCGAGACGTCGTCACGACTTACCACCAGGCGGTAAGTCGTGACGACGTCTAGCGATTGTGGACCACTCTCACAGCACACAATACTATAGAGAGTGGCCCTCAACTTGACAACCTACTGATGTGCCTCTTCACGCTCCGCTTAAAGAACCCAGGATTATATGTGGGAGGAAACACGAGCACAGGCAAGGCGTTCCAGGCCACTATCGTTCGGCAGAGAAACTAACGTTTAAAACGTTTAAAACGTTCTCGCGAACATGCTATCGACTGTGTGGGAGTGGCATCTCTGCCCGGCACGGGTTGTTCGGGATCGGAAGGAAGAGGGTGGGATCAGATTGAAGAGCTCTTCAGAACACTCGCCGTGGTAAATACGGTAGAATGCGGCCAAGGAAGCTATTGTTTGGCGCTGAGCTAGCGGCTCAAGGCTTCCCGTTACCTCCGGACAATCTATAATACGGATAGCCCGTCGCTACATAGCGTCGAGAGCGTCCAGCAGATACTTCGCGGAGCCGTCCCAGAGGTGAGAGCAGTATTCGACGCAGGTTCTAATCTGCGTATTGTACAGCAGACACCTCTGGTCCGGTGTAAAGAATCGCTTTACCTTATTCATTATTCCTAGTTTCCGCGAAGCTAGCCCTATACATCTTTCGATGTAGTTTTTGTTATTGAGCTCTCGACGAACGTCTATGCCAAGGATATCAAGGTTGTCCTTCATTGGTAATAATGCATTCTGAAGAGAGGGATTTCTTCGCAGTAAACGCACACGCCTGTGTTTTGCGGGCATTGAACCCGATCAGGTTCTCGGTACCCCATTGTGAGATACTGTCGAGGTTACGGTCGAGATCAGCCACGAGTCGTCGTCTCTCCTCCTCAATCTCAGATCGCCCCGCCGTCGGACGAACCGAGTAACTCCCGTGCAGTGTGCTGTCATCTGCATAGCAATGAATGTTCCCGAGGGATAGCATATCATTGATATGCAGAAGAAAGAGAGTTGGTGATAGTACGGACCCCAGCGGTACCCCGGCATTCACTTGCAAGAAGCGAGAAGCCTGGCCCTCGCAGAGGACCCGCACTCGGCGCTCATTTAAAAAGCTGGCAAGCCAGCTGCATAGTTGAGGAGGTAGACCATATGCCGGAACCTTGGAGAAGAGCGAGGCATGCCAGACCCTATCGAAAGCTTTGGCGATGTCCAGGCTAATAGTCAAGGACTCGCCGTGCCTTTTCATAGCCCCACCCCAGACATGCGTTACGAATGCCACAAGATCACCCGTTGATCGTTTTGGCCTGAAGCCGTATTGTCGATCATTGATTAGCGAGTGATCCTCTAGGTATCGCATGAGCTGCTTATTTATAAGGAGCTCAAGCACCTTGCAAATGACTGAGGTGACAGCTATGGTTCGATAGTTGCCTGGATCGGAACGATCCCCTTTCTTGGGGATCGGTTGTACGTTCGCCTCCTTCCAGACCTCCGGCACGAGCCCTGAAGAGTATGACAGGCGGTACAGACGCGTTAATACTGGAGACAACTCAGCTGCACATTTTCGTAGCACCACCGCCGGAATGCCGTCAGGGCCACTGGCTTTCCGCGTGTCGAGTGACCGCAGCCCTGCCCGTACATCACATTGCCTGATAACAATATCAGGCATAGTGTGGCCACAGTTGGCGATGGCGCGGGGCTGCAGGCCATGGTCGTCGACCCGGGAATTAGCCGCAAAGAGGTCTGCGAGCATATCCGCTTTCTCTTGGGCTCTGTGAGCCAGTGTTCCATCTGGGTAACGCAGCGGTGGCAGCGAGGGCTGACAAAAGTTAGATTGCACGGCTTTGGCCAGTTGCCAGAATCCACGGCTGCCCGTGGGATGGGAAGTGAGCTCCTGACCAAGCCGCGCGACGCGCGGGGCATCCGCTCTCTTAAAGGCCCTCTCACTGGACTTTGTGGCCCGTTTGTACGCTGCTTTGAGGTGGCCCACGTTTGGGTCTGTAGATGTATATGAATCAGAAAAACGACAGTCTTCGGATGAGTCTGACTGAAGCATCGGCTGTTCCCTTTCCAGCAGGAATGCTAATGCCAACAGACGATGTTATATTGTAAAAAAAAACTAGCAAGCATCCAATTAGCTTAAAAATACATAATCATATTCATTCGTGTTAACCATATATATACTACTAGTGGTCGCCTGCGACTTCGTCCGCGTGATTATTGTTCCCGTGGCCGTATCTTTATAAATTGTAGCCTATGTGTTATTCTGATGTATAAGCTATATTATTGTAAAGTTTCATCAAAATCCGTTCAGTAGTTTTTACGTGAAAGAGTAACAAACATCCATACCTCCAAACTTTCGCATTTATAATATTAGTAGGATATACATAGTAACTTACTAGTGGGTATAGCCACAGAATAGGGAATAGTACTTACATACAGAACTTGCCTCCGACGTTAATTAAAGCACCTTCTTTTGTTTACATAGAACATAATTCGAACGTTAGGGTTGTCAGTAAAGTACCAGCATAATTTGACCAATAATTATGACGTTAATGCCTCAATATCAACTCTATGGTCAATGCCATGTCACAAACAAGAGATAACCCTTACTGACTTACAACTTCAAGCTGTAGCTGACGTGAAAATACGTGATATTTTTTGCGAATGTTAGGCGAGTGACATAGGTCTGGTATAGCTTAGCTATGGTGTTAACTAAGCAAAACACAGGCAGGTGGGTACCTATTGTGCAGAGGCCATGTATGTACCTACCTATTGTGTAGGGCCCTATACTGCTGGTGCCGGTCATCAGGGCCATAGGTAAGAATGTAGTGCTCGTAGAAGTTAAAAATAACTAGATAAAAATGTAAAAAAAATATTTATTAAATTACTTCTTGAATAAACATTTTCATGTTAAAAATGCTTTTCGATGGCATATACAGGCACTTACTTAGTTTAGTATTAACTTTAAGTAGGTAGTTAGATAGGTACTTTGAAAAATCGTTGTGCTTCTGAAACGGCGATGCGACTTCGCGCCGCAAAAACCGGCGATACGAATTGCTGCGATGCGAATTCGAGCGGCGAAGTTTCCTTATTTGAACAGGAATGAACGATGCGAATCAACTCGCAAATTCTTGCGGTGCGTTGGCGAGTTCGTAGATTTTGGCGTTGCGACGTCGCGTCGTGCATCGCCTTATTGTGAATAAGCCGTTAGTGCCATCTTGGGGGAAGACTCCATAGGGAACTGCCCTCTAGTCTCTTGCGCGAAGGTATTCCACGTTGCCACCCTCAGCCATAAGAGCATGGTAGTGTGAACTCAAGTCGATCGACATATATAACCAATGATATCGCAGAAATTTTCGGTCACCTGACCTATTTTTTTTTTGTTCTGCGATTTCATTGGTTATCGACTGAAGTCGACACTAGATGTGATAGACTTGCAGGCAGACAATAATTAATCTTAATTGCGTAATATCAGGCGTTAGTGGATGAAATTGACCCAAGTTCGGAGGGCGAGCATAGATAGGTACCTACTAGCGTCTCCTCCAGCTGCACATGCAGATAATGCACGTACCACCTCAGTCTACTGCTGGACATACACTCCAATAGTCTATCTATGCTCTTCGGAGGACATCCCCAAGATTTATCGCGACCCTAATTTCTTTGGTTATCGTCTTGAACACATAAAACATAAGCATAAACTTGTCACCTAGGAGACACTGACAGCCGAATAGCGTCTGGTTCTTAATCTAATTTCCTTGCTGGAATATTCCAAGTGGTGATAGTACCAAATCCGTGTTTGTACTAGCAATGATTGCCCTCATTAGCATCATTTCGTCTGGACTGAACCTCCAGCTGCTGAGCTGACCGAGACTTTGTAACTTTGGACAGCACTCCATTAAAAGTTCCACCGTGGCGAGGGTAAGGCGTGGCGCGTTGGGGAACCAGATGGCTTCTAGGTTTGGGAACTTGTACCGGTGCATCATACTGTGAATAAATTTAAAAGTACAGTTAATATAATTGCTAGGTTACGACATTCACGTCAAATCTTTTGAATGGATTTGGATGTAATTTAGCTCGCAGTATAGGATATAAATAGGTAAGTACTTTTCAAGACATTTAATTTCGAGTGACCTAATTCAATCACCATCACTACATATTATAAAACAACGTCGCTTCCGTCCGTATGTATGCTTAGATCTTTAAAACTACACAACAGATTTTGATGCGCTTCTCACCAATGGGTAGAGTGGTTCTCGAGGAAGGTTTTTGTGTGTATAATTTGACAAGCGGGCGAAGCTGCAGGCGTCCGCTAGTAATTGTATAAACCTTAACTGATACCTCTGCCATCCATACACCACTCAACTGGATAATTGTAATTACTCTGGAGCGAAGTAGCTGCAACTAGTGCACCTACTTCTATGGTGGGATATTGTAGATAAATGGGACTCGTGATGACTCGTCTATATGCTGCGTGTGTCGTACTAAACGTCTTCCCGTTTCATTCCGTCAATTTAACAAAACCACAAATTGCATTAGACCTAAAACCGTAAGTCATAATAGCTCAATGACTAATAAGGTATTCAACTTAATGCAAAACTAATAGCTTCATACATCAAAGACATTTTAAAAATCGATTCGGTAGGTACTGCTGGGGTTTTAGTCCACAGGTATTATACTCGTAAACTTATTTATGCTTTCGATTGTCGACACTTGGTGGACCTTATAATAATACATTTAGCATAAACTCACTTATACATACCACAATTTTCTTTATTATTTAAACTCCTGACCGGTTTCGCCCAATATATTTTTGAGTCATACTCGTAAACGATCTACTTTTGATGTCTGTTCAAAATATGTCTACAAAAGTTACTCACCGTGACATATCGTTATCGTCCAGTTTAATTTCATCGCCAATGATCAATTTCTTTAACTTCGGGCTGCTCGTCATGAGGTATTTGAGACAGGATGAAGACAAGTTACCACCTATGATTTCCACATGTTCCAAATTCTTAAGTGGTATTTCTTCCTCATGTGTTGCCGTCTGTAACTGATAGAACTCTATAGTCTGCAAATTTCTGCATGTTTCTGCTATCCTGGTGAAATTAAACGATCCTGTAGACGCAGATAGCATCAATGTCAAAATTCTGTGGCCAATTTTGTCTAACAACTGATGAAGTTCGTGACATTGGAATTTATTAAGCTTAATTTTGTTAACGTTGTTTAGTTCTTTGATCTGCTGTAGAACTCCTTGATCAGGCTCCTCTATATATATTGTCTCTAACATAGGACATAATGCTACAATCGCTTTCATCGTTCTCGTGTTCGTACGCGCATCGTGCATATATTGTAAGTTTGTTTTGAAACCTGGCGGACAATCCGTGTTATATATGTGATTGATAGCTTTACCAACAAACGAGTAACTGCCAAGGTTAGTCAGATTTGGTAACTTTCGTATCAGTAAAGCAACATCTGTGTGATCTATGTTCTCCTCACCATACATGCCTACGTTCACCACAGTTAGACTTTGTGTTAACTGAGGATTACCTTTCAGCATCGTGTCTATCCCAATCTCAGTAATATCAGTTTCTCCAGAAATGTCCAATAGTTTCAACACTTTGTTATATTTACCGATGTACTCGAGCACTTCATCGTTTGCAATATATGGGATATTTAAACACGTTAAATTCGGTGCATTCTTGAGGATCTGGTACATTATTGACAGGTGTTCATCCTTGACCCACACTCCCTTCAAATTTAGCGAAGTTAAATGGTGACCTTGTTCTTTAATGAGCTCAAGGACTTTCCTATAATAGGGTACAGGGAACATCCCCGTAGCTAAACTTTTTACATTCTCTTTGAGAAGCAAGCGCATCGTATAATATCTAACCGATGGATCTAAGTATTCTGAACTGAGTACTAGATTAATGAGATCCTGGAAGATATCACTGGTCGCACCCATGACCTCGTAATACGATGAGACCAGCATAAACGGAAGTGTGGTATCTTCTTCGGAGGTAACTTGAGACAGGGCGTAAATCAACTGTCTTGCGACAAGTGACAGTGAAATATCCTGGAGCGGCGGCACTGGGCACTTTGGCGACATTATTTAGAACACTACACTTTCAACTATTTAAAATATCACTTTCACTTTAATCTGAAGAATAGCACTAATTGAGCATCGCAGAGAAGTCGTGTAAGTTTCGCTTTTCGGAAAAGAAAGAAGTGAAAAATCTCGTAGCTATTTAGTTCACGCGTTCGCTTTGTATTTGGATCTGCGCCAGCACACGTTTATAATACAAACACGAGCGCACATCTCGCTCTGTATTTTTAGATGTCTTATAAAAGGTGTTTACGATCGGTCGCGTATGCATTTTTTTTTTATGTAAACTTAAAAACGTTTTATACATACAAAGAATTTCTGTATTGACAAGAAAATGTTTTTTTTTGGGTCATATGGGTTCTAATATGACCTTTGAGATTTAAACCAACCTCACCTGCACACCCACAGAAGTTGCTCTGGTAAATATTAAAGTTACTGGCGAAAACCAGGCAAAGAATATGCCTCTGCTAATCCCCTCGGGAACACTAGTCTGAATATACGAATGTTAAAACATCTATTTTCGAGAAAAATGCATAACATTGGTTTCGCATAATTTATTTCTTTGACAAACATACAGAGTTAAAAACTGTGTTAAATTTAAATGATGTAGATCTATTTAAATGTTATAAAATATCTTCTTTTTTTTTAATTCCGCGAGACTGCGGCCGCTCCCATATCTATTGCTGCGGGCGTCTCTGGTGACACCAGAAGGTATTTCCAGTGGCGCCCGGCGGACTTAGGCCACATGAGTGGCCTCTTCGGATGTTATAAATGTCTCAGGTAATCTCGATCCATACGTCCAATATGCGTCGACATGCTCCACAAAATTATCGTAGTAAATCGGAGTTTCTCCAAAATAGCTGGATTAATAAAAAAAATATTGAAAATAATCCGAACTATGTGAAAAATTTATATTTTTGAGTTGTGACCGAGGAATATAATAAGTATGAAAACATAACTAAAAAATAATAACAAAACTTTTGAGTTTAATTTTGGTAATAATTTATTAACTAATAACCAATTACACAAATTTTATATGTCGACATCTTTCTACCCATCCAAAGGTTGTTTTGTTTAATATCGCTGTGTGCGATAAGGCCGCCCTTTGTACTTTAATACAAACAAAATATACTTTTGGTGTACAATAAGGTATTATATCTCTACTACTAACTTATACTAGTACGCGCGTACGGTGTCTTGCGCGGTGCTTCGCGCCGCACCACGCCATAGGTTTTGGCCTATAACTTTTGACCACTTACGGCTAGGTCAAATTTTCAATTTTTTGGCTTGCCTCCAGATCGAGGGCTATCCATAGAGGGGTCAACCATCATTGGAGCATAAGCAGTTCTTGAGAGCTAAGGGGGGACAAAAATTAGATTCACAATTTCTATATATAGATATGTACAATACTAGTGTTGATTACCGTGGCTTAGCCTTTGTTAGTTTTCTCGTTCATAATTCCCACGGGATTACTGGGATAAAAGTAACCTATATCACTCAAAGATAATATAGCTACACATTAGTGTAAGAATGTTACAATCGGTTTAGTAGTTTGGGAACGTATTCAATGCAAGCAAACAATCAGTCTTACCCGTGCACGATTATTGTAGGTAGGTATACTACTTGCCTACATACTCTTACATACATACATACATACATACTCTTCGTTTGATTTGGTTTTTTTTTTTGCCTATTTTACAAAAGTTATTGTTTTTGTTATGTATTAAGTAACACTGTCATGCTAATGTTGAGTTCTGTACCGAACCACATTGTTCACCGTTCATGTATTATCGAAATAGGCACTCACAGGACAGTGCCTAGTGTGTGTGGGGGGGTCACCGACAATGTAGTTATTCTAGTTTTTGGTTAATGTATAGTTGACTAGTGGTCGTATGTATGGATGGATGGATGTTTGTTACTCTTTCACGTAAAAACTACTGAATGGATTTTAATGAAACTACAATAATATATACATCAGAATAACACATAGGCTACAATTTATAAAGATATTGTGTGAATTGTTCAAAATATGACGCGGCGCGACGGGAACGGGAAACAATCCAAATTACCACGCGGATGACGTCGCGGGCGACCACTAGTCTTATATATAAAAATGAATCGCCCTTCGTTTCTCGCTAAAACTCAGGAACGGGTGAACCGATTTGATTAATTTTTTTCCGGGACAGCTAGTCAATATAAATAAAAATAAACCTGTTGAATAATAAAAATCATTGACACAAAAACAGACTTCAAATTACTGGAATGGGACCAAATTAAAATGGGACCAAATTAAAATGGGACCAAATTAAAATGGGACCAAATTAAAGTGGGACCAAATTAAAATGGGACCAAATTAAAATGGGACCAAATTAAAGTAGGACCAAATTAAAAGGGGACCAAATTAAAATGGAACCAAATTAAAGTTGGACCAAATTAAAATGGGACCAAATAGGAAGCAGTAGCTTTCAATAAATTAAAAAAAAAGTGTGTGTGTCAGCTCCGACGCACGACTGGAGTTTACTCCTTAACCCTTAGGTGCATAGATTATCAAAATTGATAACAACAATTTATACAGTTGTAACTTCTGAACCGTATTCTTTTTATTTACAAACTAAGTTTCTGAACGTTTTTTCATCGTCTTCTTTCGAATACGTCTATCAACCAAACAAATCCTTGGATATGATTGGTTGAATTTTGACAATTAGAATTGGCGGGTCGTAGTGTCGACATTACATATTATTCAAACTTTTCATCCGATTGAATTAATATATAAACAGCGTGTATTTCCCACAAAAAAAAAATATATTTTGAAAGGTAAGGATATATAAATGACTAAAAACTATTTATTTTCAAACAAACTTACTTCGCAATGCACCAATTTTGCGTTTGAACTTTATTATCAAAAATGATAATGCATGCATTCCCGGTATAAAAAAAAACGTAATTTGTGCTTTGATATTTTAGGCCTCTTCTTGGTTCTGGAAGCAATTTGTATTGTCTTTGTATGTGCTGGTTGTGGTTTTGCATGGGTTTTTATATGCTTTATAGATTGTGTGGTGATGGAAGACACCAGAATCGAGCAACTGCTACTGCAGTTAGAAAATGGCGAGATTTCCGAGGACGAATTGGACATCGACGAAGACAACATTGAGTACCTCGAGGACGTTGGTGTGTTGGCTGCAGATGTTGAAGATGAGGAACAGGAGGAACAGGAGGAACAGGAAGAACCAGAAGAAAATAATTTAACCGAAATTTCGTCTTTCAACTACATGAATATTGGTACTCGTAATTTAGTTTGGAGAAAAAGAAATATGCCTATGGTTACCCAAGCTCTCAAGTTGTACGCACGTAATATAGAAAAGCTACCAAATGAGCCTGAACTAGGCGCTGTATCAAATACGGTTGTACGTTTGCTTCGACCAGTACCCAGACAAGTTAACCACATCATATTTTTTGATAATTTCTATACCAATTTATCGCTTTTTCACTGTATGTTCAAAGAAGGAATATATTGTCTCGGGACCGTCCAAAGGAACAGACTGGGCAAAACTTGCAAGCTACCAGATAAGAAGGATGTGCTCAAGGCAACAGTAAAACGAGGGTCTTATGAGGAGAACGTAACCACATATGAAGGAGTTGATTTTTTGTTGATTCTCAGCTACTAGCTGGAAAGATAACAAACAGGTTTTACTACTTTCTACATATGTAGGTACAGAGCCTGTCGACACTATAAATAGGTACGATAAAAAATTAAAAACTAACATCACTATACCGTGTCCCAAAGCAATCCGCGAATATAACGCTAACATGGGTGGAGTGGATACTATGGATAGTTACTTAGGCAGATACCGAATTCGCATGAAATCGAAAAAGTGGACAAACCGAACTGTTTCATCACATGCTCGATGTGGTTATTATAAATAGCTTCTTTACAAGAAAGTAAGCCTAAAAAACGGTAAGGACCCAAAAAGTATAATGAAATTAGTGGATTTTAGAACCGATCTCGCCGAAACATTATGTAAATATGGGAGCGTACCGGAGAATAAAAGAGGACGTCCTAGTCTCACCCAAACTGTGACAGTGGTGCAAAAGAAGGAGAGACGTGGTGCACAAGTGATACCCCCTTCAGACGTACGTTGTGATGGCATTGGACATAATATCCCTTTGTGATAATAGGAAAAATAACTGTTTTCAGCTTTTTCACATGTAGCTAAAGCCTGCCAACAGATATTTATTCCGTTCCACCTACATATACCACAATAATAAATATATTGTATTATAATAAACTGTTCCTGTACCCTCTATATCAAGTTTTATTTTTCATAAAAACGCAACTACTTACTGCATAAATTATCAAAAATGATAATAACGTATTTTGATAAAAATAAATACATAAAATACCTATTAGATTTTTTTGATTATTTTTCCTTGTTTATTGAGTTAATTTTCTACCATATATATTTTTTTGCACGCAAATCAAAAAATCATGCACCTAAGGGTTAAGTACGAGTATCTAACCATAACAAATTAGAAAGTTGCGCACTAGAGGTGCGCACCAAAAACGTGACACGATTTTCGTTACTTGTTAGTAGGTTCTACCCCTCGGATTTTTCTCATACCGGGCGCCTTATATATGAAAATCGATTCTTAAGGAGTAAACTCCAAAAATCGGTTCACCCAGTCGGTTCACCCACCGATTTGGCTATTTTTTGTCGCCGGGACAGCTAGTCAATATAAATAAAATAAATCGCCGTTAGTTTGTCCGCTAAACCTCTAAAATGGCTGATATTGGTCTTGAAACAATAGTGGAGGTTCAGGGAAGGTATAACGCCGGGACATCTAGTAAAATATAAATTCAAATAAAATGTGTTTAAATACCGTTTTATCCATAGATATAGTATGTAGAAAGATACACAAAGACATTTCAGAGGCGATCCCAAAATCAAAATGCAAATGTGTGAGTGAAATAGTGTTGTGTACACTATGAAATACGCAAAATATCTATAAAGTATTGAGTGTTATTTCTAAATAATACAACAGAATTTGACTAATCCGTTATACTTTTAGCTTACGTCTCCTTTTCGCATTGGCATTAGTTAAAAAAACCGGCGAAGTGTAGTCCGTAGTCATGTTATATAGCCGATGACATCAGTTTTTGTGATCTATTTATAATTTCTTAATGTTTTAAGAATAGTTAAAGCAAACTCATTGCTTTAAAATACAAAAACAGGCAAATGTTATACGTACGTATAACTTTGTAAAAAATCTACTTCATAATGCCATGGTTTATCGATACATCGATAATCGTGACGTCATCAGGTGGTCAAGCCCTATCGTAAAAGGACATACTCCTATTTTACGTTATTTAAGATCAATTCTTCATTGTGAATAGGACATATTACTGCACAATCAATGTACTATAATTAAAACCCTTTACTTATTTGCTAAACACAAGACATAAACAATATATGTTATCTAAGAATTGCTGGAAAATTTTGTATTTACCTGCGAAACGTGTAATTATTTGGATTGTCAGCTTTAGTCACATTGAAATTACTTAAAGAACTAGACACCATGGCTCTTAAATACAGTGTTACTGTATACAACACAAGGATTAGCTTATATTTTAGAAATCTAATATTCGCCAGTTTACAAGGTAAACGCTATTTTTGCAATTTGGAAAAGTACAGAAAATTCTTGTCACTGACACTGACACACATATATAAAAGTACGTCGTCGTCTATCTTTATTACTCATAAGCAATGTTTGAATGATGATGACTTCTCCAGACTTCTCTTTCTCACGCTCTGTTGGTCTATTAAGGGAGCGAAGCGAGCGGCATCCCGTCTCTGGTTTTATCACTATACATTGGTACGTTGTTCGGCAGAATTCCGGTAGATGGCGCCAACGCTAAATTTTCTCTTATATTAGTAGTAGATAACTAGTTTAAGTAGGTATAGATAAGTTCTTAGCGACTAACAGAAGTATCTGTTCAGTGCTGAAGCACCAATTGACTATTTCTTTCGACACTTTACACCAAGCTTCGCCGTGATGCGGTTCAGCCGCTTTACATCTTGTTTTAACATCCTCTTGTTGTTGCTCGTTGCCGTGTAGTAACTCAAACTTGTAGAAGTAAGCCCACGCATCGCCTAAGTCCGGGTCGATTTTTACCTGTTGAGTAATAAAAATCATTTACACAAAAACAGACTTTAAATTACTGGAATGGGACCAAATTAAAATAAGACCAATTTAAAATGGGACCAGATTAAAATGGGACCAATTTAAAATGGGACCAAATTAAAGTGGGACCAAATTAGAATGGGACTAAATTAAAATGGGACCAAATTAAAATGGGACCAAATTGAAATGGGACCAATTTACAATAGGACCAATTTAAAATGGGACCAATTTAAAATGGGATCAAATTGAAATGGGACCAATTTAAAATGGGACCAAATAGCAAGCAGTAGCTTTCAATTAAAAAATAAATAAATCGGTTCACGCAGTCCAAAGATATACATAATTATGAGGTTACAAACATAACAAAAAAAAACATACACTCGAATTAATAACTTCCTCCTTTTTTGAAGTAAGTTAAAATTTGTTATTATCGTAACATCTAAGTAAATAGTAATATAGGTACCTAATAGTTAATCGTACAGAGTGACGGCAAGGTAAAAGATTATACAGTGAAACCTGGTTAATTGGGATATCAAGGGACCAAGGGATTTTTTACTATTCATAGAGTTTTCTCATTTATCTGTTTTTCCAATTAGACAGTTTTAAAATTACAGTTGCCACATTTACAGAGGACCTCGTTTAGGGCACTTTTCTTGTCATGCGTTTTCTCACCGGCCGGCGGCGTGCGGATCTCGTCCGCACTGCGTGTGGATGTGAACTTAAAATCAGTTCGTGACTAGTTCGTTACCATAGCAACTTGCCTGCGGGGCGGCCCGCGCGACAGGAAACGTATCTCATTAATATATGAATTTTGACATTGACATCGACACGCACTGCGGATGGGACCCGCACGCTGGCGGAAAAACGCTTGACAGGAAAAGCGCCGTTTACCGTACAGAGGTCGAAATGTGCCGTTTTTGCATTTATAGAGGTGGAATTGTTAATAAAAATGCGTATTTTTGGCGTTACACATTAAATGTAAGTAGTTTTGTACCTATACAGTGAAGTTTATGGCTACTTAATCAGTATTGTCTGTATTTGATTACTTTTGTATATTTTTCTTATACTTTTATATAGCTATCCACTTTTCATTTCACTTCGATCTGTTATGCCCAACCAAAGGTTGCCTGTAAGAGATCACTCTTGGTAATAAGGCCGCCATTCTATTGAATGTAAATTTAGATTATATTTATTTAATTTGAATATTGGTGTACGATAAAAGTATATTTCTATTCTATTCTATTGCTACTAAGTTGCTAACCCTTATCTCAATGAAACAAATTGGATCAAAAATACCTATCATTCACCGAACCTTTTCCCAACTCAGTTGGGGTCGGCTTTCCAGTCTAACTGCGATTCGGCTGAACTTCGATATTTTCCGTGAAGCGACTGCCATCTGACCTTCACAACCCATGGGCGAGTTCTGTAGTTAGGCCGGTCGGATATTTGATTTAGGGCTCCAACTACCCCTAACGACTGCCATAGATGTTAGTATGACAACCGGGACCGACGGCTTAACGTGCTCCCCGAGGCACGGGGGGTCTCAATGTCTTAAGAAATGGTCACCTATCCTAAGAGCGGCCTGAGTCGATGTTGCTTAACCTTTGCAATGTGTTAACATTGTCGGTTACCACTAGACCACGATCCCCTGGATCAAAAATGGTAAATTATTTTCGTTACAAAAAAACATAGTCGAATTAAGAACCTCCTCCTTTTGGCATTCAGTTATAAAGGAGGTTATTTGACAAGACAGTTTGAATATCTACCCTATTGTTAGTAGTAGGCTTATAGTTACCGTTCTGTTGAACCACTCGCGGCATTTGTTAGTCTTTCTCTCGGTCCAGAACAGCTGCGACACCGCCAACAGCACGTGGGCGTCGTGTTCACACTTCTTCAACGCGTCAACCTAAAAAAAACACCAATCTGATATTAAGGGCCCAGATCGTGAAAATCACCGAAAAGAGTGTTATGATTTTTCATATTTAACCTATTTACATATGATTAATAACAACGATAATTTGTATATATTAAAATGAAAGACCAAAAATGATGTTAGTGCTAATTTTAACTCTTAAAACCCTGTAGTTGTTATATAATAAACGTCAACAAACGCACAAAATTGAGAAAAAATTCGAAAACCTGCCTTCGTATTTTTCAGATTTAACCCAATAAATCAACACAAATTGATAAAAAGAAACACTTTTTGAACACTGAAAAAGCCAATAAATATAACCATGTACTTTTTTTTGTACCTTTACAAACAAAGACTTCCCCTTTTAAAGCCCTAAAATCTAGATATGTTTTACGTAAATTCTCCATAGAAAAATGTATGCAAATTCAAACGCGTCCCGATAGAACGATCGTCGCAACTAATCGCCAGTGCACCATAGAATTTCAAAGTGACTCCACGCGTGTCGGATGCTACAGCAAAATTACGTGTTGTGAATTTGTGTTTTTTGTGAAAAACTGTAAGTACAATATTTTTATAACTAATTTACTTTCAGTAAATAGAAAGTACCGATATAATGAAAGTCTGAAAGAAAACCATGATGGAACTAGATATAAATCGTAAGAAATACAAAATTATTTACTTTGTTGCGTAGGTCATTTTATGAACCTTGTAAAGTAGGTATCAATTCAGGCTTGAAACAATCAAAGCCCTGCCCACCTTATTTTCTCGAGATATGAACTGGCGGGGTATATAGTTCTCTGCACGACATAGATTTTCCAACATGATAAAGGCAATAGGTATCATAAACGTAATTGGTAATCGAGGGTCTCTTTTCGCAGGATAATTTGCTGAGTGCCATGCCAGCGAAAAGAAAATTTAGTACGCATTATAAAAACGTGAAAGCCAAAAGATCTCGGAATAAAATGTAAGTTCCTCCCTACTTATTTATTTACCTGCCTACTTGACTACGTCTTGTCCTAAATACCTAGAAAAAATTTACTAGATTTGTGTTAGTGTCAAGTAAAAATCCTAGTTTTATTACTTTTATTTGTGTGTATGCTTATCATGTCTTAGTAGTAATAATAATATAATCTATTTGCATTTTGAACAGGGTAGGTACATTACAAAGCAAATAGGTACAATGATGTAGATCGCCTGATTCAGACATATACCTACAACAGCATGTAAATATTGATTTGACATGTAATTAGATAGGTACACAATTAGGTATGTCAGTCTAAGAAGAAAAATTACAATGTCCAGTAGGTAATAATTACGTAATTTCAATATCTATATAAGTAATAAAGTCAATTTCTATAGGAACAATTTTCATAATAATAAATTTTATTACATAATATAGTATTAGTTTTCATATATTTATGTATTTCAAAGCAATGAGTTTGCTTACACTATTATTAGTTACAGTATTATTAGTTTTCATGTTCATCATGTCTAAATATGTGGAAGTGGAAGTAGGTATGTTTCCTATCAGAAATTGCACGGGCGCGCGCGCGCCGTGCCTGGCGTAGGGTTGTACAAAAATTACAAAATAAATAAAAAGTGGATATTGATGAATAATATTTCCAGTACTGAAAATGAAGAAAACCTTCAGGCCGAGACTCCGAGCAACACTGCTACGCGCTGTATAGAGGTAAGTTGTTATACGTAATTCTTGTAGACTTGTTACATAAATAAACAAACTAGCTAGTGATGGGCGAAGACAAAATCTCAGTACCTACAGTTTTTTTTTGCAATATTTATTATTTTCATTGTGAGACAAACACATACTTCTCAATTACTTTCTCAAAAGAAAATTCACGTTCAAATCTCGTATTTTACCAAAATCAAGAATTTTTTTTGTAAAATATTATCTTTTACGCGACTGGTGTACGTATGTATGTATGTATACTAAGTAATATATCTTTGTGACACGATAAGTTCAAAATGATTTTAATGTTTTTAGTATCATTAGAATTGTCTTCTAAGCCCGAGTGACATAGAATAAGTGACGCCATAAAAAACCAATACGTATAGCGTAAAGGAAATTTATAATTTCTGTTCATCACGAACATAATATTGTATGAATTCTTTTGCACTTTTATATTTGTCTTCGTCAGTTATGAATATAAATAAATAAACAATAAAAATGTTAAAACCCGACAGATTAAAAAATGTGTAATAAAAATAATAAAATGTGTAATAAAAATAAATAACAACACCATTGTAATATAGCGTATTTAGCAGTCGGGGCCTATTTCTAAAGAAATATTTAGCTAGTCAGGAATATCTTCGAGCCTGTGAGGATTTCAATGGGTCTCAACTGTTGAATTCGATTTATTACAATAGTGTTCTTATTTATTTTTATGTAACATAATTCAAGACCGTAGACTTGTTTTCTTTTTACCTTTTGAGTTTTTATGCATATAGTCGGATTTATTAAATTTATGACGTGATAACGTCTTATAAATCGATGAACACCGGCAACACGCACAAAAACGTGTCACATTATGTCACGCTAGGGTCAAGCGAGAGCGCAGTACAAGCGATGGAGAATAATATTATGACGTTATCCGATAAAATTATCGTCCTAAACCGACTTTACAAGCAACCAGTTTTTTATTATGTTTATTTATTCACTTTCATAATTGACGAAGACTGATAAAAACGTTTAAGATTTTGATCTAGTGTTCTGTGTTTCAAAGATGTATTCTAAGGGAGTTCTTAGCTATGTTTGAAGAAATTTGGCCCATATCTTTTGAATTATTTTTTATAATAAAAATCAAGCCATTATCTTTCTTTACAGGAACTAGTTATTGACAACCGTCAAGAGGGAAAGGTGGATGAAGTGGAAGTTGGGCGTAGAGTAGTGGATATTTCTTTTTTTTTAAAGCTCTTAAGGCCATAGGGGACCACGGTCCAATGGATTGTAAGTTAAGTTACCTCAGTATAATAGGTGAAGTAAAAGTTGGTCTGGACTCAAAACTCATCATAAAATGTAGTATGTGTAATATGAAATTTACTGTGTGTTTGGTTGAAAAGAAAGAAGATAGCATGGAAGTGAATCATCAAATTGTGTCTGGTATCATATCATCTGGTGGGAGCTACTCTCAGTTAAAAACATTAAGTGCCGCAGTAGCCCTACCAATCATGTCACCTTCATTGTACAATGAAATTAATAATGCGGTTTGCGATTGGTGGGAAAAGACAGCAGCACATTCCATGGCAGAAGCTGTCAAGGAAGAAGCGGAGTACGCAGTGTCTATAGGTAGTGTTGATAAAAATGGTACACCATTAATATCTGTTGCTGTTGACGGTTGTTGGAGCAAGAGATCTTATGGTAAGAATTTTTCCGCCTTATCCGGCGCAGCTGCGATAATTGGCATTAAAACTAATAAAGTATTGTTTTTTGGAGTTAAAAATAAATACTGCGTAGTCTGTGCACGAGCCGCAAAGAACAACAGTCAGCCCCCGGAACACCATTGTTTCAAGAATTATTCAGGATCATCTACCGGGATGGAATCGACCATAATAGTTGAGGGGTTTAAACGTTCCTTTGTTGATCACGGTGTAATTTATAATAAATTTGTAGCAGACGGCGATTCCAGTACTTATAAAAAAATATTAGATTCGCGTCCGTACGATAATTTAATAGTAGAGAAAATTGAATGCAAAAATCATCTTTTACGAAACTACTGCAATAGCTTGGAGAAATTGTCGAAAGACACTAAGTATCCTTGCGAGTTGCGGAAATTCCTAAAAGAAAGGTATTTGCGTTTAAGAACGGGTGTAAAATGCGCGATTAAATATTGGGGGGATCAAAATCAGTCACTCGAAGAAAAAATAAAAAATCTTAGTGAAGATATTCTAAATGGTCCACAACACGTATTTGGTAATCACCAACATTGCAAGGAGTATTTTTGTAGACCTGACACTCGTCGAATAGAACCTGTTGGGTTACTTCCAGCAATTGTTGGATGCGGATTAATGGACGCGGTAGAAATTTTAAGTAAAAGACTGTCATATCATTCTAGAAGTTTAATTCATAATTGCACAAGTAATATAGTTGAAAGTTTTAACGGAGTAATTGCCAAATTAGTTGGGGGTAAGCGTGTAAATTATTCTTCCCGTGGTTCTTATGCGGGCCGATGCGCAGCTGCTGTTGTGTCTTTTAATACGGGATCGATTCATAGTAAAACTCATGAAGTCATATTTAAATCTAGTCCTAATCCTTTGATCGCGAAAGTGGAAAATAGTAATCGTAGAAACCGTTTAATTGCTAAACCTAAATTAAGATTGAAAAAAAGCCACAGCGCTGTATCGAAAGACGCTCACTATGGACCAAACTGCGAAAAACCTGATCTGAGTCCAGAATTATATGAGAAAGCCAAGTCATCTTTTTTAGTTGATTTAAAGTTTTCTTGTGCTGAAAGAGAGGAGCTTGAAAGGTCGACCCATTTGCAAAGAAGTAGTGCTGAGTGGATGAGTACAAGGAGAAAATTACTAACCTCATCATCGTTCGGGGAAGTTTGTAAAAAACGAGAGAGCACAAGTTGTGCTGCTCTTGTTTGTAAAATCGTTTATGGTAGTAATATCTCCAGTTTGCCTGCTGTACGGTACGGTATCGAAAACGAAGAAACTGCAATTAGACAGTTAGAAATTCAAGAGAATATTAGTATACAAGGTTGCGGTTTGTTCGTCGACGATCAATATGAATTTCTTGGTACTACACCAGATGGCATTTATGCAAACGGTTTAATTGAAATTAAGTGCCCACATTCTTTAGCTGGCATGACTCTTGATGAAGCAATGGCCAAACATACCTTTTGGGTTAAGGACAAGGCTTCCAAGGGTTATGTCATAAATAAAAATCATTACTGGTATTTCCAAATTCAGGGACAGCTACATATAACTAAAAGAAACGTTTGCATGCTTGGCATCTGGTTTGGTGCTACTGTACCTATGAAAGTTTATATTATAGAAAAGGACGACAAATTTTGGAAGGAGAAAATGGAGATGAAATTAGTTAGATTTTATTACGATTGCCTCCTTCCAGAATTAGTTGATCCTCGGCAGTCACGAAGCATGCCTATTCGTGACCCGCCCAATGTCATAGAGGCTATGAAAGAGAGGAAAGAAAGAGCTTTACGTGTTTTGAAAGAGAAGAACGTCTAATGATTTTGAAAGAGACTGAGGTAACTTAACTACCCAGCCGGTCGATTCACGTAAACACGCCAGTTCAAAAGTCGTTTTAACTTAGAAACTTAGAAATCGCCTTTTGGTTTTCTGTTTTTAACGCACTTACTTATCTAGTCTTGGATTGTCATAAATCTTCCAATAGCTCAATTTCTATACAATTCCTATACGATTTTGAAGAGTTACCTGGTGTAAACCCAAGGTCCGATCCTAATGAAATTAAAATGTGACCACACGGGATCACCAGCTTTCAAATAAAAAAAAAATCATCAAAATCGGTTCAAAAAATACAGCGAATTGAGAATCTTCTTCTTTTTTTAAGTCGGTTAAAAAGTGTGCGAAGTGACATTTTTAAGTCACTAGGCTACGGTTTCTATTACGTGAATCGGGCAGCTGGTAACATTTTCATTCTGATAGGTTTTGCAATAGCAAATGATTTTATCATCAAATTAGTAGAAATCAGAATTTGATCAGTAATCATTAAAATGAAAAAAACATTAGAAACTCTTAAACTCATATTTTGTTATTGTTTACTTTCGTTTAATTAAGTATATGAATAATTTATAAATTTCATGTTTGTTTATAACTAATTTTTGTACAACCCTAGCACGCTTTTTAGGTGGCGACTCATATTTTGTTTACTTTTAATTATATGAACCATTTTTATACTTGTGTTTCATTTATTGACAATTTTTTGTACAAGCCTAGAAGATTTTTTAGATTGCGAGGTGATCGTAAGCAAAAAGTATTTGAGTTTACGCAATAGGCACATTTCCTTGCGTAGATATAAACACTAGCGAGGAAAGGCGTGATGTTATTTCGACCGTACTTCCTACTGAATTTGCAATTATTTTATTGAATGAAAATTTTACGAAATAAGAATAAACTTTGGTAGTAAAATTACAAATAAATACATAGGTACTCGTAGTTGGAATTTTAGGTAAGTAGAATACAAAAAGGTCAGTCCGGACCTGCTCTTGATTGTTTATTATAAATAGAAAATCATAAAAATTGTGTCTCAAACTACTCTTATTTATTTATCTAGTAATTAGGATCATTTTATAACGAAAACTACTCTTGGAATATTTTACAAATAGGCAGTCGTTTATTTCCAATAATTCAACATTTTTGTTATGCTGTAAATATTCAACTTCAATAACAATAACTCAACGTGGAACGTTTGTCGCAAAACATTTTCAAAATCGCGCTCTCTGGGTCATTCACCCGCCCGTCGGATGATTCGGGCAACAACCGTGCGCGGTCTGGGCCCTTAATAATGATGATGGTAAGAGACTGGGGATCTCCGCGCAGGCAGCTTTCTCGCGCAGACTCTCATTGGCAATTCAGCGCGGGAATGCTGCCTGTGTTATGGGCACTCTGCCTAAGTCTCCCTGCTATACATATTTATTTTAGTTTTTAGTAGTTTTAGATAGTATAGTTTGTAGTTTTAGATTTTTTTGAATTTAACTTTTCTGTTCCTTTTATATATTCATGAAATGTCTTATTATAAATAAATAATTGATAATGATGATTGAGAATTTAAATTATCATGGTCGTTTACATTACTATTGGAATTATCGGGATATTCACCATGTAAAGTTGGTTTGAGTGTCCGGTACATGATGAACCAACACTCTTGTACACAATTCCACAACTTTATTAGATTTATTTTCACCGGTTTCGCTTTTCAGCATTATCAAAGGTGTTTTACTTCACTGTCTAACACATCTTCAAGCCATTTTATTTTTTTAATTTATTTTCATATAGCTAGAAGATGTGTAATAGTTTACAAGTGTTTGTACATCATGTATTACTATAGGTTCCACTAAGTGCCAACAATCGAAACTAAATGAGTATTAAGTACATGAGTGTTCGATATTTCGGCACTGGTGCAAGTCACGATCACGGAAGAACTGGAGTACTGGTGGTTTAAAAAGTTCAAAAGCTATAAGGTAGATAGAAATAATTATCCCTAAAAACGATATTCCAATAGTAATGATGATTGAGAAGTTTTTTGTGCTACGGGGCCCAATTAACATAAAAGTGTCTGGCTTGAACATTGTGCAGACCCCTCCTCAAATGCTATAGTTGTGGCCTATTTTGTAATTAGGTGACTACTACATTTTTTTAATTGTAATTTTAATTGTAATTGTAATTTTTTTAAATTTAATGTTTGTATGACAACGAGGACCGAGGGCTTAACGTGCTCTCCGAGGCACAGAGGGGTCTCAATGTCTTATGAAATGGTCACCCATTCCATGACCGGCCTTAGTCGATGTTGCTTAACCTTTGCAATGTGCTAACATTGTCGGTTACCACTAGACCACAAGCCCCTCCCAAGAAAAATAACTACCCATCAGCAATAGAAAAAGAGTAACCGTAAGTTTTATTGCCAGGTTCTTTCTCACGGTTCTATTATTTCAGGTTTAATATAGAAGCAATATTTTTATTTTTAGTACCTACTGACGTCCATAAGCGTCATTTAATGACCTATATTAATAAAGGTTTTTGATTTGATTTGACCTCTCTGCAGGTCCTCAGTCATTGTCGCCCTCACGGCAAAGTGAGTAGGTGTTTGAATTAAATCTATATATAGAAATGGGGAATGTCCCCCTTAGCTCTCGAGAACTGCTTATGCTCCAAAGATGGTTGACCCCTCTATGGATAGCCCTCGCTCTGGAGGTAAGCCAAAAAATCCAAAATTTGACCTAGCCCTAAGGGGTCAATGGTTGTAGGCCAAAACCTATGGCGTGGTGCGGCGCGAAGCACCGCGCTAGACACCGTACTAGTATTAAAGAAATACTTACACTCTTCGTTTTCCTTTGTGGCCTGGACTCCATGAAGATAGCTTCAGCCCACAATCTTCCTGCTGTAGTACATTCCTGTAGAGCTTTCGCCATTACTGCGTTAGCGATTTCCAAGCTACCGTTGCGCCTTTCCAGACGGACACTTTCAAGCCTGACAAACAAATCAGATAGTTATTTAATCACATATCAAGCCTATATCTTCGAAGGGGTAGGCAGAGGCGCATTACACACCTACAATTTGCCAGTATTTTTAGTCCCACGTAACAGGGGGGCAAGCCTATTGCCGTCACCGGGCACTCTAGAAAGTGGGTTATGTCCAAAATGGCCGAATTCATTTAACAAAATAAGCAGCTATGATTGTATGATGTAATTTTGAAATCTAAATTTAAAACTTGTTGCCTTGCGATGAAATGTTGATGAAAGGCAATAAAATCTTACGTGCCAGCTGCTGTGGCACAGCCAATTAAAGTCCTGGGCGTCTCGGACTCAAGTACTGGGCATCTCGTTATTTAATTACCAGTTAGCATAATAAGTCCTGAACATAACATTGAACTGCCTCGGTGACGCAGTGGTATGTGTATGCCACTCCCGTCCCTGAGGTCTCGGGTACGATGTATTTTAGCTGATCAGGCAAACTTAGTTTTTACAATTTAAAATTATTCTATTAAAAATGGGGGCAAAAACAATTTATACCCAATTATAAAAATATTAAAAAAGTAACCATAGTTCAGCATTCTTGGGATTTCTAAGTCTAGCTTTCTCCAGAATTGATCTAGCTTTAGTGACATTTTTCAATTTCTCCTCCAGTCTTGATTGTAATATCCACATTGGTACGCTCGTTGCACATTTTTTGAGCTGAAATATAATGTAGACTTTTAAATTAAAAAAAAGAGACATCGCATAATAAAATATTTTTTAATGATGATAGAAACCAATTACCATCTTCTGTTAACCTTTCCATCTGAAGTAAAAGTATTTGTGTCAGGCTGAGCGCTGATTTGAAATTACACAGACATTTCAATTTTAATTATCTGTATGTACCTATGGATTATGTAGACCTTACTTAACCATCATGTTACGTACAGATCGCGAGGGATAATCGGAGCTTTGCATTTGTGTGAATGATCACGAAAAGTAGAGTAAAATCTATTTTTGTAGCTGTGTGTACAACACATGTGTGTGTAAAAGAGGTCACATATAAGTTCACATACACCCACATAAATGCAAAGCTCCGCTTATCCCTCGCGAACTGTACGCTTGCTCTTTAAATAGTATAGGTACCTAACTAAATAAAAAAGGCTTATCTATACTTATCTATGCCTAGAGAACCCCTCCAATTCCGTCCTTTGGCTGCACGTAGACCATGGCTCTATGAGCCAGATCTACGTGTGCGTCTACCAATCCCACACAGGGGATTCTGAGACAACAAAGCTCTTCCAGTACCTCAGCGAGACGGCTGATGAAGCGCAGGTGCGGTTCCCGAACGCTGACCTAGTATTTCTGGGGGACTTCAATGGCCATCACATTGAATGGCTGGGGTCCCTCAAGACTGATCATGCGGGTAGAGCCGCCCATGCGTTCGCTCTCTCCCACGGTCTGACCCATATGGTATGCGGGATCACCCGGATACCAGACAGGTCAGATCACGCGCCCGCTCTGCTGGATCTACTGCTGACGAGTCGCCCAGCCCAGTACAGTGTTTCGGTAGGAGCCCCACTGGGTAGTTCCGACCACTGTGTTGTTCACGCTGGCATGAAGGTGTCACCTCCTGCACGTCCTGTACAAACGTCACGACGACTATGGCACTACTCGTCAGCGGATTGGGACGGTCTACGCGATTATTATGCGTCCGTCCCCTGGAGCCAGCGCTGCTTTGTAGGAAAGGCTCCTTCGGATAGTGCTTCTGTTATTGCTGGCGAGATCAGTTTAGGGATGGATTATTACATCCCTTTCACTGATGTCGCCAGTATCCGCAGAGCCCGTCCCTGGTTCGGGCGAGATTGTGCCAAAGCTGTTCGACAAAAACAGTCGGCATATCGCGCCTGGATCAGGGCCCGGGCTGTGCGCGACCCAAACGTGGGCCACCTCAAAGCAGCGTACAACCGGGCCACAAAGTCGAGTAAGAGGGCCTTTAAGAGAGCGGATGCCCAGCGCGTCGCGCGGCTTGGTCAGGAGCTCACTTCCCATCCCACGGGCAGCCGTGGATTCTGGCAACTGGCCAAAGCCGTGCAATCTAACTTTTGTCAGCCCTCGCTGCCACCGCTGCGTTACCCAGATGGAACACTGGCTCACAAAGCCCAAGAGAAAGCGGATATGCTCGCAGACCTCTTTGCGGCTAATTCCCGGGTCGACGACCGTGGCCTGCAGCCCCCCGCCATCGCCAACTGTGGCCACACAATGCCTGATATTGTTATCAGGCAATGTGATGTACGGGCAGTGCTGCGGTCACTCGACACGCGGAAAGCCAGTGGCCCTGACGGCATTCCGGCGGTGGTGCTACGAAAATGTGCAGCTGAGTTGTCTCCAGTATTAACGCGTCTGTACCGCCTGTCATACTCTTCAGGGCTCGTGCCGGAGGTCTGGAAGGAGGCGAACGTACAACCGATCCCCAAGAAAGGGGATCGGTCCGATCCAGGCAACTATCGACCCATAGCTGTCACCTCAGTCATTTGCAAGGTGCTTGAGCTCCTTATAAATAAGCAGCTCATGCAATTCCTAGAGGATCACTCGCTAATCAATGATCGACAATACGGCTTCAGGCCAAAGCGGTTGATCGCTTTGGCCTGATTGGTGATCTTCTGGCATTCGTAACGCATGTCTGGGGTGGGGCTATGGAAAGGCACGGCGAGTCCTTGGCTATTAGCCTGGACATCGCCAAAGCCTTCGATAGGGTCTGGCATGCTTCGCTCCTTTCCAAGCTTCCGGCATATGGTCTACCTCCTCAACTGTGCAGCTGGATTGCCAGCTTTTTAAACGAGCGCCGAGTGCGGGTCCTCTGCGATGGCCAGGCTTCTCGCTTCTTGCAAGTGAATGCCGGGGTACCGCAGGGGTCCGTACTATCACCAACTCTCTTTCTTCTGCATATCAATGATATGCTATCCCTCGGGAACATTCATTGCTATGCAGATGACAGCACACTGCACGGGAGTTACTCGGTTCGTCCGACGGCGGGACGATCTGAGATGGAGGAGGAGAGACGACGACTCGTGGCTGATCTCGACCGTAACCTCGACAGTATCTCTCAATGGGGTACCGAGAACCTGGTCGAGTTCAATGCCCGAAAAACACAGGCGTGTGCATTTACTGCGAAGAAATCCCCTTTCCTTCCCCTACCCTCTCTTCAGAATGCATTATTACCAATGAAGGACAACCTTGATATCCGTGGCATAGACGTTCGTCGAGAGCTCAATAATAAAAACTACATCGAAAGATGTATAGGGCTAGCTTCGCGGAAACTGGGAATACTGAATAAGGTAAAGAGATTCTTTACACCGGACCAGAGGTGTCTGCTGTACAAGACGCAGATTAGACCCTGCGTCGAATACTGCTCTCACCTCTGGGACGGCTCCGCGAAGTATCTGCTGGACGCTCTCGACGCTATGCAGCGACGGGCTATCCGTATTATAGATTGTCCGGAGGTAACGGGAAGCCTTGAGCCGCTAGTTCAGCGCCGAACAATAGCTTCCTTGGCCGCATTCTACCGTATTTACCACGGCGAGTGTTCTGAAGAGCTCTTCAATCTGATCCCACCCTCTTCCTTCCGATCCCGAACGACTCGTGCCGGGCAGAGATGCCACCCCCACACAGTGGATAGCATGTTCGCGAGAACCGAACGTTTTAAACGTTCGTTTCTCTGCCGAACGATAGTGGCCTGGAACGCCCTGCCTGTGCACGTGTTTCCTCCCACATATAATCCTGGGTTCTTTAAGCGGAGCGTGAAGAGGCACATCAGTAGGTCGTCAAGTTGAGGGCCACTCTCAATAGTAATGTGTGCTGTGAGAGTGGCCCACAATCGCTATACGTCGTCACGACTTACCACCAGGCGGGCGGCGTCAATTTGGCGAACCAAATATAAAAAAAAATATAAAAAAAAAATAATAATAAATCTGTCGAAGTGAAAATTCTGTACTTTGAAAAATCAAAAATATAAATGGCAGGGCGTGTTACTAGACCTACACCGAACCCAAAAATGTGATTAAAATTTTTTTTTTCTGTCTGTTTGTTCAGGCAGCATGCAAAAACTACCGGTTCGATTACGATGAAACTTGGTATAATTATTCTTTAATATCCTGGGCACCACACTGGGTACTTTTTATCCCGGAAAAGTATATACAATAAAAAACAAACTTCATTTTGCGGTTCAATCCCTAGACCCGATTACTGTACCAACCGCAAATAATAAGTTTGTGGTAGGTTACGTCACCCGCAGTGGAGTTCACTAAGGGGCGCTGCACACGGTTAAGATACTATAATATTTTATCTTAATACAATATCGCTCAACAGCTATACATAATAAATCAGTAGCTGGTGATCAAGAAAGCTATAACACGCAGGCGGAGCTGCGAGCAACAGCTAGTTGTTATATAATGAGTTCTCTCACCCCTTGCGTGTATGTATTCCTAGCTTCTTCATAGTTGTCCATCTGTTCCTCGATCTGTCCTTTCATCATGTGAAGCTTCGCGTAATCGCTGAACACTTTGATCGCCTCTTCTAACAGCTTCAACGCGACGTCCAGTTTGTTTAGAGCCCATTCTAGTTTTGCTGACTTTATCATCACCTTCAAAGTTAAATTATAAGGTTTCATTATCTTCCTTCAACATGTCCTCCTTCACCAAACATCCCTGTCAGACGTCATCTCCTCAGTCACTCCCTTCTTTGTCATATCCACGCATTCCATCCGTCTTTTCTTGGGCCAACCTCAACTAGTTTTCCCATCTAATATTTCGGCATAATAGGCTTGTGTCCCAAATTTCAAAAATTGATTAAATCTGTAGTTTTGAATCTATTTAGTCACAAAAATGTATTATTTTGATTTAATACAAACATTTACATAGTTTATTTTGCGATCTAAAGAATGTATTTAAATTGGTAACGAAAACGCTCCAATCTGTCATGGCGCCTTGGGTGATGTCACACATTGCGAAACAAATCAAAATGTGTTTGACGAAGCTATCCTGACCAAAAACGAACGAAGTTCGCTGCAGCGATTAAGCCATAAATTAGTCGTCTAATCGTAATATAAATATTCAAGCGCAAGATCGCTTATTAGTTATAGTTTTTTCACGACCAAAAGGTCAAAAGCGCCGTGAATATCATGGCGCTTACGCGTTTCCTTCAACGAATTCCAAGAACATGTCACTTGTAAGGATTATACACTATAGACTGGACACGCATAGCTTTTTACCAACGACGGAACGGAGATTGGGTTTGGGGTGAGAGGATGTTTGTGCAAATACATGTTGCCATTTTTCTCCAAAACTACTGATCGGATTTTGATGCAGTTTTTAGTTATGGGTTCAGGTTTTATTGGTGCATGTTCTTAGATAAATGTTACGATGACAACTCACCAGGGGGCGCTGCAGCGAACATTATTTGTGAAAAGCAATGTTGCCAATTTTCTCAAAAACTAGTAGTCCGATTTTGATGCAGTTTTCAGTTATGGGTTTGAGTTAGATTGGTACAGGTTTCTAGATAGATGTTACGGTGACAACTCATCAGGGGGCGCTACAGCTAACATTATTTGTGATGAAAATCAATTTTGATGCGGCTTTTTTTAGGAATGGATTTGTAGGTGATTAGTGAGGGTTCTTATACGGGTGTAACGACAGCAACCTACTAGAAGGCGCTCTTTAAGAAGTTTAAAATAAAAATCAAAATTAAAAATTTTGAAAAAACCTACGACGATTAAAAAGTAATTGAAAAAAGGATAAAATAATTTAAAAACCTCCAAAAAGTTATAAATAAATTGTATTGGTTAGCCCTTTAACTTTAATATAGGTGCCTAGCAATATTTGGTTCAAGCGTTGTCTCGAAATGCACATCGAAATAATGCGCCAAAACTGCTTTTTGTTCAATCTACTTTTGTTAGATTTATAATAATTTAACTTTAAAATTAACAAAAAATCGTAAATTAATAAAAACGTACGAACAATTAAATTACACAGACACAACTTGAACAAGAAGTCAGTTCTTCATACATACTTACTCTATGGTGTGAGAGCGCAACCTGTGACGTCATATTTTCTGATTGGTGTTTGATGTCACGTGACTGAATGCCTAATTTTTACAAACTTATTTTCTAAAAATAATAGTAATCTTTATTCTGTCTACTAATTTATATTACTTTTTGTTGTCTATTCATTGGAAATAGTCATAAGAAACATACACCAATCCAATTTATTCTTAGTGGACACAAGCCTATTCACATGTTGACGGATGTTTACAGTGCAAAATTATGCATACAGATCTACATTCTTGAATGCAGGTCTGTACATTTAATAGATTTGCGCTGTGTGCTAAGCAGATGCCGAGCTAGTTGTTATAGGTAGTAAACCTTCTTTATGGGCCTTTTTATTCCGATATTAGTCCATTGAAATGTTACATGAGCTTTGCATTTTTTAGAGGACGCAATTTTATTTTTGGAACATGTGTGGGGTCAATAGAAGCTTAACCTCAAGTTTGTGGGGTCGCCACCCTTGTCCCACGGCCGCCATCCTGGAATAAGGGGTGAAAACACTTTTTTCGCGATATCTCGGAAACTATGCGTCTTACAAAAAAATTGTGAAGTTATAATTTGTAGCAAATTATTTAGCCTACAAATATGTTTTTATAACTTTTTGCCCTAAATTAAAAATTAAAGAAGTTATAAGCAAAAAAGTGAGAATTTTTTTAAGCACTCACACCTAGTAACATTCATGCTGTATTATTTATGCTTTCGATGGTTAATAAACTGAATAAACTCACTAATACATTCCACAATTTTCATTATTATTTAAAATCCTGACCGGTTTCATTGCCGGATCATCAAAGTAATCTCTATATGAATCATCTCAGGAATATTAATTAGAAAGTGATGCCGTCTATATATTCAAAGTATATAGTGTGTTTATCAGTTGTCTAGATCCCATAGCACAAGCTTATAGCTTAGTTTGGGCTAGATGATGTTATGTGAGAATGTTCAAAATATTTATATATTATTTTAGGGTAGTATTTAAAGGAGTGACTGTAACAGTACTTGAGCGTATAGTATTACTAAGTGGTCGCACGGATTGAATATTATTCGATCGTTTTATAATTCCCCTTTATATTATGTTAACTTACCCTGGGCGTAGGAGCAGATGCCCTAGCCTTAGCAAGTAGTCGCCTCGCTCTGTCGTATTCTTTATTTTCACTTTCCAGTTTGACGGCCGCCAACCAGATCTCTTCAGAGTTGGGGTTCGCTTGGAAGGCGAGGGAAAGGATCCCTCTAGCGGCTGGTACGTCACCTGTAAACAAATAAATATGACCATGTTCTATATTAAGAAAAATAAAGAGCAGTACCTAATTATTTGTGGGTTAGTGTGGTGATCTTACATTTATTATTATTTAAAGTATTTGGACCCGATTTAGGCTATCGAGGTATAGGAACAACAAGAAGTGGAAAGAAAAAGTTATTTTATGTTGATTCATAAAAACAAAGAATAATTTAAAATTAACATCTGTCAGATAAACGTATTTGTATTTTTTTAAAGTTCATACAATTTGCCTTTTAGAATTTGAAACATAAAAAATGCACCCCGAATAAGCAACGATGTGCAACAAGCGTGCTACTCAAACACGACCAAAAAATAGTGTCAATCTATTTCGCAAACAACCTATCTTTTTTTTTTCACTTTTCGACTGCTTCGGTGCCGTGGTCGGTAGTGCATCCGCTATTGACACCGGAGTCTCGGGTTTGATTCCCGGTCGGTACAAACTTTGTGCGATGACGCAAACATTTGTGCTGAAGTCTGGGTGTTTCCTGTGTATAATATGTATGTATTTACAAAAAAAATGTATATGTGTTTATATTAGTTTATTTAATACTCATATCACAAGCTTTGCTTAGTTTGAGACTAGATGGCGTTGTGTAAATAGTCCTTTTTTTTTTTTTTTTTTTTTTTTTTTTTTTTTTTTTTTTTTAATTCCGCGGCCCAAGGCCGCGGCCGCTCTAACGTCCGTTGCCGGGCGTCCCTGGTTACTAGCAGAGGGTATGTCCAGTGGCGCCCGGCGGACTTTGACCACCCCTGTGGTCTCTGCGGGTGTTTGGTCGGGACGAGAATCCCGCGTCATTGGGGTCGGGTTTTATCCCGCGTCAGTGAGTGAATCTGGTTGCGTGCTATGGGGCAAGAGGCCCCGCAGCACGCAACCCTTCTAGCCTGCTTCTGTAAGGACGGTGGGTGGCGATCCCGCCGTCCTCAGGCCCCGATCATGGAGGACGATAGTCTTGGGCGTAGTCGCGTAGTCTGGGGCGGCCTGGCCGCCGACTACGGAACTCGGCGGGGAGGGTACGCTCCCTCTCCCTCCCGGCCGCCTCCTTCGCGAGCATGACTTGCTCGCAGAAGGACACGGCCGCGTTCCACCTACTCCCGCTGGATACCATGGCTTGAAGCATGGTCCCCAGCGAGAGGGTATCCACGCCCAGACCCACTACGAGGTCCCGGCGCTGACTCGCCCACGCTGAGCACTCCACCAACGTGTGGAGTGCGGTGTCGTCGTCGGAAACCTCGCAGTGTTGACACCGGGGTGTGACCTCACGATGCATGCGAAACAGATAGCTACCGAAGCATCCATGCCCGGCAACCACCTGCGTCGCACGGTACGTGAGGTCACCATGCTGCCTCTGCAGCCAATCATCCATGATCGGTCTCACCGCCGCGATGAAGATGGCACCCCCCTTGGGTTGCTCAAGTCGCACCCTCCATGACTCCATGAGATCCTGGCGGAGTTGGGACCGCTGGTCCTCGATTTCTCGAGACGCAGGCCTGTGGTCCCGCTCCAGCGCCTCCTTGCGCCATTGGAACAATGACGCAAGGGCTCTCGCTTCCAGGTCCCATGGAGGGGTCCCGGCTAGGAGTGTGTAAATAGTCCTAACATATTTATTTATTTATATTATTTTAAGTCTCGCGGCCTAAGGCCGCTGCCGAGTTGAGAGTTGATGAGTTACCGAGCGCCTCTGGTGAGCACACAGGGAATTTCCACTGGCGCCCGGAGGAACAATCTTTCCTAACATAGATTCGAAGTCATATTTCTTGATACGTGATGAACAAACACACTTGTACACTATTCTACTACTTTATTATAGATTTATTTTAATGTGACCGGTTCCGCTTTACAGCATTATCAACAGTGTAGCGAAGCCGGTCATGTTTTATAATGGGTTCCTCCAAGTGCCGACAATCGAAAGTAAAAACTCATATTTCTTGATTATACTGCTGCGAATTTAAATATCCAGTGTCATTATTTTGAAGCCTGGTTATTGTGCTTTTATTTGGTAAAAGTTAAAGAAACCTACCTGCTAGCCACTTAGACTTGGCCCCCATCAGCCACAAGACTTCAGACTTGGGACAATGAGCCACAGCCCTCTGCAGCAGCGCCTCTAGACTGGGTCGGGTGCCATGTTGCTTCTCCAAGTAAGCCGCTCGAAGCCAAATGGATTTTTTCGAAGGGAATACTGATAAAGCGTAGCCGTAAACTGCGCGGGAGCACTCGTACGCTCCTTCGTTTGCGCACTATAATAGCCAATATTGTTTTTTTTATTACTCGAATATTAAAATTGTAGAAATACATGAACAAGCTGATTGCTGATTATTCGCAAACACACATTTATGTGATCCACAAATGTTTGTTTCGGAGTTTGGGTGTTTTCTATGTATGTTATGTAAAATAAAATAAAATAATAAATAAAATAACGTTTATTATCTTTGAAATTTTTTGAAAATTATTTAGATTCGTCAAAAGTTGGTGTGACTCTACCGAGGGTCCAAAATCAACGAGACTGAGAAGAACCCTCAAGAAACTCAGTTCGGCTTTTTTCCAAAATATTTCATCTTAAATCTAATACAGAGTTATTTAGAAAGGAGCAATTCGTGTTACAACCAGGCAGCCTTGTCATCTAAGAAATCATTAATACTATAATAAGCTTTATGGCACAATTTACGTTTTATTAGTTTTTTAAATTTATTAACAGATAAATTTGCTAATTTGGTTGTCAATGTATTGTACATTCGAATAAAGTTATTGTAAGTATTTAGAAATATGTAAGTATGTTTATCAGTTGTCTTAGACCCCATAGCACAAGCTTATAGCTTAGTTTGGGCTAGATGACGTTGTGTGAGCATGTCCAATAAGATTTATTTCAATTTTTTTAGTACTGCGAATGGTATGTTACTTTAATGTTTGATAACTCAAAAACGATATAAACTACATACACCAAAAACTATACAGCAAAGCACGTTAATGTGTTCTATCTGCAGCCAAATTTCAAGTCGATAGGTTTAAAATTGCGACCGGTATCGTGGCACAAAGTTTTTCGATTGAGACCAAGTATGAGGAAGACTCCGCTGCGCTCCGTCTTAATTATTTTACATGGCCACTTTTTTCGTTTAATCGAGTTTCCAGGTGACAATGTCAAAAGCACAACAACCGCCATTTTTATTGTTTACCTTTAGTTCACTACCTAGAAATAAAGTATTATTATGGAGTTCTGTTTTTGGTGAGCGCACGGCTAGTAGCTTTTCAGGTTACCTCTGATTCTCAGCAAAAACCAAGTTCCAGACCCTCAATTACAATTCCGAACAAAGATTCCTTATCCCACATTGTGAACTAGTTCAGAGTAACTAGTTCTTCTGTGCGGGAAATATCAAGCATTACCTTGATATTAGCAAAATCATGAACGATGGAGCCACGCACTTAAAAGAATAAGAAGAAGAAAGTTATGATGCCTTATAGATTTATAAATGCATAGAAATTAAAAAAAAACTACTTACGGCTTCTGCATCTTCCATCCACGTGTGTTTCTGATCTTCCGGTTCGATACCATGTCCTATTACAGAACGAATAATAGCCTGTTGAAAATATTTTCATTGAGTACCTTTTATTAACGTAATTCTAATGCATAGTCAATAATTATTTAAGGGTTATAAAACAAAGGAAACTACTAAAACGTAAGACAAAGAATCATCATCATTCAACACAAAATTGGGTCGAAATATCTAATAATTCGTCAATGATTATTACGGAATTTGAAGGTCGGGACTTTAGGGCGGATATTTAAAAATATCAAATACACAAGAAGCACCAGCTCTGCTTAGTTTGAAGAGCTGCGCCTTTTATTATGTCCGAATTATGTTTATGTCTTATTTATGGTAATAAATAAATAAGGTAAATTAAAGTAAAGATGCAACCCTAAACTATTGCATGTTTGTGAACTGTTAACCTTTCTAAATTATACAATAAAATAAATATTGAATGAACATGATTTCAAGAAACAAAATACACTCACACACACACACACGCACACACACACACACACACACACACACACACATATCACAACTATATCACACCCACAATTTGCCAGTATTTTTTGTCCCACGTAATAGGGGGCTAACCTATTGCCGTCACAGGGCACATTTATAATGGATTATGTCCAAAGTAGCAGCTATATTGTAATAATAGAAAAAAAATACTAAAATTTTAATTGAGTGGACTTTGATCAAGTGATCAAATTTGTGGATGTGGGTGAATTTAGGACACAAACATGTGGGATTCGGTATGGTGATATCGCCTGGGTGATCAAAGTGGAATAAACCTTTAGGATCAGTCAAGTGAAAATTCTAAAAAAAAAAAAAAAAAAATAGATGTCTAGACAGTCCACAAGCAAACTGAATTTAGGACACAAACATGTGGGATTCGGTATGGTGATATCGCCTGGGTGATCAAAGTGGAATAAACCTTTAGGATCAGTCAAGTGGAAATTCTAAAAAAAAAAAAAAAAAAAATAGATGTCTAGACAGTCCACAAGCATATTATTACCTGACAAGTGTGCACAGCACCCGACTTCTCAGCTTCCATAGCCTCTTTGAACCAATGTTCGCGGTTGATTTCCACTCCATTGGCACTTAGTGAAGTGATCGCACGGTCTATAATCTTTTCTACCATGTGAGTGTTGCCTGTACAATAAAAATAAAACATTGTGACATTGGTACTATTTCGTAGTTTCTAAATCGTTTCACTTATTCCTTAACAAATGTCAAGAAAGAATCTTTTTTCTATGGCTACACTGAGCTTATATCAGAGTTTGAGGGGAATGAAATGAAACAACATTATTACGGATATTTGGGGCCCTATAAAAAAATCCGTCTGGTCTAACTACGGAGCTTCGATATCGCCCACGGGTTGTGGAGATCAGCTGGCAGTCGCTCCACGGAATATATAAGTTCAGCTACATCGCAATTAGACTGGAAAAAAGACCCCAACAAATTGGGAAAAGGCTCAGAGGATGATGATGGTTGTAAAGAATGAAGAATTCGCGGTATTAGTTTTCAAAAGTATTACAGATAATAGTTTTCAAAAGTATTACAGATAATTACAGTTGCGCATAACTTGTCAGAAATGTGTAAGCAACGTTTAAGATGTCTCGAGCTGCTCAAGGCAGTTATCATATTATTACCGAGTATAAAACAAAGTCTCTTTCATGTCCGAATTTTGTATTGTGTCAATTACATTGCACCTATAAGAGGCTGAGTTGGATAGAACAAAGCACTTGAGGGAAGAAATGGATCACAAGCGGGAGTTGTATGAGCTGCAGAAACAAGAGCTGTTGCTTAAAATTGAAGAATACAAGACCAACTTGGAAATAAGGAAAAGACCTCAACTGAAGTCCCGGTGTGAGCTGTACAGGAGGAATCTTAAATAAAATACTAAAAAATACACTTACCATGAGCCTCCTCAAGTTTGGCAGCAGTCACCCAAATCTGTCGATCCGTAGGTATATTTTCTCTTGCCTTGTTGAGCACTTTCCTAGCGTTCTCGTAACTTTCAAGTCTCGCTAAAGCAAGCCACAGTTCCACACTCGTTGGACAACATTCAACTGCTCTTGAAAGTAAAATGCGAGCATCTTCAGGATTCTCGAGTTCAACCGCAGCTTTCCATAAACGAACAGAGTTGGGAATGTGCTCGAGGGCTTTACGGTACACCCGGCGCTTTGCCTGTCGAAGATCAAAGACTATAATTGTCTAATAATATAATAGGAAGCTGAAACTCTGGTCTGTTCTACTATGGGCCTAAAGAATACATAGAATATTTAAAAATTGACAGAAATCTCTTTATTGGCGGTGGCCGACATGAACATGAATAAACCAACAGACCTTGAATCTATAAAATACAATATTATGATCAGTTGGTCAGCCTTCGATTGGTTGGTAAGGGTAGAGACCCTCGGAAATGACCTGGCACTCTTTTTTCTTTGTTTTTAGATATTTAACTAAACATCTATAAAAATGCCAGGTTCCTCAAACACCTACTTTAGTAAAAAAAATCCGTGTTTGAACCCCTATGGCTTGTAAAAGAACCACTATAGAACAATAATCTGAAAACTTTTAGATTACCTAAAGAACCTTCTCTGATATGTCTACCAACTCTCATACCTTGGTCTCTTGCTCCAAATCGGCAGCTTTCACCCATATTCTGACACTATGCGGCAGGTTCCTAGCAGCGTGTGCGATGACAGCTCTCGCGGTATCGCTAGGTTGTAGTCGTGCCGCTTCCAACCATAACTCTTCACTGCTCGGGTTGACTTCACAACCTTTCATTATTAGGTTACGTGCTGATTGGACCTTGCCTAAGTATAAGGGAGTACATATTGAAGTCCAATTGGTGAACCAAGAGCTCTTATGACTTACATTGACAGTTGTTTTTTTATCCAATGACACACAACTACAATAGATATTTAAATAACCGAATTCTTTGAATCTTTTGAATAAATTATATACGAATAATTAAATATGAATATACCACAAACCTGTAACTTCTTCCAATCTTGCACTAGCAATCCATGCAGGTGGATGATTCGGATTAGTTTCTCGTACAGATTTCAATAGTAACCTGGCTTTTTTGATGTCATTGATGTCACCACCATACGTCGGTATCATAGACTGCAAATCTGTCAGATAACCTTTAGGGTCAACAACTGTCTGACCAGTCACTGAGTCAGATACTTGAGATAGTTTGACTGTCATAAGAGTGTTACGAGCTTGACCAATCTTGCGTAGATCCAAATCGCCTGGAAGAACATAAAATTATAGCAACAATAAACGGTAAAGGAATAGTATGGAACCAGTGATATTAGATTGATTTTCAGTATATTGACTCTGTCACTATACTTAAAACTTTTAAACAACTAAATATAAAAAATACCGAGGATCTTTGGGGCATTTCAACTAATATAATAAAATCAATAGTGCCCGCTATAGCACCTCACCTTGCATTCATATTCAATAAATGTATAGATGAAAATCAGTTTCCTCATCTTATGAAGTACAGTAAAATCAATCCTTTATTTAAAGCAGGAGACAAAAGTGATCCTTCAAATTTTCGACCTATTTCCATACTCCCATCCCTCAGTAAAATTTTTGAAAAAATAATATTTAATCAATTGCTTTCACATTTTACAGACAATAAGTTACTTCATAACAAACAGTTTGGTTTCACTAAAGGCAGGAACACAACGGATGCAGGAGTTGCACTTGTGAAACATATATTTGATGCTTGGGAGGAAAAGCAGGATGCTATTGGTATATTTTGTGATCTATCAAAAGCTTTTGATTGTGTTGATCATGGGACTTTGCTACTAAAATTAGGTTATTATGGTGTTTCGAACAGCTCACTTGGCTTACTCGAGTCTTACCTCACTGGTAGAGTACAAAAAGTAAACATTAATGGCACCGACTCTTCTGGCGCCTCATTAGTCATGGGAGTACCCCAGGGCTCTATATTAGGACCCCTTTTATTCTTAATATACGTAAACGATCTTCCTTATTTCACTAAAAATCTTTGTGAGATAGTATTATTTGCTGATGACACATCATAAATTTTTAAAAGTGATAGATAAAAAGTAGCACTTGACGATGTAAATAATACCCTTTCGGAAATATTGCATTGGTTCACAAGTAACAACTTGCTGCTCAATGCGAAGAAAACAAAATGTGTAAAATTTACTATGCCCAATGTTAGACAGGTGGATACTCATATTACTATGAATAATGAATTAGTTCAAATAGTCAATACCACAGTTTTTCTTGGGATAACTCTAGATAGTAAACTACAATGGGGTCTTCATATCACAGCCTTGGCAGGAAGACTTAGCTCAGCTGCCTATGCGGTTAGAAAGATAAGGTCTCTGACTGACGAAAAAACGGCACGATTAGTTTATTTTAGCTACTTTCATAGCGTTATGTCATATGGTCTGCTGCTGTGGGGCTCAGCTGCCGATATTGAGACAATATTCATATTACAGAAACGAGCTATACGAGCAATCTATAGACTCGGACCCCGTGACTCGCTGAAAGAATTATTTAAAGAAATTAATATTTTAACAGTTGCTTCTCAATATGTTTACGACAACATCTTATATGTACGGAAGAACATAGATCTATTCAAAAAAAATTCCGATAACCATAATTTTAATACAAGAAATAAAAATAAATTGGCAATGACAAAAATTAGACTTCATAAAGTTGGTAATTCGTTTATTGGCAAATGTATAAAAATTTATAATAAAATTCCTCAGGATTTGGTTGACATGCCTCTTAATAAGTTTAAAATAGTAGTTAAAAAATGTTTGATGATGAAAGGCTACTATAATGTAGACGAATATCTTAATGATAAAAATGCATGGTCACCCTAATCTTCTGTTGTTGGCCACTCGTATAATACAATAGAAACTAATTGTAACAATGTAAACAAAACAATATTAAAAAAGAAAATGGATAATCTACCTGAGTTTCTTGCTGGTCTCTTCTCAGGAGAACCAAATTACCGAACCAGCGAAAGAATCATTTTCTAATGGTTATTTATGTACTTACTTAATTTAGTATTTTTATAATATTACTTGACAAAATTGTAAAATTTTGACATTCATATGTGCTCTTTATGTGCCTAAACTGAATAAATGAAATTGATTCTTTGATTCTTCTTTGATTACATATTTAAAAAAACCGGCCAAGTGCGAGTCGGATTGCGCATAAAGGGTTCCGTAAAAAATTATGACTTTTGTATGGGAGCCCCCTTAAATATTTCTTATAATTTTGTTTTTTAGTATTTGTTGCTATAGCGGCAACGGAAATACATAATGTGAAAATTTCAACTGTCTAACTGTCACGGTTCATGAGATACAGCCTGGTAACTGAGGGATGGACGGACACTAGAGGCTTAGTAATAGTGCTCCGTTTTACCTGTTGGATACGAACTATATAAAGGGCAGATATGTTACTAGAGCATGCCTCATGTAGACTCGAAGTTATGTCAACTACTCATAGTAGAAATTAGCTTGTTTCATGAGAACAGATTTTGAGTGTCAGATACATACATACATACATAACATCACGCCTCTCTCCCAGTGGGGTAGGCAGAGACCACGGATTTCCACCTGCTACGATCCTGGCATACTTCTTTCGCTTCCTCAACTTTCATTAATGTCTTCATGCATGCTCGCCGGTTACTGTTACTTTTAACCTGACCTTTATTTAGGATATCTGCGATTTGGTCGCAGTATGTTCGCCTTGGTCGACCCTTAATAGCTTGTCCATTCACACTCGCTTCATGTATCTGTTTTGTCAATCTACTGTCATCCATCCTCTCTACATGTCCGAACCATCTAAGCATCCCTTTTTCCACCTTGGTTACTACATCTTCTGACATACCACAACATTCTCTTATCACACTGTTTCGCATTTTGTCCATCAGAGTCACACCAACTATACTTCTCAAACTTCTCATTTCGACCGCATTTATTCTACTCTGATGCTTCTCCTGCCACACCCAACATTCACTACCATACATTAGTGTAGGGATAAGCACTCCTCGATGCACAGCCATCCTTGCCTTATGAGACACGTTCTGGCTGTTCATAAAGCTATATAGTGCCCCATTCACCTGATTACCTGCCACAACTCTTCGCTCAATATCACTGTCATGCCTTCCATCTCTTGAAAACTTACATCCTAAGTATACAAACTCTTCCACTTGTTCCACTCTTTCTCCTTCAATCACAATCGAACAGTTCGACGTACTTTCTTCTCTTTCAAAAATCATTACTTTCGTCCTACTTACATTCACTTTCATTCCTTTCTTTTTCAAAGACTCGTTTAGCATACCAACCATCATCTGCAACTCCACCGATGATGCAAGTATTACCTGGTCATCAGCATATAGAAGGCATTTGACGGTCAGTTCATTCATTCTCAACCCATACACACTTTCTTTCAACTCTTTTTGTCAATGAATAGATTGAACAGCACAGGAGACGCCACACAACCCTGTCTAACACCGAGTGTCAGATACTCTATGAATATAATATTTCTATAGTTATTAAAGATCATAGTATAAACAGTAAAAGTAAAGAAAATAATAAAACCTCACCAGATGGTGTCAACATTCCAGGTGTCATGACTCCAGGCATCATGGAAGCCAGCCCTGAACCTGGATCGATGGAAGAAGTTGACTCGCCACCCAAATTCCTCGAGAGTACACTATCTGGCAATGGTGTAAACTTCTCAGCGCGAGGGTTACGTTGCTTTCTGTTACGGGCATCACCCACTTCAGGAATGGCTGACCATTCATCTTCAGAAACTGATTTTAGTTCACGTTTCAAGTCTGAAAATTGTTGTTGTATTTTTGGTCTGAAAAAGGGAGATAATTTTATCAAATTGTGGATATTTCCCTAACAAGTGTTCGACATAAAAAACAATTTATTCAGAAGTTGGGTTATCAAGTTATCCCTCCCAGCAAATATGTACTAAGCTTTCTGAAACAGTAACGGTCTCTTCAATGCTTTTCAGGGAGGAAGACAAGACTACTGTGTGTGTTCTTTAAACTATAAGCAGATGGATAAATAAACATTATAGTATTGTTACCTCTCCTGACGATATCTTTCCAAATCTTCTTTGAGACGTTTCTCTCTGTATTCTTTTCGCTTTTCATCCATTCTCTTATCAATAGATTCATATATTGCATCTGCTTCAGCATCGTCTTTGTCATATGGATCCTATAAGTAAACAGATATATCCTATAGCCTCAATTTCACATAAATTTATGGACAATTTCATTCATATATTCTTGAGTGGCTTCCTGTGACCTTTACGATGTTGTCAGTCCTTCCCACACTGCTTCCACCAGTGAGTGAGAGGACTTTTTGGTCCCATCGGCCATCAGTTAGTTATAAATATAGTTCAATCAATTTCTGTCCATTTCAAATCAGGAATTCATTGAATTGTAAAACCTGGATAACAGTATGGGATCGAGACTAAATATTGAAATTGGCAGATAATAAGACAGTTTAAATTAGTGATGGTAAGTTGTATCAGTCACAAGAAAAGTACAAATCATAAACTAACCTTTGAAAATAGAGATCCACTATATCCTGAAAATTCATCATAATTAGAGTCATTCAGATCCTCATCATCATCTTCTTCCTCCTTTTTGCGTTTGGCCACAGGAGGTGCATGTCGATCATCCCTGCAATACAATAATTGAATATTATAGTAAATCTAATTTATCTAAATCAAAGTACACTTATTATACTAACTGACTGAAACTAAAACATGTACATAATAAATAAAATCATAATCATTTTCATAATTTATAAGACTTTATACTTTACTCTGTACAGCAGTATTGAGAGCAGAGGCTACATAATATTATCAAACTTTTTCAATTCAATTAGGAACAGTTAATTTGATTGTTTTCATCAGTTGAGATGGTTGGTTGTGAACTTATGAAGTTGATCAACCACACACTGTTAGTCCCTGCCCTCGTCTTCACTATCACTACATATTATGAAACAAAGTCGCTTCCGTCCGTATGTATGCTTAGATCTTTAAAACAACGCAATGGATTTTGAGGCGGTTTTCACCAATGGATTGACCAATGGAGACCAATGGAGACTGGTTCATGAGGAAGGTTTCTATGTATACTAATTTGTCAAAGCCGCAACATCCGCTAGTTAATAATAATTACGAATACTATTGTTTACTTACGATACGTCATTGGCGTCTCTTGCTGGACCGATATCAGAACGTGTGGTGAAACCAGTTGCACTGAAAAAATATGTAGGTATTGTGATTAATAAATTACACGTTAACAGTTTTATAATATAATATCTATATCTATATATTATATTATTGTTCACAAGTACTTACCCTCTACCAACACCAGCCACATAACCTAAGGGCGCTGGAATGCCCAGATAATGTTTTTTGTTTTTATTGACAAAAGCCTGAGGAGGCACCGACATGTTTTTAGTGTAAGTACCTATAAACAATCGGCAATCAGTGTACTGATTTTCTTTTTACTAATTAGAATAATTTAAAATAGCATCTAATAAAAAATCTTGTTATTGTTTGACAATCAATCAATGACAGCAAGGGGCAGGGAAATGTCAAAGTCACCTATACTTATGACAGATTGATTTTTTTACTCAATGTTTGGACATACAGCTTGGCAAGAAAGTCGTGAAATTAATAGGGGCGCCACCATCGTGCATGTGGCCACCCTATATACAACGACAATAACAATTTTGATACTTTGATTTAAATATATTTGTACATTATTTATTAAGGGTACCTACTACTTGTTTTGTGAGTATATCTTACTAATATTATAAGCGTGAAAGTTTGTGAGTATGTAAGGATGTCTATGAGAATGTTTTTACTCTCCCACGTAAAAACTACAGAATGGATTTTAATGAAACTTTACAATAATAGTCTGTATTATTCTGATGTAGAAGCTATATTATTGTAAAGTTTCATTAAAATTAATTCTATAATGTTTACGTGAAAGAGTAACAAACATCCTTACATTGTTCTGAGGTCAGATTAACACATCAGCGATGAACGGGATCAGAATTCCACACGGGCGAGCCACGCTGGGTAGTTAAGAGCCTTAAAAAAATGCAACAACTGATCTAGCTGCAATGCTTTATTATCGCCCACTATCGCCATGGGTTTTGGAGGTCAGATGGCAGTTGCTTAACGAAAAAGAATAAAACTATTGAACTGAGTGCAATGTAAATCAATTTAATATGACAATTGAATTTATTCTAATCGGAATCTAAAAGACTATATTCCACGCCAGAAAAGTGTTCATCTGAGCCTTGGGGTGGGTTTTCTCCAATAGTGTGCTGGCTATCCTATATCATCTTGGAGGTTCATGACGATTTTCTCAATATCGTCAGACTGGGATTGAAGCTAGTCCTAGCGTGAATTCCTAAAAAAAAGAATAAAACTATTGAACTGAGTGCAATGTAAATCAATTAAATAGGACAATTTAATTTATTTTAATCGTAATCTAAAAGAATTTCATATAAATGCGAACTTTAAATAGGAATAACATAAAAGAGTGTATACTCGTAAAATCTGCATAATAAACTTTTTTGGTGAAATCATAAAAAACTATCAATATTGTTCGAACGCACTATACAAATGCATTGTAATTTGTAAACATAACCTCACATTCATGGACATAATTTGTTAAAAAGCAAACAATCATTGTTTAAGAGGTTATCTACATTTCACAAGTTAAATAACACTAATTATATCTGATAAATTAAATAAAACCATACTTTACCAGTCATTTCAGCAGTTTTTTTGTAAACATCATTGAGAGCGGATCGCACACATTCCGGCATCGCGTTCTGACAAACATCTTAAGTATACTTTATACATTATCTTTGGCGGAGCTGCGGATTACATGCCTATTCATTCTGAACTCAATAACACAAATAAACTTAAGTAAATATAAAACAACGATCGTAGAATGCACAGATCTAATAGAGATACTATACTACGCACAGATCTAATAGAGATACTACGTATCAGATAGACATGTGCCAAACAACTACCGTAGGACGTAGCGTCTGTTTTCTGATTGGCCAACTTAAAACGATGCGTGACATTTTATTTTTTTTAATTTCTGAACAGGAGAGTGCTAGAAAAGGCAAAGAAATTTGACATACAGCCAGTTTTTTATCGGCCGCTCGTGGTATATTTGGAGTGTAAATTTTATTCAAGAGATCACGGAATATTACTGTGATCTCTTGTATAAAATGAATAGTGTACAGGTAAACGAAAATAAAAATAAACAACTTTTATTCATTCATTTATTTTTATTTTTCATCCTTTTCATAAATTTATTTAATGCCTTCCTGAACATTTCTGGCAAATTTTCCCTAGTGGTAAGTCTAAATAAATCTGTCCCTTTTAAAATTTTGTTAATTATGTTACACCAGTTAAATATAGCCAACTTTATTGCGATTTGGCAAAACATGGTAACGGCTAAATTATTGTGCGCCTCACATTGAATATATTCAAATCGTATGAGCTTTTGTTGTATTACATTAAAAATTTGTTGGACTATACACTCTTTGTGGGCATTTACTTGCAGAAAAGTATTAGTTGTTTTTAAAATTTCTCCGAATAATATAATAAATTGTTCAGAAGCATAAGGGAGTTTTTTATTTTTAACTGAATTGTATTCTCTTTGGGAAACCCACTTATGCAGCTCTGACGCTTCGTCCACTGTAACAGCGTTTTGGCAGTATTTGCAGTTATTCATTTTCTTTAATACTTTTCTTATAACCCATCCAGCAGTATAAGCCCGAGACTGTATATTTAGCCGCTCACGTCTTGCCTCCAACATAAAATTAGCATCACTTTAGCATTCTTCCACAAGAAAATCACAATTCTTATGAATTTTATTTTGCGTATTAGTGTTTTCACTAAATAATGATTTAATTTTAATTATTTGTTCTGTTAAGTCATCCTCACAAGTAAATGTATTCCTATGAAATTTTATAAATCCTGTAATAATCAAAGATTTTATTGTGGTTGTGAAAGTATGGCAATTTGGATTATTACTTCTGTAATTGCACGCTCGTACCTGCCCGAAGAAATTTTCGATAGTGTCAGAACTCAGACTAGAAGAAGAATATAGACGGAACATGTAGAATGAACACGTGAAGCCAAATGACAATTTCAATGTGTGCGTGTGACTCCGATTTCCGTGTACCGATACCACTAACGGCGTGTGCGTAATGTTGCCAGCAAATGAAAAATCTCCAAAAAATCTTAGTGGACATATATGATGGATAATTAATATTTGTTATAGTAAATGTTATCTGCAATTATTTTATATCATTTACACAAATGATTATTATGTGCCTAAAATGGAGAAGTGTTAAAATAAATGAAAACGTGATAAACACTGAGTAAACACACTTTAATTAGTAGCTTTCAAAAAAATTCCCATAATTAAAATAATCCTTTTTAAGATGAATGAACAAAGCTCCATTCCAGTGTAAGTACAAGTTACAGTCAACAACAAAAGTTGATTAGCACAAAAATATTTATTATTCTTTTTTACATCCCAATGCATGTGCCACAGCAATGTACTAGTAATGTTAGAATACCCAAGGACAAAGTTAATATATTTCGTGTTTTGTTTATGATTTTGTGATCGGTTTAACAGCTATAGTGATCAACAGATAAGAATTATTGGTTAAGCTACTTTTGTCGTTGACTATACATGAAGTAGATATCAATAGTCGTTAGGTTAAGACTAAGGCCTTTGTAGTGTTAGACTGAAATTAAAATACTCACACAGTAACATAAATAAATTGGATCAGAACACAGGCTGGGAGGTCAGACAGCAGTCAATTCCAAGATTGCCGAAATACCCAAGCCACGCATAGTAAGTAGATCCCGGACACAGATGTGATCGGGAGTTCGGGACTAACTCACGAATGATGATGATGATGATAATTAGAAACATCGAGCTTGTCAACATTGATGACACAGATTTTTTTTACTCAGTACTTTATAATTCCCATAAATACTGCAAAATATTTTGTGGAAATGATGAAAAAATTATGGCAACTCTGTATAGTATGGCGGAGGTTTTGTGTTCCTAGTTTGTGCAACTAAAATATTTAGAAAAATGTTATGAAATCTAATAAGAAATAGTTAATTACTTATGAAACGATAATCCAGCATTCTTCCTATGAATAGTTGAAGTGTTTTTACACCTTTTCACCACACAATACGGCATATTTATAATATTTTGTTCAACCGCGATCGCACGTGCGTACACACTCGCTGCTCACAAAGGAGTGCGAGCGGAATGGTATCCCATTGCTATATAGTATCCCTTTTGGCGGCTTCACTCGCTAGTTCTATTCGTTCCGTCTATGTTATTCTTTTAGTCTGAGTGTCAGAATTAAAAAGCCTTGGGCGTATGATTTTTACGTTTTTTCTGCGAAAAATTGCCATAGCCGCAAAAACCACTGTCAAACCACACTCAAAAACACAAAAAAAAAATGGGGGCACTGGCGGGTGGCGGGCGGGAGGCGGGTGGGTGATGACATCGTGACGTTGTCTTACCATCTCGTAGAAAAAAAGGAATATCTCTACAACCAAACCATATTTTACGATTCTGTAAACGGCAATAGGTTTATTGATTTATGTTTGATGATCAAGCCCCAAAAAATGAATAATAATGCAAACAAATTATTTATTATATATTAGTCCAAAATTTGGAAACCAAGAATTTTTTGGAATTCAAGAATTCAAATGAATTTCAAAAATTCAAATGAATTTCAAGAAAATTCAAATGAATTTCAAAGAACAAGGACCTATGCTATCTAATAACGTAAATAATTTGATAAAAGGCCTCAAGGTGTTTATAATAACACCACATAAAACTAGACCCGCCGAAACATAAAATCAACGGGCCAATTTATAACGGTTTTCCACAAAATTTGTCAAGCTATTATTACACTGAAATATATAATTACGTACATTATCGTTCTCAAAACGATTTACAGAGATAAAAAGTATCTTTATTTATACTTTTTTATACTTTTCACTGTATTCACTGACAAACATCGCAAAAATAACTCGGAAATCGGTAACTTTCTGGGGCTTCATATATTAGATATAACGATGTATTTTTTTGAAACTATTACCTAAATAGAATCATTATAAACCGAACAATCATATTTTCTAATGAGAAAACATTACTTACATGAATAAATTCGAATTTAACACCTGGACACAATTTTTTACCTGTAATGCAAATAATATATTGTTTTTTTTTTTTTTTTTTTTTATTTATTATCGTTTTTTTTTTATTTACAATATGTAACATACAAATTAGCACAATAAAAACCACAGAGCTTTGTCCTTATGCTAACAAAAATGAATTTTACATAATAATTATGTCAGCTTACTTGAACATCTTAAAACAACATAATATATTTTGTTTGTCGAGGCCTACATACACAATAAATAACAAGCCTTGTGAGTTCGGCAGACAACCACAATTGGTGGTACCTACCTCCTACCTACCTACACAACTGTGGCTATCCACCAAATCACTTAGGTATGTAACAAATACCTACAAGTTTAGCTACTAACCTATTTAACAATATGTAGGTAATTATAGGCAATATACATCCCAATCCCTCCAATCCCAAACCAACTAGTATGTAACAAGCAAATGAACAGACATTAGCACTCAAAGATACTTTCAACGTTGTTTCGAAAGAATTTTTTTAGTACTGTTTTGATATTTTCCTCGGTAATATTATTCCGCAAATCTGAGGGTAGTTTATTTATTAAGCGAGGAACTAAATAACGAGTTGTTCTTTCACCGAATGTGTTATCGGCACGCATAGTACATAACTTGTTATGAGCAACACTTCTCGTAAATACAGCATGTTCTACTTTTGTGGATATGCTGGAATTAAAAAATTGTTCTTTAATTAGATTTAGTCTATATTGGAGGTGAACGGGTAATGTATTACAATGCTTAAGGAGGCCTGATTCGTCAACAATTACAAATACAAATTAGACAACATCTTTTACCTGCTAATAATATAATTAATTAGACAAAATGAATTAAATAATAAAAGAGGATACAAATCATAATATTAACGATATTTGACAAACAGAACGTGTTTGGGCGTGATAGCCTAGTGGTATGACCGTTGACTGGCGAGTCAGAGGTCTCAGGTTCGAACCTAAGGCGCGCACCTCTGAAGTATGTACGTATTATAAATTAATTACGTAATATGACAAGTTATGTGCTTATTATAAATATGACAAGTTATGTGCGTATTATAAATGAATGATCACTCGCTCCGTGCCTCGGAAAGCACGTGAAGTCGTTAGCTCTGCGCCTGATCTCTCTCCGGTCGGATTGCCCAGTCCGGTCCCATCGGACTATGAGTGTGAGTGAATAGAGAGTGCACCTGTGGCAGCGCACACACTGGTACACTATAATATTTTCTGCGTAGTTGGCTAATCTCCGTTGAGGTTGGCCTCTATGACCTAAATTCAGTCAGGAGGACATGATTATTATTATATGACAAACCTTCATTTTTTAATCTTTTCTGGAAGTATATGCTCATCATTCAGTTTGTGGAGAAGTCTCGATTCTGCATGTTCACAGTCTGTCTTGTAAACCTCAACAATATCAGACCATTTGGCTCTTTTGCCACCAAAAGAGATATCTTTGTAAGAAAGTTATTTCTTATCCCCTTAATAAGATGCGGTGGGTCGTATATTACACTTAATGAAAACTGCTGAATCCTTATTGTTTCATCTGAAATAAAAAAAGTTAAAAACAAATTATTACACTGATTTTGTAGACACATACCGCAATCAAGAACCCATTTTATAATCTTAAAAACTTATTACCTGTATGATTTTCAGATAGGATTTGCTCTCTTCTTGTCTCTTCCTGTAAACTCTTCAAGGCTGATTGAAAAGAAGTTCCTTGGTCTGATATTAATGCAACTGGAATAAGCCCTGTTTCTTCTACAGCTTTTACAATAGATTTTAAAATATTTTTCAGCTCTGGTCCTTTTGTTGCACCTTCACAAAAGTAATATGCAATTACTTGCTGCCATTTAAATACTGCTCCCTTAATAATAAAAACTAATGCATGATCAGCATAATCTGGGGTTCTCTGTAATAGGTGAGCAAACCCATAGATCCTATCTTGATTCGCATTAAATGTCAATCCAGATTCCAGAGAAATTTCATCAAAAATGATGCTGCAGTATTTTTTATTATTATTCCAAGTGGACACCTGAAAAGAAATGTTTAATTAATATAGGTAAGAGTGTGCAATATAGTTTCTACAAAACAGTCCACACCATGGAAAATCGCGTCAATTTTAGGAAGAGTAATATGTGTGTGGTCATGATCCTCTCAGCAGTGATACAATGAAGAAGAAGAAGCAATATACAAAGATTAATAAATTTTTCACAAAATTTAGTAAATTATATTATTAAACTTGACTTACTAGTACTGGTAAATAACTATTATTGAATAAAATTATTCATTACAATTACCTCTTTCTTGATACATTCGAAAATCTGAGGATTAAATATCACTGCTTATGTGGACTTGAAGTGTAGGTACGGGATTAATCAACGTAACCATGACTATCAACAGCATAAACAGCAATGGCGGCCGTACGAACCAGTGTTGCCGTTTCAAATAAAATAAAGTCTCCAGATCTCGATGTAAAAGTCCCTAGATATTGAAAAAACTGTATTTAAAAAATCCGCTAGAAGTCGCTAAATATTTCAATTTATTCAGTGGTAAGAATTGTAGTATAAATTAATGCAAATTTGGATAATCACGCATTTATTCATATCAGTCATAACTATATCGGCAAAAAAGAAAAGAAAAACGGAAACTAAAGGTTCAAGCAATCAAAAATTTCGTCATCTATTGCGTCAATTTCGACTTCGACCACTTCCAACTGTCTTGAAACAGCAGAAGTTGATGGTTCCACTAAAAAAGCTGACGTGGAAGGTGCTACTGAAGCAGTTGGTTTTTTAAGGCTTGTTGTGATTTTTGTCAGGATATCATCTGGCAGAACATACCTATGGCAATTATGTTTTAAAATTTTAAGCTGATTCCTTATAAGAAGAATGGTGGTTGAAGCCAGTCTGTTCCTCAATATGTTTTTTATTATATTCATTTGACTGAACAATCGTTCCTCTTCTGCGTTGGAATGTGGTAATTTTTATGTCAGCAAATTTTGAATCCACGAACACCTCTTTGCACTATTCAACCAGATGGTCTACTTGAGAAATGGCACTGTACTCTGCTACAAATAAAGCGAGCTTACTTTCAGCTTTTTGAGTATATTTATTCGTCCTTGAAGCTGGAGTAAAACAAATTGTTGATTTTTTCATTTCACATTTTTGTTTGTGTTTCTTAGTATCAGCGTGTTTACTTAAATCATTTAATTTGGCGAATATTTCGCATAGAGTAAGGTAAATATTTCGCTATGGCAAAACGAGCAAAAGGCTTTCGTTTGACCGGTAAAAACAGGTTTTAACCACATTTTAACTTCGTCTTGCTTCTCCCATTCTGGTCTATATTTCTGAGCATAAGTTTTCTTTCTTATAGGAATATCCATTTCTACGAATTTGGTATAATAACAACTTGATCATAATATTCACTATTTTACGAAGTACAAAACGCAAGTTTAGTTTGTTTTTCAAATAGGTTTGCCAATAGTTCTCGTATCTTTCTTTAAACAATGGTTATGAATATTAATGGCAGATAAACCGATATTTGAGACTTTGTTTGGTAGAGTGAGAGGCATCGAACCACTAGATAGAACATAACTCTAGCAGGGGATTCCCCAAGAAACCAATAGTCATTCGTGGTGTTACTAGTAACTACATTTAGATTTTCACTAAAATATTTTTGTTATTACATTATTGAAAAAAATGTTTCATTTCTTCTAAGGTAATCAGCTTTGTATACAAGAAATCGTTAGAAGTCGCTAAAAAAAATTAAGTCGCTAGTGGTAATAAATAGTCTCTAAGCCCATCAAAAATCCGCTAGATCTAGCGACAAAGTCGCTAAAGCGGCAACACTGGTACGAACGAAGGACCGTAACGTCAAAAGGGCCATAAAGGGGAGGAGTGAGGGGAGCACGGGGGAAAGAAATGTCATACATCGTTTTCTGACACAGATAATATATAAAATTGTTATGACCGAGATTTTTATTATAGAGGCCATAAAAAAGAATTGAATTGAATTGACTGGACATTGGTAAATTGCTACAAGCAGAGGCCATAAAAAAGAGAAGAAGAAGAGATTTTTATTAGAACATAACGCCCCGTGGTAGAATGTATGAAATGAAAGAACAAGTACTGACTTGACGTGATTGACAGAGTGTTGCCAGTGATTAAATATTTATTTTAGTACCGTTTCAAGACTTTCTTGCCAAACTATACTCGGATCCTTCCGCCGGGCGCCACTGGAAATACGTTCTGCTTGTAACCAGAGACGCCCGGCAACGGACTTTAGTGCGGCCGCGGCCTTGGGCCGCGGAATTAAAAAAAAAAAATACTCTGATCCACGAACGTAGATTGGTCTGATTTGATCTAATCCTAAGCTCGGCTCGGATCCAACCTTGATTTCAACTTTCTGCTCTGAGACAACCCAATTCATAGGACCTGAAACTGAGGACCCTTGCGTAATTTTGTCAATAGCACAAGGAGGCGCTGGAATGGGGCACTGGGGCCACAGGTCTGCGTTTCAAAAAATCCAAGCTTAAGTGTCCCTCCGCTAGGACTTCATTCTGACATGGAAGGTGGTACAAGCAGCCGAGATAGAGATAGGGAAAAGGCACAGTATGGGGTGGTGAGACCGGTCACGTAGTTTTCCACGCGAGGAGGCGCTCCACATGTTAGTGGTGTACACAGCGTGCACGGCGTCCCGGCTTTGATTCACCCACGAATCAACGCCGGGACGCCTATTGTGTTGGATTCTGGATGATTGATTATTACATTTATAGTAGGTACCTATTACGTGGGGGTTGGTTGGTGGTGCTGGATGGGGACATGGTCTTGCTCGTCACTTTTCACCGTGTAGTAATGTTATTATATTACATGTCCCTGGAGCATATAATAATTTCTTACTCAGCAGCCCCTGTACAGTATTTTAGCCTTTGGATTACCACATAGTGTTTTTTATTTTGTTGCCTAATACTCGAAGCACGCAAGCAATTATAGCATTGTAAAAAGTTTGATACCCAAGCCATTTATAAATTTCGATGGTTGCTAGGCAACGATTGAAATTAAATTGCATAGGTATTTGTTTTTGAAAGTGAGAGAATTTACTTAAATTTTCTTGTGGTTTGGATAAAAATGTATAACTAATAGGATAGGAAAGCAGTAATAATATATTGAATTTGATTTTTAACTAGCTAATCATGGCCCAGAGTTTAAGTGCTATAACACAAGATGCGCCATCAAATGATAACAGTATATCGACAAAAGAATTTTTACAGTTTGAAAAGACTTGCGAAGGTTACAAAGATAGTGATGAGGAAATAAAAATGATATTCAGTGAAATTAAGAAGCTGTCTTGTAATAAAATTGAAAATGGGATAACAGAGGATGTCGATGACGTGGAGTTGATTTTGAAAAGAGCAGAAGACATTGCCTTGGAGACTGAAAAATTATTCAAACATAGCCCTATATCATCTTTGGTTTATCCAAGTAACCGTAATAGAGGTGAATGTACTGCTGTACCACAAATTAAAGTTACAAAACCATGTGATACTGAAAAAGAAGTTATGGAATGTAAAGAAACTCTTAATAGGGTAAGTATCTTTTTTTGCCTATACCGAAATCAGCAGGATACAGGGCTTCGACGTAACTGTGATCCCAGTTGCATTAATTCCTACTGACTCCTATCTGCTTTTGGTTAGTCCAAGATATACAGGTGTCCCATATGTCAACGTCAAGCCGAAACCAGGTGCTAGACCAAGTTCTAAGAGCTATAAAAAAAATGGTAATATAATATAATAGGTAATAATTCACAGACCAAAGTTAGCCAAATTGGTCATATGTAATTAAATTTCTCCTAAACAGCTTGACCGATTTGATGAAATTTATAGCGTGTGTTTACATGGTATAAGGATGGTTTAAATTTACAATTGGACATGATAGGTACTAGGGTGATACGAAGTTAGCCGGGACAACAGCGTAAATTTAAATGGTCATCAAACCTAGATGAGTTTGGGAACCTGATAGCTCTGGAAGTAACCACTACTGACACTCAATACTCACTGATCGTGCTTACGTATGTCTGTCAGTAATGGGCTTTATATTTATATTATAACTTACGACAGGTTTCTGAATTGAGAATTTCAAGTTGAGTGTTTGTCGAGTAAGTGAAATGTTAAAATTTGTTCCTAAATTAGTCCTAAGTTAGTCTTTCACCTGGTTTCGGCTTTACGTCGAGATATGGGACTCCCTTTGTACATATCTGGGTGTATAAATAATCGCAAACTTCTTTTTTAAAATCATTTTATTAATATTAAAACATAATTTCTCACGTATACCTATAAAATATAAAGTTAACATTCACTGTCATAATTCTTATAAAATTACATTAAATAAATTAAGTAGGTATTAAGTTGACTATTCAATTGTATGTAAAATAATTAATCTTTGTTAACAATCTGAGCTAACACTCGCAATCCAGCTAAACTCTCCCGAGCGACTGGTTCAATGTATGATGCTGGTAACACAAAGCCATAACCACCAGTGTCACTTAATTCAATTGTGAAGGTGTATTTAATTTTTAATGATTTAGCCCAGTCATCAGATCCACCAGAAGCAGGATAGAGTAATCCACTTGATGAACCAACTTTGTATCGTGAACCACCTTCTTTTTGTATGGCCTGAAATTAGAATATAATCTTATGAATACCTTTAGCAAATGATTGTGTGTTTAACTTTCGAGCGCTTTCTTTTCATGTGAAGCGTATTTCCACCAGCAGCTTGCGGATCTCGCCCGCAATGCGTGTCGAAGTATCAATTTCATACAATATTGAAATGCGTTTCGCATGCCAGATGCTATGCTAATGGGGCTGGTCGCAGACTGATTTGATGTTGAAATCGACACGCATTGCAGGTGAGATCCGCATGCTTCGCGCTGGTGAAAAAGCGCATGACAGGAAAGGCGCCCTTGAAGAGAAAAGAGATTTCATACCTGAGCAATCTGTTCACCTACAGATTGTAGTCGTTTATAATCTGGTGGTACAGTGTTGTCATAGCCCCATGGGTACAGTAAGTATTGCCCATAGCTGTGGTATGTAAGGTAAGCTGAGAATTTGGCAGCTCTTGTGTTAAAGAAATCCTGTAAAGAGACAATTACTTATCATGGTAATTCACAATACTATTGGATTTGGCAAGATTTCTCCATTAACCGCCAGTTGGGGCCAATTTCATGATGTGGCTCGGTAAAGTTGCACGCTAGAAATCAAGTAAAAAACACTTTAAATTTGAACAGGGTGTGCGTATAAACATAATTGCTTTGTCCTCTGGTTATCATACTTACGTGCTATTCCTTTCAAATTTTACCAAATTCTTCTTGAAATGAAATCAAAATCATCATAAGGTTAGGGTAGGTATATCAATCATATAGTGGAAAAAAATAATTTGTTCCTATTTTCCTTTCCACTCACAAAAGTTACAACTTTACATTACTACGTATTTCGAACCTGTTTCTGAATTTTCTCACACGGAAGAGCTTTATCTGACTTATTTCTACTAAAACTTAAAATTATGACTTACTGAGATAGCTTTAGATTCTGGTTCTGAGAAAGCAGAACTGCCCCGGAATATCTCACTACATGGGTTTTTAGAAGCTCCTTCGCCTCCCCAATGATATCTATAAAGTTAAAAAAGTAAGTAAAAGCTACTGGTTTTGTGCAGTGACCATTGAAAAGTTAATATGATAGATATTAACCCGAAGTTTCTGTTGAGATCAGTTCCAGTGCATGATGCTCCATATCCTTTTCTGTTTTTCCTCCAAAGACGATCTGAGTCGTGGGTAAACTCGTAGCCGTCAGGGTTTACAACAGGCAAGAAGTACCTATAAATTAGAATAATAAGAAAAAAACCTTCATGCTTTTATCTTATCTCGAAAAAAAAATCTGGGTCCATAAGTTTTAAGACAGGTAGGTTCTTAGTTCTTACCAGTCGATATTTTTGATATCATCGCTCTCAGTATCGAATGCTTCTGCAAACTGATTAATGAAGTATGTGACGACTGCAGGACTGATCCATTCACGTGCATGAATTCCTCCATCTATAAATACAGCTTTGTTGGTCGGCTTGCCATCAGAGATCCGCAAAACCTAAGAGCCAAAAATCGTTCTGACGTAAATTCTAATCACCAAATAGTTTACAGAACCATTTGATGATTAGAATTTACGTCACACACAATTTACAATCACGTCTTTTTCCTCGAAGGGGTAGACAGTTTCATTATACCCACATTTCGCCAGTCAGTGTTGCTCACATAATACAGGACGAGCTTATTGCCATTTTGGTCCAATTTGAGTATTTTGCCAGAGCCTCGTCCGTCTGTAAGTCATCAGGTCCAGGAAGTTTTCTCGGTAAGGAACACTTAGGTTGTGAAGATAATGAAAGGGCCCTTAGCACCCAATCAAAATACAGTTCAATTTTAATTCTTGTCTAATAGCTTTTGCCAATGTTCTTTAGAGGAAGTAGAAAGGTGGGTTCAGTGGCCTGGCTCGCATTTTACCGATGCCCTGGAAATAGTTTCAATTATTTTACCTTCAGATCACGACGCTCATGCGACTGCCCAATAGTATTGACACTGACGATAGAACTATACGTTTTGGCCAAATAATCCAGAAAATCATGGATATCTTCTACTCTGTGGTACTGCTTCCATGTCATACGGTGACCTAGAAAATGGTATTCTTTAAAATAAAAATCATGAGTTTTTCTCCGCCATCAGATTTCGGTCATTGACATACATCATAGCCAATTTCAGATGTTAGGTACTATTTTCATATTAGTGACAAGTCAGTGGTACATGCTTCTCGTAATAATGACACAGAATGTGATGTTAACAAAATCCATATCCAGTCTGTTAAAACAAACAATTTCACTCAAAACCGATTACCGACTTAATACATTGATAAAGTGCAATATAATCGGTGCCTAACAATAACAACGAACCCCAATTCGCATATGGCCTATACTCCATGGGCATGTCGAGAGAATTGTAACCCATGTAGGTGGATAATAAACCAACCCTGCGATGAGGTGCCCTGTAACGCCAAAAATGGTAAACTCTTGCTGTAACAAAATTACATGGCCCTTGGAATTTCAAGTTTAAAATTGGCTAGTTTTCATTTATAGACATTTACGAACCTCGCCTATCTTGTAGTTCAATTTCGTTCTCATCCAGAGGTGGGTTTTCTTCGTTGATCCTTTGTTGAAGGTCTTCAATCATGATGTAGTACGGAATCTTCTTACTTTTTAAGATATTTGTAACATTTGCGATCACCTTTGGTTTGACTAGTACATCGATTGTCGATGTATTTCCTCCCCACGACGATATGACTACAAACATAGGCAATATTTCGGTTAAGCTGATAGTTTTTGCCTATAAATACTTTACTGGTTAATAGGACCTACGTTTTGTCAGGATTATCTACAGTTAGGATATAATATGATTACACTTACGTTTTGCACTTGCCAGCTTGCTGATAACTTGTTTGGCGTTCGTTTTTGCCGTAGATACTTTCCATACTTGGCACCCACTGTAATCAACTTTAGCAGATTCTGTGGAAATAACTTCTTTCTCTTCGGTTTTATCTTCTGTCTCAACCTCGATGAATACTTCCGGGTCTGTCACTTCACTTTTTATGTCTTGGGATTCATTAGGTTTCGGTTGCTTAACTGAACCACGAGTTGGCCATTCTGGAAATAGCCGTTGCAGATAAATTCAAACAGAATTACTTAGTAAGCATTGCATTAAGATCATCTATTTATCTAGCAGACCCGTCAAACATTTTTGCCGCAAGAAGATAGAAAAAAAACGCAAAATCCTTATCCAAATAATTGAGGTGTGTAGGCACTTCGTTACATACTACCTCAACAATTTAAAGTATTTAATTGTGATTGACATAATTTAATTTCATGGAATATAGGAGATATCATAATTCCTATCAAGCCTAGCCTTCCCCGATAAATAGAATGGACTATTCAACAAAAAAAAGCAATTCGTACCAGTAGGAACTTAGTAGATCTAAAAAGGTTATTAATGCTGTTAAAGCCAAAATTCGTCGAAACCCCATAAGGAAGCAAAAAATCTTATCGCGAGAAATGAAGATTCCCGCTAGGCCTCTGTCACGTATTATAAAACAAGACCTGAAGCTCGGTGCTTATCGTTGATATACAGGACATGCCCTAAATTAATCTTTACGATTAAAGACAGTGGATCGATCAAACGCCTTCTGTCGCGATACGCAGGTGAAACGCCCAGAAATATCCTCTTTACCGATGAAAAAAATTTCACGATTGAAGAACACTACAATAAGCAAAATGATAAAGTGTACGCTCACAGTTCTAAGGAAGCTGCTCAAGTGATCGGAAAGGTACAACGTGGTCATCATACTGCGTCTGTGATGGTTTGGTGGGCCGTGTCTTATCAGGAAGTCACAAAACTAAATATTTGTGAAAAAGAAGTGAAAACTTCAGCCAAAGTGTATCACGATACTGTCTTGGATCATGTTGTGAACCTCTCAGCAATACACTTTTTTTAAATATACCGTGGACTTTCCAGCAGGACTCTGCTCCTGGTCTTGTGACCAGGTTGTTCGTGCCTTGTGGCACGAACTACCCAAGCCTGGCTAGAAACCAACGTTCCGGAGTTTATAAGAGCTGAAGACTGGCCCTCATCTAGCCCAGACCTCAACCCTTTAGACTACAAATTATGGTCAGTTTTAGAGGACATGGCCTGCTCTAAACGACACTGTGACATTGAGTCTCTTAAAAAATCTTTGGAGTAAGCAGTGGCAAAATTTCCCTTGGAAACAGTGCGTAAATCCATAGATTCGTAGCCAAACAGATTAAAGGCCTGTATAAACGCCAAAGGTGGCCATTTCGAATAAAATAATATTTTTTGCTAAGACTTTAATAAGAATGTAGGTATCTATATATTTAATACGACAATTTGTCTGTCTGTCTGTCCGTCCGTCGCGTTTTTCAATTTACATACATTTGCATGGATTCTTTTTTTATAATATTTGAGGCGATACAAAGTTCGCTGGGATAACTAGTAAATTTTAATAATATTACATTACTTCATTTAAAAAAAATGCGTTTTCATTTGTAACAAAACTATGGCTGGACTAGGTATAATATTAGTATCTAGGTAGGTCGGTATACATTATTGTAATATTTGCGAAATTGGACAATGATTATGTATATTCACCGAACCCAATGTCACACATAGCAAATAGTGAAATGCGAAATTAAAATGCAAGGCGCATCTTCTTTGACATGTTTAATGACTTTCTCCTTTTGAGGCTTGGTTTCCATTCACGATTGGCCTTATCTCGCTCGTTCTAACGGTCCATATCGAACTTGAAATGGTTCCGTTCAAGGGTTTCCGTGACTTTCGATATTCCATTTTAATCACGTTTCACATCGCGCGCTTTTTGAATTAAAATGAACCGACAGTAAAACAGATGTGTATTTGAATATATCCGGGTTTTGACAATAATAAAGAATGATTATTAAATATGTAAATACATACCTAACTCTTCGTGAGGAAAAGATCATTAAATGAACGTTATAAAATATTTACCTTACTTTTTTATGACCATTTTCATAATTTAATTTATTTCATTTACATAATGAGAAATATTTATTCAAACACATATAACTGAAACTAATGAAATACCTACCGTTTCATAATTAAATAAATAAAGATTTGCTACGGTATTACTTCGATTTATTAACTTAAAAATAGATATTACCACGTATCAGATATTTATTATAAACACTTATTATGATATAAAGGTACCTCTTACCTTTTTCTGGTTCTAACTGATTAACTAACGGCGTACTTAAAACTGCCGCTATAACATATAGGAGCACGACTGTCTTCACCAAGCACCCCATGGCTATTGAAGATGACGACGATCAGTTCACGTTGATTGCTACGGTGCGGACGCGCCGCCGCGAGTGATCGCACTGATGCGCTTGCACACATTGGTTGCTGCTTTTAAGCTACCATACATTAAGCTGTTCACAGCTTAGACACGGATAAGTCTGATAACTTAATGACAGGTGTCACTTGGGTACCAAGATTCTGGCAAAATAATGTTGAAACAGCAATTTATTTATTTAACCGACGAAAAACGGAGACGGTTATACGACCTGTTTTTTTTAATGTATGACCACGAATTACTTTTTGCTAAGTGGTCAGATTTTGATCATTCTTTTTTTATTGGTTAAAGTTGGTCCTATTAAAATATTTCTGAAATAAGTAGTTACAATTTTTGAAAATTATATTTCATCAATCACTGAGCCTTTTCCCAACTCAGTTGGGTCGGCTTTCCAGTCTAACTACGATTCGGCTGAACTTCGATATTTTCCGTTAAGCCATCTGACATTTACAACCCATGGGCGATATCGAAGTTCTGTAGTTAGACCGGTCGGTTTTTTGATTTAGGGCTCCAACTACCCTTAACGACTGCCATAGATGTTTGTATGACAACCGGAACCGACGGCTTAACGTGCTCTACGAGGCACGGAGGGGTCTCAGTGTCTTAAGAAATGGTCACCCATCCAAGATCGGCCTGAGTCGATGTTGCTTAACCTTTGCAATGTGTTAACATTGTCGGTTACCACTAGACCACGAGCCCCTCCAACATTGAAAATTATATTTATTTTATTTAATCTTTTATTTTTTATATTCTATTTAAAAAAACCTTTTAAGTATTTTTGTCAGATCTTCATTCGGCTGTCAGTAGGTGCACTGCGAGAATTAGATGATGAGTTGGGCCTTAGAGCCGTTGATAAAAAGGCCCTTAGTTCGTTGATGACATTTAAAATGTATATAATGTTAAATGAATTTACGAGTATGCGACTTACGGCGTCGCTTCAGACCGTAATTAAGAAACTAACCACAATTAGGCAATTAGGTTTAAAATTGTTTGAGATGCTTATAAAAATATAAATATTGTACCAAATACAGTTATTTTATTATTCATTAACATAATTACGTAGGAATCTCCAGAGCAATACTCACTTTGAGAGTGGAATCTTACATATTAATTTCGTACTAGATTGATGTATTACATTACATAATAAATACATCTTTCTAATTTAGTCGGACAGTCAAGACCAACGGGGTCATTATCTCCAGTGGTGACAATTGGGTATGGCTACAACACTATCTTTGTTCCCAATCGTCACTAGTGGTGACAAGTGGAGATATCGTCCATCTATTACTGTAGGTGAAGGTTGTAAATTCCACAGGACAGATTAAACTGGTCTATAAAAATTTGATTAACTGCAAAAGTATAGTTTCTTGTATTAATGAAATTATTATTTCAGGATAAACGATAAGTTGAGAGTTCGCTATCTTAGTTTATTTAGGTAAATATTATTTTAGTTCAGCACTACTATCGCCTACAATCGGTGGAGTATTAATACACTTTTCCCACATACACACAACTGGAAATAAAGATAAGTTGTATTTTCCATTTTGTCATCTCCTCATCTATGTCACCACCAATGGGTAAAAAAACCATAGTGGTGTAAGTGGGGACAAATGGGAATCACCCCCAAATGCCACGTGCGTAGGAAATGATAAACTTTGCGTTCTAGTTCTACGGATTCGTTTCGTATCACCAAGCGTTTAAAATACCTAGGTGTTATAATTTTATTATTGTTAGTCTGGTTTAAGGCTTCAGTCTAATTGTGTTCTGGGTCACTTATTGATGTAAGAAATGTAGTTGACCGGTAAATTTGTCGATAGTAAAATGTATAATACGTAATAATTTAAAATGCTATTAAGTATTGTAGAGGCATATTGTACGCTTACACTAAGTTATTTTCTCTGCCTCACTTACATTAGGAGGCGACCCTATTTACGTTAAATACGGATTTTAATTTTGTCTGAGATCCACCCATAAGCGGCAGATGCGCTACTTGCGGAGCACTATTCTATCAATATCGTATTCTGACGTAAAGCATTATAAATCTACAGCTTTAATCATCATCTTAAACCAGTTCTTGGTATATAAAAATATACAGTTCTCCTCGATAACTCCACAACTTCCGTTCCCCGTAGGCACATACAGTTCGTCTCGATGACTGCAAAACTGCCGTTCGACATCACCTCCACCATCCTGGGCTTAGTTGAATTTAAGACATGTCTGTATGAATGTGATGTAAGAATTTTACAGAAACAAAATCATTCTCTTTATACATAACTAGCGGACGCCCACAGTTTCACCCGCTTGACAAATTATATACACAAGCACTTTTCTCGGAAACCTCTCTATCCAGTGGTAAAAGCCGTATCAAAATCCGTTGCGTAGTTTTAAAGATATAAGATAAGATAAGATAATATTTATTTGCAAAAACATGTGTACATATAATATACATAGTCAAGTGCTTATTATATAGGTCTTAAACTTCGATATAAGCATACATACGGAACGGGCGACTTTGTTTAATAATATGTAGTGAAGTACCTAATTGGTAATTTTTCAATTGCATCTCTACAAGTGGATGATTGCCAGTCTGGCATCGCTTATACGTTTGTGATCAATGTTTTTGAAAAAAAGCTCTGAGTATTTTTTTATCTACGGACATTGTATCAGTAGTAATCGTGTTCAATTCGTCTTGTGATTATTTTCTAGATTACGACTTTAATTTTTTTAACCCCCGACGGAAACCTGAACGGGGTGTTATAAGTTTAACGTGTGTGTGGGCGTGTGTGTGTTTGTAAGTCTGTCTGTGGCATCGTAGCTCCCAAACGGATGAACCGATTTTGATTCTGTTTCTTTTGTTTGAAAGATGGGTTAGGGTAGAGTGTTCTTAGCTATGTTTTATAAACATCGGTTAAACCATTTCAAAGATATGAGGGGTGAAAGTGGTGATGAAAAATTGAATGTGTTCAAATATACCAGGTATCAAATGAAAGGTCATAACTTATACATCACGATACCGCAAGTTTTATGAAAATCGGTTTAGCCATTCGAAAGATATGAGGAGTGGAATGTATGTCTAATTCTGTAACCACACTTCGCGCAATTCGCATTAGCTCTGAATAATTGTTGATAGACTACTTTTTACACATTTGTTATTGTTCTTTTTTTGTGAGTCGGGGGTTTTTAACTTTCTTCACTTTCCGTGGCTGTTCGAATTCTATGAATAAATATATATATATATATATATATATATATATATATATATATATATATATATATATATATATATATACCAAGAGCCTTTGACTGACAGACATACCTCACGTTATAAGGGCTGGAAATTTCTCAGAGTTGTTCCTAACACAGGTGAGAACGGTCAGTAAGTATGAAGTGTCGGTTGTGGTTACTTCCGGAGATATCAGGTAGCAAAGATGGATAAAATAGTACCTTACTTACCTCATTTTATAAAGCTTCAGATTTTGAACTTTTTGAGACAGTTTTGATATTTTCTTCGTAATAACAAGCAAGGCAAGGGGTTGCAACCGTGCCAGGGGTCGTTATTCCGAAGAAAATTATCCGATATTCCCTACTCACTGATCGTGCTGGGCACATGCTCTGAGAAATTATCAGCGTTTAAAGGACTGGCAGTCCCAAGGTTATTGAGGACTGGCAAGGGGTTGGGGGTAATTTTTTTTGAGTTTTGCTCGGAGAAATTTCCATAACATGAGGTATGTCTGTCAGTCGAAGGCTCCAAGACTAATATATTTTATCAATTAATAAAATATATCTCAATTACAGTTAACAAATAATTCCAAACCAGACTGACAACTTTTCTCTCGGTCGAGTGGCATGCCCGGTCATTGCCTCCGTGTTGCAGTTATTTATTTTGATGACAAAGTTTGTTTACCTGTTGTAAACACATTTTAACGATGTATTTATCTAATTGTTGTGTGATGGTCTAGGAATGCTCAAGAAGGTTTATCTTTAGATAGCGGTAAACAAGATGTTTACCTCCTTAATTTATGTTAAGGTTTTTACTCAATATACGTAGGTACTTAATTTGATACTAGAACAATTTTGATTATTTTAGATAGTAAAGGGTCCGGAACAACAAGGCTGCAAGTAATTTATCTACCGAAAGATGGGCTTTGTTTTGATCTAAGCTTGGAAAGTTAGACGGCATTGGCTTATAATGTAGGGTCACAAGTAAAACATACTCTTCTTGTCACGAGAGATAACGATGATTATCCCAAACTCGTTCTGATTTTCTATATTTATAGTTATGAAGGATGTGCGAAAGCTGTTAATCGAGTACTTTTTGTAGGTCAACCAGTATGCTAAGGAAAATACTGAAACACGTCGTAAATCGAAGACAAGGCCTTTCTCCGCCGGTGTTATCGATACCAAGAAACGAGAAACTGCCAAAGTTGCTAAGTATGTAACGAATTCACCTAAGAAGGGTACTACAGTAAATTTGAAACATTTAAATTTAGTGGAAGAGTTAAAAGATACTACAGAGCGGGCAAAAAGCCTAGAACTATGTAATGTACAACTAAACGATGATAATAAGATGTTAAGGAAAAAGTTGGACCAAATTAATGAGGATAAACATGTTACTGAATTGAAATTAGTTGAATGTGAAAAGTTTGTTAGCCGTATTAGTAAGGAATATGAAAATAAGAACACAGAATTAAAATCTGTTAAAGAAAATGAAAATAAGTTACTAGCAGAATTAAACAAAGAAAGGAATGACAGGAAGAACTTAACAATGCAACATGACAAAGATGTTATTGTCATACAAGACCTACAGAGACAAGTTAAAGAAATGGAAATGATTTTGAAAAGAAAACATCCTGATTCAGTTTCGGCTTTAATAGGTTATATTTTGTATTATTTATATAGTGACTCTGTTTAATATTAGTAGGTATGTTATGTTTTGTTCTTTTATTTTTCATTACATTATTTTATATTTATTTTATTTTATAGTGGCCTCAAAATCATCTAGTGTTGAAGACAACAAAAAAAAATTGTTAGAAGAACGTATTGCCAGACTTGAGCAAGAACTCAAAGATAAAGAAAGTCATTTCCAGGGCATATTACTCACCTTGCAAGAAAAGTTTGGTGATATGAAGCAGAAATATGAAAATCACATTATAGATGTAGAAAGACAATTGATGGAAGATCGGAAACTAAATACGGATCTTAAAAGTAAATTAACTAAGACTAACCTACTTGATTCTGCAAGCCAGACTGTAGCTGTACATAAGCATGCAGTTTCAACCCAGACGTTTATAAAACCAGATAGAGCGTCATCTGCTGTCAGTAGACTAACCCAGAACTCCGCCCTGTTTTTAAATAAATTAAAGGAAGACAGCTACTTAGTGGCTACCATTAAAGGTTTGCAATCTGAATTGACAATTAAACAGAGAACTATTGCGAAGATTAATAGAGAAACAGAGGAGCTTAGAAAAAATCTCCGCAATTTACAAAAGGAAAAAGAAGGTGAGTTTCAATTATATATTTTTTTACCATTTTCTTTATTTAAACTTTAATGTTGTAGAGGCGCAGACCTTCGAACCCCCGACCACTTGATTAATGTGAATATTGTTCTGTTGTTATTTTAGTACTTGCAAACTTGAATCCGCAAAAGAAGCATGGCTTTAAGGCTAAATCCACGGAGAATATCCTAGCTCGGCTGAACACGGAAATGGAGGCGGAAATGTCGGAAATGAGGAAACAAAAAGAAGTGTTAGTGCAAGAACGGAATACGTTACTCGACTCGCTCAAACGGACAAACGAAGAATTCATATTGTTGAAAAAGAAACGGATCCAAGACGTGAGTAGATTTACTTGTACATAATTATATTATTTCGACATTAATGGAAACGATGGAGAGTTGGATAAATGAACATCGGGTTCTTGGTAAGTACTTTACACTTTTTTGTTGTTTTTTTTTAATCCGTACGTACGTACTGTACCCTAGAACTCTAGCGATGTCGTTTGCGTTTAGTAGGAATATAACGTGAATATGTTTATGTCTAATTGCTATTTATTTATTTATCTATTGTACATTTTCACGATCCTCTCTATTTATATATACCAACTTTGATATCAATTAGGACATTGTACACAGCCCTTATCATTTCTTCCAAGATATTGGATGTTGTACATCATTTTAAGGCATGTGAGACTTATAGGGGCCAATTGGCCAAAGTATGGAGGACGGGAAAACTGGAACCCACATGTGGATGAAGTATTTCGGGTTCCTACTCGATAGCCGGTGGAACTTGGTAGCCGTCGCGCCTTAGCGACTGATGTCCCAACTTAAGGGGACCCAACGCTCTCTGCAGGAGACCGTACAGGGATCGTGCGGAAAATGGCCCTATACGGGGCTCCCCTATGGGTGGAGAGACTGACGACCAACAAGGTGTCTGTTTTAAACATATCGTTGAAGCAATTGGCCGTAATGGCTTCAATGTAATACACATCCATATTTAAATAGAAATTGTGTTACCAAGTTTTATTTTTCAAAACGTCCGGGGTCGATTCTGAGGCTGAGTACAAGTTTAAAAAAATATGAATGCCGTTTTTTTACTAAAATCGATGACCCGTTACGAATATCAGATCTTTGAATGTCGTATATAGTTTCAGACCATTCCACATACTGACACCTATGAATGTTGCACCCTGTAAACTTTATATTTTAACCATGGGTTATTTTATTTAATTACTCTGTAATGCGTGACTTTAATAAATACTGGTTTTGATAACAAAGTAGGTCATTACACAAATCAAAAAGTGTGGTGGCGATAACGCGCATATCTACCAAGCATGAATCAGGCATATTTTGGCGTATAAGAATTTGTATTTATGTTGGTCGGTGGGTATTTCTCAAACAATTTGCAATAAGTTACATTGTATAGAAATATTTCACATAATCTAGATATAATTTAACGCGAATGAAGTCCCGGGCGACCGCTACTTAATTGGGTACGTACGAGTATATGCAGGTTGTGTTGTGCAAAATGCATAGGTCAATTAATGGGCTGTTGGCCAGTAAAATTAAGGTACACCTTGGAATTTTTCAAACCTGGCTGGAAACTTGTATACTACACTTATATTTAGACATCCTAAAAGTTGTGTCAAAACCTAAATATGGTACCTCGTGCCGGTGTACGGTGTGCGTTAAGTGCAGTGCAATATTTACTGGCAAAATATGGGTGTGTTGCACCTCTATCTACACACTTAGGGATGTAGGCGTGATTATATATATATTGTTTAATCAAGTTTAAGAGTCCTCCTATTAAATTTTACCGTTTTCGCTGATTTTACAGACGTGTTTTTACACTGAAAATACTGTATTTTTATAAGTTTTAATGCACAACATGAAATATCATTTCAATAATGATCTAATAAGTGAGCTACTTTCTTATTTTTGTCATTAAATTTTGATTAATCGACCTAAAACAATCGGTAGTTTTTCGTATCTTTTGCTGGAAGAGGTCTAGAATATCACAAATTCACTAATCGTTTTGACGTCTAAAAAGTATTACAAAAATACAGTGTATTCTTCTAAAAGTCATCTATCAAATGTATGGATTACTTTTTATCACTTTCATAAAAAAAAATTGAGTAAACAAATATTTAAGTTAGTCAAATTTTAGAGAAAATGGGCAATGAATTGGTTCTTATTTCGGCTACATAAAACTCTCGTTCATAAAATTAAAACAACATAAATAAACCTTGGTTCAAAATAAATCCATTTCCAAAAAAAAAGAAAGCTAAATAATAAAAAATAGGCTGTAAATAATCTTTTAAAAACACCTAAATTTCGCTTTATAATACTCGACGCATGCCTCAAGTAAACAGTCCGCGCCAAGCGCTTACAGGGAGAGGACGTGTCGCTCTGCGCGCCAAAATTCGACGCCGTCTACAGACGAATATAGCGTGGTGTGAGATTTTGATACTTTGGTAATATTAGTTATTATTTTGTGATGCTTCTTTTTAAATACAGCAAGTGATTATGTAGAATGTATTTATCATTGTTTTTGTTAAAAAAAGCTGTTATATTTTATAAAGCTGGATTACTCACTCACTCACTGACACAATTTTATTGTTCTCCTTGATGGTGGAGGGGAAGGTACCTATGTTTTTTTTGTAGAAATGTAAAGGGGGTTCGGGGACCTAGGGAAAATTCCGAGATTTTGAGATTTGCCCTCCAGTCCCCCAAGGGGGGCTCCCGAGTAGAGTCAAAATGAGTAATAATTTTATAGAGGTAGTTTTTTATTTTATTTTTTGGTATTGGGTTCGCCAATTTGACGCCACCCGCCTGGTAGTAAGTCGTGACGACGTCAAGCGATTGTGGGTCACTCACAGCACACTATACTATAGAGAGTGGCCCTCAACTTGACGACCTACTGAACCCAGGATTATATGTGGGAGGAAACACGTGCACAGGCAGGGCGTTCCAGGCCAGTATCGTTCGGCACAGAAACGAACGTTTAAAACGTTCGGTTCTCGCGAACATGTACCTACTGTGTGGGAGTGGCATCTCTGCCCGGCACGCGTTGTTCGGGATCGGAAGGAAGATGGGATCAGATTGAAGAGCTCTTCAGAATGCTCGCCGTGGTAAATACGGTAGAATGCGGCCAAGGAAGCTATTGTTCGGCGCTGAACTAGCGGCTCAAAGCTTCCCGTTACCTCCGGACAATCTATAATACGGATAGCTCGACGCTGCATAGCGTCGAGAGCGTCCAGCAAATACTTCGCGGAGCCGTCCCGGAAGTGAGAGCAGTATTCGACGCAGGGTCCAATCTGCGTCTTGTACAGCAGACACCTCTGATGCAGTGTAAAGAATCGCTTTACCTTATTCAGTATTCCTAGTTTCCACGAAGCTAGCCCTATACATCTTTCGATGTAGTTTTTATTATTGAGCTCTTGACGAACGTCTATGTCAAGGATCTCAAGGTTGCCCTTCATTGGTAATAATGCATTCTGAAGAGAGGGTAGGGGAAGGAAAGGGGATTTCTTCGCTGTAAATGCACACGCCTGCAATGTGCTGTCATCTGCATAACAATGAATGTTCCCGAGGGATAGCATATCATTGATTTGCAGAAGGAAGAGTTGGTGACAGCACGGACCCCTGCGGCGCCCCGGTATTGTTCCTCGATACATATATACATAACCGGGGCAACACAGGTAAGGCGTGTTGTCAGGGCGGCGTATTTGTGTCTCCGTGAGAAACGTCACAGCGGGCCGAGCCGTCTCAAGGTATGGTGGACGGCATCGAGGTTCGCATGGAGTCCACGGATGTTGGTGAACTCCACCTCGAAAAGTGAAGCTGTGGGGTTTCCTGGGGCCGCTGTGGAACGTTTACTTATTTCTGTTGCACTGCCATTATAAATTTGAAGAAGAAGCGTGAAGACAGGGCGACATTTGGTACAGCAGTAATAAGTGACAAAGCGCAGGTGCTAACTTCGTCTGGAACCGTGTGGTTAGGTTGGAGCCGACCCGCCGGATGGAAGGGCTACCAAACCCCCCTGGTGCAAGGCCGCCGCTATCCCACACCGGTTACCACCCGGATCGGCGATCCCACATCAGGATTATGCGCGAGAACATGTGGGGCAGCCTCCTGGTGTGGTTGGTCCCAGGCGGGTCCCATGACTGTGTTGCGGGCGGCCGCGGCAACGCCGTTGCTAAGGGTCTCCCTGGCCAGCGAATCGACCCACACCACCCACACTAGACTCCGCTTTGCCCCCACTGGTTCCATGCCTGCTGCACCATACATGGCCCCGGGCCCGGCGGTGCAGCTGTTGAACCCCTTACGCAACCAGCCTGGGCTGGGTTACTTGTGGGGCTTTAGCACAGTTGCACGGTGGCTTCGATTCTGCATACGGACTCTTAACTGTGCCAGTAATTTAATAGGGCTTTTAAGTAAAAGCTCCGGCTAATACAAGTTTTTCGAATTCGATTCGTAACAGGCGCTCGGATGGAAAAGATCGACTAATGCGAAACTATTGCCATTCTTTATTTTCTTTTGGTAAGGCTTACATACTAATAGAATCCTTTTAAATTCAAACATCCGTTAACCAAATTGCTTACGTACGACAAGACTCCAGAAAGGTAGCAAGTGTAGGTAAGTAGATATACACCGAAACTTATAAACGCAATTATCCGGACACTGACACTTTCGAGTTGTAATCCAATAGCTGTGTTCCAGATGACGTTTACTTGGGTGTGCTCTCTTATCTTTGTTTTAACCGACTTTTAAAAAGGAGGTTCTCAAATTCGACTGTATGTTTTATTTTTGTTAAGTAGGTCTGTACCTCATATCTTTTAACTAGGTGAACCGATTTCCGCAGAGACCACAGAGGTGGTCAAAGTCCGCCGGGCGCCACTGAAAATACGTTCTGCTTGTAACCAGAGACGCCCGGCAACGCATGTTAGAGCGGCCGCGGCCTGAGGCCGCGGAATTAAAAAAAAAAGGTGAACCGATTTAGTTTTTTTTTTAAATTGAAATCTACTGCTTCTTGCCCATTCCAACAATTATTTGGACCCATGCCGATAATTTGAAGTCTATTTTTGTGTCAATGTTTGATTTGTTTTTTTTCATTTAGCTCCACACTTTACAACTGGCCCACGAAAATGAGTTGATGCAAATGAACATGCAATATTATCCTCGCCAAGAAGAGATCAAACTGCTCAACAAGACAGTGGAAATATTACAGGAGCGTTTGCGCAGTGCTGATGATAAACTATTGAGATATCAAGCTGGCAATGAAGTCCACGCCGGGGGAGATAGTCTTTTGAATAAAAAGGATACTTTTGAATAATAAATATATTACTATGGACACATCGGCAATTATATCTGACCCAGAAGCGAGAACAATAATATATTTCTGCACGGCAGCAACTAACATCCGATCGTTAATATGCATCATATTAAAGTTAAGTGCCAAAGTAATGTGACATATCTCCAATAGGTATCACATTATTTGAGAAACGAACATCGTCACATTTTTTTGTCCTGGAAAGTTGACACTTTAATATGATCCATTTGAAGGATCAGATGTTAGTGCTGCTTTCGTGCAGACATATATTTATGAACTCGGTCCTGGGTCAGATATAATTGCCGAGGTGTCCATAGTCACATATTTATGCTCGTGACTGTACCTACAGTCAAACTTTAATTTAAAAAACAAAAAAAAAACACGCTTTTATAGAGAATTCAACTAAAAAGTAAAAAATAAATTTTAATAAGTTAAAATTACATAAGAATAGTGTAAATAAGAAATAAATGTATATTATTGTAAAAAAAGCGTGAGGTGCATAGTGTCAATAGTTATAAATTTTTTGATTGACAGATATGAGTAGAAGAATTATCATTTTGATAATATCTTAAAATGCACCTCACGCTTTTTTACAATAATATACATTAATTCTTATTTACACTATTCTTAGTTCAAACTTATTAAAATTTATTTTCTACTTTTTAGTTGAATTCTCTATAAAAGCGTGTTTTCTTTTTTGGTTTTTTAAACTATTATTTATTTTTCATTTTTTGGTTTTTATTTTCATTTTTTTTTTAAATTTCTTCGAATTATTGCATGGTCATCGATCTTTGACAGGTGTGCAAAGTTTGAATTAAATCTGATCGTTCAAAGTAGAGCAAAATCGAACCCAAAAGAGTAGGTTACAAAAAAACATAGATTTTTTTTTTATTTTCAATCGAATTATTGCATTGTCATCGGTCTTTGACAGGTGTGCAAAGTTTGAATTAAATCTGATCGTTCAAAGAAGGGCAAAATCGTACCCAAAAGAGTCGGCGGTTACAAACAAGCAAACATACAAGTGAAGCTAATAAAAGCGTGTTAAAAATGCCAGTACAGAAGTGATCACTAAATAGAATCTCTGGAGTCTAAACTACAGTCAAGTTATTGCATTGTAATAATGGGAATGCATTTTTGAACGTTGACTGTACGTTTCGTATATGTTACTAGAAATTGTTTGTAAATTCAACAACTAACAGAATGGTTCATCAAAGTCAAAGGCTCAAGGTGCGGTCGCTAGTTTTAACGTTCTTAGACCACACGCTTACTTTTTTCCTATTCGTTAGTTTCTTTCGTATAAACCTAAGAGATTTCATGATTAAAATAGGTATTTATTTTTGTTTTAAGCCATTGTGTTGTGGTAAGTTTTACGCTTCTCTATGTATTGTTGTAGTCAATTAATTGTTTAGTTGAGATGATCATGATAAATATATTAAGTACCTACGTGAATTATGTTGTGCTTACTTAGGATTTATGAAATATCCTGATCTATCGTGGGGAATATTTATAGATGTAATTCTAAATCAATTTTATTGTTTTGAATATATTAATAATATCACAGATTACTAAATAGTTAATAATAGGTAGGTAACCTTCTTTTTATTAAAAATAATACTAGGAATCGCAAATACGATCTACTAGCATTCCCGTTACGCATTCCAGCCAAGATAAAATTGCTTGTTAGATACTAGTGGGTTTACGTCAGTAGTGTGATGACCAGGGATCGAAGTCACGTCACCTTTAGGGTCGATTCAGACATATCAGTGAAACCTCAGTCCCGTCCTACACAGTTCAGTATCAGTGCAAAATATTATTTCATACATTTTCTATGAACATGTCAGTCTCAGTATCAGTGATAGTAATATTCGTAGATACAGTAAGTGTTCATCTATCCATATATTTCTTTTTTGGACACTCACACGACGTCGTCTAGCCCAAATAAAGCTAATATAAGCTTGTGCTATGGGACCTAGACGAATGATAAACATACTTATATATTTCTACATACATACATATTACACATAGAAAATATCGAAACTCCAAAACAAACATTTGTGGATCGCACAAATAATTTGATTCCCGGAATCGAACCTGGGACCTCAGGGTCGGCAGTCGCATACTCATACCACCGAGGCAATAATGAGTGATGCTGATGACTGACTGATCGAGTCGTATTTGACACTGACCCTGTGGGGACGAAAATATGTAAAGTAATATTTTGCACTGATTAATCACTGCTACTGAACTGTGCCGGAGATTTTAAAGATATGTGTGAATCGACCTTTAGTCACCAGGCTGCGGACGTTTCAACACCCCCGAAGTTTCGTTAAGTGCATTGTGACCAGAGGACCAAAGACTTATGTGCCTTAGTAGGTCTACGTCCTGGAAATCGAGTGATAAATACTTAGGTATAGGTACCTACATAATATTATATACCTTATGTAATACTTAATAAATAATGATTTGAAGGTTTTATACAAAATCATGATCGATGTAATGACAGGTAGTTGTAATGTTTTTTTAGAAACAGGGACCATGCGAATATTATTACAATATTTCTTATTATAAGTCATTAAGTGTGCTATAAGTGCCTAGAGTCTACTTAAGATTAGATATCGTGATTGTTGGTTGTTTTATTTAATAATAATGCAGTCGTAACGCACAACCTACGTCATTAGGTATAGGTATAATTCGATTCGCGTAAGAAAAACGCTGGGCGAGAGTGGGAGAGGTGTGTTTGCGCATCGGTACTCTCGCTCTTACTCGCTGTTACCGCCATATAGATCGATAAATCGCCTACTGCCCAGCTTGAAGGTCAGCGTTCTTCCTATATGAATCGGAATATACAAACTAATATTCTAGTCATATTTTCGTACGTGTTTTAAAAATAACGGCACAGATTAGACAATTAGTGCCTATTAAGTTACGGTTATGCCATTGGAATTATCGTGCCTTGGTAGTTGTAGTAGTACCTAAATAAAAATGTATTTGTGTACAATTGTGTATTATTTTTCGCCCTCGAGTCCAACCAGTCCAAGTCAAATCATTCTTGACACTATGACGAGCCTAGTATCTTGGTGCCTACAACTGTGTCCGTTTCGACTGCTCGGCCACTATGTCGTAGAAAAAAAAACTTATTGTCAGCATTTCGAAGGAATTTGTAAAAGACGAACAGTAAAAAACCGCAAATACGGAGAGTCAATATTTAGAAAGTTATAGGTAAGGGTGTAACCGTGGCCGCGCAGTCCGCACGAATTCAACTGCGCGGCCACCAGTTCTCGTGAACGGAGCTACGTACAAGTCTAATTCTTTTTGCTAATCACTGATACGATTTCGAAGAAAATGTAGATTATAAAAATAAAGCCTAACTGTTTGGACTTCACCACCTACATCACTCCAAAGTTATGGCCGCGCAGTCCGCACAAAGCGAACCGCGCGGCCACAATTTTCCTTAAATGGACCTTAAACGGCGCTTAGTAGAAGTCCCATTTTTTTTGCTAATTACAGATACCATTTCGAAGAATATGTACACAGTATGAATAAAGCCTAAAATTAAGAACTACTCGACCTACAGAACTTAAAACCTACAATCGAAGGAATAAATAGGGTGACCAAGATTTATAGTGTGTGTTTTGTTTATTTGATTCGAATTAGTTTTACGAAAATATGCTTGTAAGTTTTTAAGTAAAATAGGTTTATTAAAAAGAACAGTTTATTAAGAACAGTTTATTAAGAAAAACATTTTTGCTGGCGATTGGCAATCATTCATTCTACATGGCGCTGTGTGAAATAGATATTCCACTACATTTAATATTGGTTTTTGGTGCAGGACCATCCTCACTCCCACAGTTCAACAATCCCAACCGCAGCAACCACCAAGGAAACAAACCTTAGCAAATCACTACGACGATAACGAATATATCATTAGTTGATTTATATATCTATCATTTGTTTTATTGTAATAGTTGTGAAAGAAGCTATATTTATCTGGCTTATTTACATTTCCGGTATTATTAGCTATTTTTAACATTTCAAGTAGATAAATATCGGTGCCAGAGCTGAGGTCAGTGATAAATCACCTTGCACTTCAACTCTTGATACCTTTACCTTACCCATTATATATGTTACGGCTAATACCCGAAGTGCGGCTACACCTAGTTTTAGCCAGTTAGAACTAGGTGTAGCCACTTACTCTTGGTTAAACCTAGTATGGGTAGGTTAAAACTGTGACCACCTACGCTAAACGCTAACGCCTAAAAGTATAGCAATATATACGTGACATTAAAACGTCTTTTATGGGAATTGATTAGCAAAAAGAATGAGACCTCTACCAAACTCCGTTTAGCTCCACTTTAAGAAACACGTGGCCGCGCGGTTCACCATTACGTGAGTGCTGTGGAACGAGAAGTCCAAACTTTTCTTTATTTTTCTTTTTTTTTGTTGAGGCTTTTGTCCATAATGGACATGTCAGCCTCATCATACCCTAAACAGTTTACAGCAAAGAATAATTATTTACATATTAATATACAGGAATCATTAAGGGTTAAATAATTACCACAATAGGTCTGCTTTTTCTGACGAAGGAGAAGTCAGCAGTCCCAAATATTGCCCAACGTCATAGGTGTTTAATTTGTATTTAGCACTCAATGATTCCCTTTCATCACTATTATTTGTACATTGAATAAGTATATGGTATACATCTTCGACTGTTCCATATGTTGTACAGTTGGGAGAATCAGCCCGTTTCATTAAGTGAGCAAACTTTGCACATGAATAATGTAAGTGTAATTTTTACAATCTATTTTTTCTTCGAAATCGTATCAGTGATTTTTTTTTTGGTGATTCAATTGGTTTTTAGTTTCAGGAGCGGCGCTTATGGTATACGCCCTCTCCTGGAACCGTCTGTAAGTTGATTGTTTAGTTAGTGAAGTGTTTAGATGTTATGTGCCGTTAAAGTGTTTTAGTTGATTTACGATATAGGTAATGTGGTGGAGGAATGAGTTAAGTGTATCTGGGGCAGTTGTAAATAAGGTGGTTGAAGGTTTGCGAGATTATGTTGGTGGGAAGTTCGTGGGGTCATGATAGGTAGGAAGGAGTTTCTTGGTTAGGTTAAAGGTTTGCGAGATTATGTTGGTGCAAGGACAGAGGTCGTTGTTTAGATTTAGTTGATTGATGGTTAGGTTAGGTTTGATATCCGCTTTTGTGTGTGGAAAAACAAAACGAAAGACTATAAAGGTTAGTAAGCGCCTACCTCCCACACCTGAACGTATCGATGTATTTGAAGTCTGTCTGACTTCATTGCAAGTTTTGCCTAAACAGATGGCTTTGGTAAAATTACTAACAAGCGGTAATATACAGGGGATTACCAAAATTAAATATAAAAGTTCACATAAAGTGGTAGTGCAGTTTGAGGACAGAAACCAAGCTCAAAAATTTACAGAATTGAATAAATAAAAGGAATTGGACATAAGAGCCTACTCTACTGACCAGCTGGGGTTAACTTACGGATTGATCAAAGGCGTTGATTTCGACATAAATGAAGAAGAGTTTTTAGGGTAATTCACTAGTGAGGTCGAATTGGTGTCATTCAGACGCTTGAAGCGTATGAATCAAGATGGTAAATGGGTTGATAGTGAAACCGTGAGGATATGTTTCAAAAGTTCCAAATGTCCAAGTTTTGTGTATGCCTACGGATGTAGGTTTTGAGAGGTATGTCTTTCCTGTTACTCAATGTTCAGGATGCTGGAAATTTGGTCATATTAAAAGGTTCTGCCCCAGTAAAAAAATACTCTGCCCGAAATGTGGCAGAGATCATGAAAATTGTGAGATTCAAGATTTTATTTGTCTTAATTGCAAAGGACCACACATGGCATTGGACAAAATATGTCCATATTTCCAGAAGGAAAAGAAAATTAGAATTTTGATGAGTGAAGGAAATACTCCATATAACCCCTATAAGCTGTAGGGCTAGTTGTAAATGAATTAAATGTAAAGAACCTACCAAGCTCTTCAGCAGGTCATGATGTGTCATTAGGAACGTATGCAAATGTAACTAAATATGGCAAAAATAATTTACATTCTACCAACATAAATCCATTGGAAGAGATTTCAGGAATACGAGGGAATAATTACATTATGGACATAGAGAGTGCAGGTCACAATGAAAAAATCCAAGAGATTGATAATCAAAAGAATCCAATACGTAAAAGATTAGAGTATCCCAAAAAGAAAAAAAGTGTGAATGATATCCAAAATATTACAGTTCAGGAGACGGGAAGTACGACGCGTAGCGAAGAAGAAATAAAAAGTGGAACAGAATGGAAATTTCAATGGAAAAAATCTTTCTAAGAGGATAAAGGAAATTTTATTAAATGGAATTGGAAAATTAGAATTGGAAAAAATTATATCTGTGTTGAAAATTATGGGCAAGGAGATAAAATTATTTATATTGAATAACACCTTTTGGTGGGGATTTATTAAGTAAACTTTTTGGAATTTTTAATGGATAATACAAGACAAAAAGATATCCGAATAAATATTTGTCAATGGAATTCTCAAAGTTTGATACCGAAATTAAATGGTTTAGAAGTATTTTTAAATAGAGAATGTATTCACATAGCAATTTTAAGTGAAACTTGGTTAGACTCTGATTATAATTTTAACTTAAGTGGTTATAATGTATTTAGGCAGGATAGACATGACAGTTATGGTGGAATAGCAATTATAATTCATAGATCGCTTCATACAAATGTGTCTCCAATATATTTATCCAACCCGGGCATTCAAGCTATGTGCATTAAGATTTTAAACTGTAGAGATTTACAGTCTATAGTTTCTGTTTATTGTCCGTCATCTGTTGTGACGCGTTTTTCGGACTGGGATGAGCTATTTCGCATTGGATCTAGGAAAACTTTAATTGCCGGGGATTTTAATGGACACCACACAAACTGGTGCCATAAAATAGATCAAAGAGGAACTCAGCTGCTGGATTCAAGTATGGATAATGGGTATGTTTCCTTAAATAATGGTGACCCCACTAGAATTAAATTAGTCAATGGATTATTACAAAGATTGGCACCAGATATATCATTTATTTCTACAGATATCTCAATACAATGTGACTGGAAAGTTTGTAACGAAAACCTTGGTAGTGATCATTTGATTATTAAAATGTCTTTTAATTATGTAGATGACCAAGAGTATAAATTAACAAAGCGCAATTATAAAAAAGCAAATTGGAAGTTATATAGCGCGAATCTTATACAACCATTTTCCAGAATGGATAATTCTGATGAAATTCAAATTTTATATAATTATTTTGAACAGCATATTAATAACGTCAGCAAATAAAAATATTTCTAATTATAAAGTTATAAATAATCCAGCAGTTAAGTTCACGCCGAAAAGATATTGGACTCCAGTATTATCTGAGGCGGTGGCTAAGCGAAGATTGGCATTAAGCACATTCCGACGGAATCCTACACCTAATAATTTAAAAGTTTTGGAGGAGAAAACCGTAGACGCTCGTACTTTAATAAATAAGGCTAAATCTAGTAGTTGGATATCTTTTTGTGATTCTATAAATGAAACCATTTCTGTCTCTGACATGTGGAAAAAAATGCGGTGGTTTAAGGGTCATAAGCAATCTAGAACATTTCCATCACAGGCGAAACAAGAGGAACTGTAATGTTCTTTAGCACCAGATACCGTGTTACGTAGACAGCCACACTTTGATTCTCAGAACAGTTTAATGGAATCACCATTTAACATTCAAGAGCTAAATCATTCACTGAAGAAAAAAGACACCGCCCCAGGTAATGATGAGGTTACATATTCTATAATTTACCATCTTCCTGCTGTAGGCAAAATGTTTTTATTAAATGTTTACAATAAAAATTTTATATCGGGGTTTATTCCACAACAGTGGCGGACAATCAAAATTATACCAATTCCCAAGGCTAGTAGTAATAACGATTTTGAACCAAGACTGAGGCCTATATCGCTCATTTCTTGTATTTGTAAAATATTTCACACAATGATAGTAAAGAGACTTGAGTGGTTTGCAGAGAAAAACAAAATTTTATCATCTAATACATCTGGCTTTAGAAGGGGCCAATCATGTTTGGACTGTTTAGCAAGACTAGTGAGCTACATCCAAATAGGATTTTCTCACAACATACCTACTGTTGCATGTTTTTTAGATATAGAGAATGCTTATAACAATGTCTTGCCTGAGTATGTTGTAGACACGCTTGATAGTATGAATGTGGGTTCTAGCATTTGTAAATATATTTGGGAATTCTTAAACGAAAGAAGATTACTAGTTAAGAATGATCATGATGGTACTGTTGTAAATATATGGACAAACAAGGGCTTGGCCCAAGGGGATCCACTATCTCCGTTACTTTTTAATTTTACTACATATAAAATATGTCATGAAGTGGTGAGTGTCTGTAAATCGCAATATGCCGATGATTTTGTATTTTTCCTCAAACACAAAGACCTAAATTACTGTGAATCCACCATGCAATTGGCACTTAACGATATGATTCATAAACTTAGTGAAATGGGATTGCAAATTTCATCAGAAAAATCCAATGTATGTATATTTACTCGAGGGCGATCAAGGAAAAGCATACAACTTAAAATCAATGAGCATCTTATAAATACAGTAGAAAATATTAAATACCTAGGTATGTGGCTTGACCGCTCCTTATTGTGGGGTAAACACATTAACGAATGTGGTCAGAAGACTACAAGATTTTTAAATTTGTTAAAAGTATTAGCAGGTCCTACGTGGGGTATTCATCCTAAATTTTTGCGTACATTATATATTTCATTAATTAGAAGCAGTTTAGACTATGGATGCTTTTTGTATGGTGGATGTGCTAATGTACACCTAAACAAGTTGGATAAAATACAGAATCAAGCAGCAAGAATTGTCGGCGGATTTATAAGAAGCACACCCATTCATGTAATGGAAAGTGAACTTTGTTTACCACCTCTGAATATTAGACGAACGTTTCTTGCATATAAATTTTGTTTAAAAAGTATGTCTTGGACTAACAATATAACAATTCAATATTTAGAAGAACTCAAAAATTTAGTCGAGTTGAGGTATTGGCAAACAAAAAAGGTTCCATTACTTGTTAGAGCTTATGATAAATGTATTCCTCTCAATGTATATTCATCGAACCCATTAGATATGTTTTCGCTTGATGTTTGGGTGACACGTATAAACATCATAGATGTAATCCAGTATAATTTAGACAGTGTAACAGGTCCTAAAAAAACTTTAAACTTTGCTACACTTAAGTTTTACGTAATTAAAGAAATCCATGATAAATATTTTAGCTTTAGCAAATATTTTACTGATGGGTCACTGTGTGAAGCGGGTTTAGGCGCCGCTTTTGTTGATGTAAATAGAAACCAAGCAGTTATGTACAAAGTAGATAGTAATGTTTCCATTATGACCTTGGAACTCAGCAATCTATGCAGCCATTAATTCTGCTGGTAATTCTAATGATCAGTTAATAGTTATATTCACAGACAGCAAGAGTAGCTTACAACACTTAGCTCGATGCGCGTCTGGTGCCAGAGGTGTATCGGTGGCTTATTTGATATTAAACAATCTTGTTTAATAAAACAATGGTAAGCAAAATGTTTTAAGAAAAAACTTTTTAAATTATATAATAGCATTAATTTTTCGCAGAATCAAAAAGACAACAAAACGTCGACAATTGTCTCGCCTCTAAACGAGGCATTATCAAGACTGTCTCAGAGAGAACAGCCTGAGAGCTGTTCTCTCTGAGACAGTCTTGTTGTCACACAGTGACAGTTGACGTTTTGTTGTCTTTTTGATTCTGCGAAAAATTAATGCTATTATATAATTTAAAAAGTTTTTTCTTAAAACATTTTACTTACCATTGTTTTGTCATGGATTTTCGCCAAGTAACGCCTGTTTCTGTCCAATATTTGAGATCAGTGTGCATCACTACCCAGGCTAAACTATATATTAAGTTGATCAAGTAAAAAGGCTGTTCTCTCTGAGACAGTCTTGATAATGCCTCGTTTAGAGGCGAAACAATTGTCGACGTTTTGTTGTCTTTTTGATTCTGCGAAAAATTAATGCTATTATATAATTTAAAAAGTTTTTTCTTAAAACATTTTACTTACCATTGTTTTGTCATGGATTTTCGCCAAGTAACGCCTGTTTCTGTCCAATATTTGAGATCAGTGTGCATCACTACCCAGGCTAAACTTTATATAAAGTTGATCAAGTCTGGCTGTTCTCTCTGAGACAGTCTTGATAATGCCTCGTTTAGAGGCGAAACAATTGTCGACGTTTTGTTGTCTTTTTGATTCTGCGAAAAATTAATTCTATTATATAATTTAAAAAGTTTTTTCTTAAAACATTTTACTTACCATTGTTTTGTCATGGATTTTCGCCAAGTAACGCCTGTTTCTGTCCAATCTTGTTTAATATTTAAAAAGAAAGAATTACCTTATAAACAAAGGTATAATGCTTAGGTTGCAATGGGTTCCATCTCACATAGGCTTAAGTGGAAATGAAGAGGCTGACAGATTAGCAAAATTAGCTGTGTTAGAAGGAGAGGAATTTTGTATAGAACCTTTATATTCGGAACACTTGTCGAAATTTAAAAACATACTGAGTTTATAGAATATTTTGATGAACGTAGCAAGGAAAAAGGGATTTGGTACAAAAAAATTATCGGTCAGCCTCTTCAAATTCCCTGGTTTATTCATAATAGTTTAAGTAGAATACAAATAGTTCTGTATCACAGGCTGCGCTCAGGACATTATTCATGTGCAAAGTTTGCTCACTTAATGAAACGGGCTGATTCTCCCAACTGTACAACATATGGAACAGTCGAAGATGTATACCATATACTTATTCAATGTACAAATAATAGTGATGAAAGGGAATCATTGAGTGCTAAATACAAATTAAACACCTATAACGTTGGGCAATATTTGGGACTGCTGACTTCTCCTTCGTCAGAAAAAGCAGACCTATTGTGGCAATTATTTAACCCTTAATGATTCCTGTATATTAATATGTAAATAATTATTCTTTGCTGTAAACTGTTTAGGGTATGATGAGGCTGACATGTCCATTATGGACAAAAGCCTCAACAAAAAAAAAAGAAAAAAAAAAAAAAAAAAAAAAAGTTTGGACTTCTCGTTCCACAGCACTCACGTAATGGTGAACCGCGCGGCCACGTGTTTCTTAAAGTGGAGCTTAAACGGAGTTTGGTAGAGGTCTCATTCTTTTTGCTAATCAATTCCCATAAAAGACGTTTTAATGTCACGTATATATTGCTATACTTTTTATCGTAACAAGCAAATAGTTTTAGGCCTTTGGTTTGAAATTGAATAGAGAAGTTTACTTATAGGATATAAAGAAGAAAAAAACACTCATCGATTGATTTAAATTTCAGTGAATGGTGATCATCACAATATACATATTGTTTAGTATTTCAGACTAATTATATATATATATGTTAGGGCTAATACCCGAAGTGCGGCTGCACCTAGTTTTAGCCGGTTAGAACTAGATGTAGCCCCTTACTCTTGGTTAAACCTAGTACGAGCCGATTGTTTTCGGGTAAAACTGGGTCTAGCCTTCATCATGCCGGCTACAACTAGGTCCAGTTGTCACTTTCACCTGGGAGAAATCTCTTTTTTCTATTAATGCAAGTCTTTACTTACTTACTTACTCTTGGTTAAACCTAGTACGAGCCGATTGTTTTCGGGTAAAACTGGGTCTAGCCTTCATCATGCCGGCTACAACTAGGTCCAGTTGTCACTTTCACCTGGGAGAAATCTCTTTTTTCTATTAATGCAAGTCGCTGGCACTCGCCGGCCGCTGCCGCGGCACCGCTCGCTTCGCTCGCTCGGCTCGTGCGTAGGTGGTCAGTTTTAACCTAACCTAACCTACCCATACTAGGTTTAACCAAGAGTAAGTGGCTACACCTAGTTCTAACCGGCTAAAACTAGGTGCAGCCGCACTTCGGGTATTAGCCGTAACATATATAATGGGTAAGGTAATGGTATCAAGAGTTGAAGTGCAAGGTGATTTATCACTGACCTCAGCTCTGGCACCGATATTTACCAACTTAAATGTTAAAAATAGCTAATAATACCGGAAATGTAAATAAGCCAGATAAATATAGCTTCTTTCACAACTATTACAATAAAACAAATGATAGATATATAAATCAACTAATGATATATTCGTTATCGTCGTAGTGATTTGCTAAGGTTTGTTTCCTTGGTGGTTGCTGCGGTTGGGATTGTTGAACTGTGGGAGTGAGGATGGTCCTGCACCAAAAACCAATATTAAATGTAGTGGAATATCTATTTCACACAGCGCCATGTAGAATGAATGATTGCCAATCGCCAGCAAAAATGTTTTCTTTTTAATAAACCTATTTTACTTAAAAACTTACAAGCATATTTTCGTAAAACTAATTCGAATCAAATAAACAAAACACACACTATAAATCTTGGTCACCCTATTTTTTCCTTCGATTGTAGGTTTTAAGTTCTGTAGGTCGAGTAGTTCTTAATTTTAGGCTTTATTCATACTGTCTACATATTCTTCGAAATGGTATCGAAATGGTAAACCTCAAATGTACCAGGAATACATAACAACATAAGAGCCTTCAAGATTTTAAATTCAGTGAAACCGGATTGAATGTTTGAACTCATTATTCTGAAAAAGTACCAGGCGATCATAAAAATAAAACAATTTAAAATTAAAATAACTTTTATTTAAATAATGTCAGCGGCAAAAGTAGTATAATTACCTACATGGAACAAATGGGACAAAAACATAAAGTAAAGGTAAAGGTTGCAAAAGTTCCAAGTGGAACTGGCTTCATGGAACTACTGGGATCCACTAAAAGTAGTACCACGGGCAACAAAGGCTCTGTTGTTACATCAGTGTAACTATCGATCATAGCATAGGTATGCTCCGTTGTTAAATCAGTGTAACTATTGATCATAAGTGTGCTCAGCAGTCACATCAGTGTAACCATGGGTCAGGTTACACTGATTGGTTACACTCAAATAAAATTAACGTCTTTGTTGACTGGCTTGTATATCTTGATCAATCAAGATATAGATAGGTAACCTACCTATACAAGCCAGTAAACTTCTACGTATTATATAAGTAGGTAGGTACACATTTAGCAAGTATTGTAAAGTTTGTCTTTTGGTACCTAAGTAGGTAATTTACTTGCCCTGGATCTTAGCGGATTGATTATCCTCGTACCGACCAAATTTCATAAGTGGTTTGGGTCTGATGGTTCCATTAATGGGTCCAACGGGATTTTTTAATCCTTTTGTCTCCATTGGTGGCTCCAAAAGTATCTACGTAATCCGAATGGTTCAATTCCATTAGACAGTTCGGTTTAGGTCTCGTTGGACAGACCCATTGATGGGTCCAACGGTATTTTTTAATACTTATGTCTCCATTGGCTGGACCAAAAGGATTCCCGTAACAGTCCCATTGGTGTGTCAAACGGGATTTTTTAATCCTTATGTCTCCATTACTTAGTGGCAGTGGGTCCAACAGGATTTTGATGGTAGGTTCATGTGGAGAACGTGAACCAGAAAGCTACCGCAGGCTATCATAAACAGTAACTTTCTAGGTAGGATTAAAATGATGTTATCTGTATGTAACTAATATCGTATTAGAAGTCGCCCTAGTTTCTAATTCGTGACCGTTTGAGCCCAACCTTGTCTGACTTTCCCAAGATTATGTTATTAAATAATAGGTAGTTAAGTACGACAAGTTGTTTGAAGAAAACTTGCTCACTCGGTTATAAGTTAACCAGCTAACCCATTTATGAAAGTTGCTCGGACTAGTTATTTCCAAAGGAGACAACAGCGACTAATAGGTACCTCTACCTATAGCCTAGTAAACGAATAACTTGTGGATGGAAAAGTCGAAAGCAGAAACTTTGACTTAGGAACTTTGTTTGGACTAGTTAGGAGATAAACATAGGGGGGGGGGGGGGCACAAAGGTCCAGTTTTTTGCTTACTTCTCGAAAACGGTGCTTTGTACGAAATTGTGTTGTACGATATAATTAAAGCTAATATTTTCTACAACTTTGTCTTTTGCACTTTGGATCTATCTCCAATCATTGCCTAGCTATGAGCTTCTAAAGGTGGTAGATTTTCAAAGCGCGTCAATAATTAGATCTGGGCCCTGTACAATAAACGTTACAAGTCGACATAATTGTCAAAAAGTGACTTAATTGTCAAATTGTCACGTTGAGGCTCTTCAATAAACGCGACAAATAAGTCAAAAACCGACAGGTAATCTGTGACAAATTTATCGCTGTCGAAAACGCGTTTAATAAAACTTTACATATGTCTGTCACCACTACCAAACACCAGTCAAATTTATTTGACAATTGTCGAGCTGAATATAAAAACGTCATGACAATTTTTCTGTTCAATAAAACTTACAGGCGACAAAATTGTCATGGTGGAAAATTTACAAATATGTCGCATTGTCACGATATTCCTACATATTTCTGTTCTATAAAACTTTTTGAGCAACAGGTGTTTTCGACAATTTTGTCGTGAAAAACTTGTCCAATCTGCTTTATTGAACAGAAAATTGTCATGACGTCACGACATATTTGTAGAACTGTCGGACTTTTCTGATAGGAGCTTTACCCTCTGTCGCGAAATCATATTTTGAATATTGAAGTTGTAAGAATGTATTTATATAAAAAAACGATATATGGATGAACATACTAAACGTGTGTTAGCAGTGTGGGGCTGTCCAAATATTACTACTTCTGAGAAATTGCGGTCATAAAATGATAGACATAGTAGGCAGAAGTGCATCAAATTTTGTTGGTTCCACGTAATAGGGCAAGTCTATTGCTGTTTAGGATTATTAGCCTTTGCCTTCATAATCATAAGCTTGTAAATTTTACAATTATTATTGTTCACTGTACTTCTTGCTAATATTGTGCCCTTACAAGGCCAAAATTTTTGTCTTATAACACTCAATAGAAGAAATTTTGTATGGTAAAATGAAAATTTCTTTCGTTTCTATGCAATTTTCTTAACAGCAACGTGGTACGTATTAAGTATGTATATATATTTATGTACATACTGGTAAAACTCTAAACATTTTGAGAGGCAACTTCACAAATGTGAAGAGTAGACTTGTGTTTGGGCTAATGCAGATAGTATAATATAATAACGTTAATCTATTACCAAGTAAATTGCGAGTCAATAATCTAAAAAATCTAGAAATAAAATAAATTTTACATTTATTGATATGTTAATTAATGTGACAACCCTACAAGCAAAAAACAAAAAAAAAATATTAAATAGAGATTAAGTACCTACTCAATAATTAAACTATTTAACAAAAGTTTTATTTTATGTACCTAACTTAAACTTGATAACACTTATACCTATCCCTCTGCCTATCCCCTCGATGATATATGCATAACTATTGGGTTTGGGTATTATGTCTGTAATTTTACACTAAACTGTTAATATTATTTATTTTTATCCTATTGCGATAACCTTAAAAGAGGTAGGTAACAATTTAACAACAAAGCCCAAAAAGTATCTCAATCACTGAGATTCGAACTCGATGCTCCTTACTCCTGAGATATTATCGCCGTTCGTTACCAAGTACCTACGCCAAATTGTCTTATAGATTTACTGTGAAACAACCGTTCATTAGCTACCAAAATTAGCTTAGTCACAAAAAATCTTTTTGTTTTATAATAAGTAATTATTTATATTTAAATTATATTCTGTGAATATTTTATACATCTAACTGTTGCTGTTATTAATATTAAGAAAAGAGTTACGTTTGTCGTATGAGAGCCCCTTTAAAATTTTATTATATTCTTTTTATTGTTGTTATAGAGTCAGCAGAAATAAGTAGGTACGTCATAATAATGTGAAAATTTCTACTTTCTAACTATCACGGTTCATGAGATACAGCTCAATACAGACGGAGGGACATCGAAGTCTCAGTAATAGGGTTCCCGTTTACCCCCTTTAGGTACGGAACCCTAAAAAGTTGTGTATATAGATCTCATGAATAATCTAGCTACATGTTTACTATTTATTTTAACTGCATCGATGGCGTAGTCGGTAGTGCATCGGCTTTTGACACTGGAGTCTCGGGATTGATTCCCGGGTCGTTCTTTTTTAATATTTTATTAAAGTCTTTCATAATTATAAATAAATTCCCTGAAATAATTTATTTTCAAAAATAATTATTTTACGGTAGGTGAAACAATTTTTTTTATGATTCGTATCTACGTCACCAACGCCGAAGCCTTCTTCTTTTTAAAAACGTGGCTCAATCGAATTTAATTGATGATTTCGCCAATGTAAAGGTAATGCTTGATTCCCGCACAGAAACACTGGTTACACGGAACTAGTTCGCGGTGCGGGACAAGGAAACGTTGTTCGGTATTGCAATTGAGCGTTTGGGCCTGGATTTTTGCCCAGCGCCAGAGGTAACCTAAAAGGAAACCAGCCACACACTCCGAAAAAATCCAAGTCCTAGTACCTATCTACTTCATGAGAAAATTATCTTGAAGGTAAACATTGAAAGAAGACACGAATTCGTATCCAAAGGGAGCGCAACCAAAATAGGTTGCGCTCCCTTTGGATTCGAATTCGTGGATACGAACTCCAGTCAGAAATTGTCTGGACAAGTTTTTCACGAAAAATAGTCGCCTGTCACCTGTCGCTAAAAAGTTTTATTGAACAGAAATATGTAGGAATATCGTGACAATTAGACATATTTGTAAATTTTCCACCATGACAAATAAGTCGCCTGTAAGTTTTATTGAACAGAAAAATTGTGAAATTGTCAGTGACAGACATATGTCCGATTGTCGGATTGTAACCGTTATTGAACGGGGGCCTGGTTGCAGTGGAAGCCTTAGCCCCCCATATACGGTACAATTAATCATTGCGATCCATCGCTACCGACCGATCGAAGCGATTGATCTGTAGTGTTGCCGCTCATACACGAAGCGATCGGTCGTTACGATCGATCATTTATACATTTGAAATGGAACGATAAAGACGTGCTCAAAAATTGAATACGTTTCCTGTAAAATGGAAAACGAACTTCTTTTCTCGTCTGTGGCGGTAACTTTGATTATGTTACAGAAGTTACAGAAGTTACAGAAGAAAATAAGAAAACCTAGAAAAGTGTAGGTTAAGAAATGGCTATTAAAGCGATTTCAGTATTCGCATGTAAATATTTTAAATGAATTAAGGAACAAAAATCGAATCGTTGATCGCTTGAGCCAATACACTATCGATTCATCGTTACGATATTCATGATTGCATGGGTTTTTGTTGCGATCTCCGATGTCGTCTGCGACAAGTAAATCGTTAACGATCGTAACATACATTACAGATCCGTCGTTTCGTTCGGTCTAAAGCGATGGATCCGTATATGGGGGGCTTTATACCACGATGAATGTCGCAAATCATTTTTCAGGCCGTTGTACAAAACCCAAATGGACTCAGACCGTTCAGACGTCACTTAAGATTACATAACGAAAGCCATGAATGAAATTTATAAGCACATGGAGACTAACAGTGACTGTCGAATTGCGGGCTGAAATAGAACTCAAGAATTCTGTAATGGAGAACTAGACTACTACTATAGATACGAAGGAGACACATTTGAATACTCACCTATAGCATAGCACCTATACCTATAAGTCATCTGGTCTTGGGGATCGTCTATATAAATTGCGTGCCCCCCTGCCCTGGCCTATCATAATATTTGACTCAATCTGCTCTAAATCTAATGTAGGTATCAGGTATTTTTCCAAACGTAAGTACCTACCAATATCTCTAACATTAAGGATTTATTCTAAAAAAGATTTTTCTATGATCTCTTGTAATGGATTTGATATAAATTGTTGCACAGGGAACTAATGATACCGTCAAATTACAAAACTTTGTGTTCACACGTAGTTATGACAGCTTTCTAGTAGTCCGAGACAATAATCCGAGACGCCCAGGACTTTAATTAGTTGCGCCACAGCAGCTGACACGTAAGATTTTGTTGCCTTTCGTCAACATTTCATCGCAAGGTAACGGGTTTCAATATTTTTTTTAAATTTACTGCTACTTTTTATTAAATTCATTCAGCCATTTTGGACATAACCCATTATAAATGTGCCCGGTGACGGGAATAGGCTTGCCCCCTATTACGTGGGCCTAAAAATACTGGCAAATTGTGGGTGTGTAATGCACCTCTGCCTAACCCTTCGGGGATATAGGCGTGATATATGTATGTATGTATGTGTGTTTTTAATATTCCTTTTCAGGATTCTATTTCCGGCCAAAGTAAGTACCAACCTATAGGTACTTTTTTTTTTTTTTTTTTTTTTTAGTTCCGCGACCAAGGCCGCGGCCGCTCTAACGTCCGTTGCCGGGCGTCTCTGGTTACAAGCAGAACGTATTTCCAGTGGCGCCCGGCACCTATAGGTACTAGGTATCCTACCTACCTAAAACTTCTTTAATTTGTTCAGAATTTCAGAACAGTCGATATATCAACAATTTTAGTAAAATACTTTGCATTAATATATTTTGACTTTATTATGACTTTTAAAGGTAGGTCCTAACTTGACGAATGTCATCTTAGAACCACAGCTCGTGGTCTTCCCCTCTGGACATGACTGGTGGATCTAAGATTTTCCCTAACACATTGATAGCAGCGTAAATTTCTTTGCCTGTATCTTCAATATCCTCTGCTGGTATTAAAAAGCCAAATTGACCATTATCTCGAGTTTCGATGGCGTATGAATGTTTTATTCCTTTATAATAGGCCCAGTCTATAAGGGATCCAGTGGCTGGGTAGATTTTCTGGTAAGTTTGACCATATTGGTACCTTATACCGGACTCTACCATTATTGCCTGTGTAAAATAAAAAATCAGATTTTCAGATGATTAGCCAACATGTAGGTAATATCCCTTCATAGGTTACTGTAAATAAGTTTTTGTAGATATACAACAGTAGTTAGATGCTTCTACAGCTGTTATTATTAGTAGATACGTAGGGGTCGTTAACAGTAGGTACCTAACCTTATTAATGCCTTAAAGCGAAAACGGTCGTGTTAAGGGCTTACACACACCTGCCGTAGGGGCAATCTAGGTTGCATGGCGGTCGTCACTACCGACTGGTTGAGAAATTGCTACGATTGCGCTACACGCACCTGCCCCAGGGACAGTCTGGGAAATTGCCCCTGTTAGCCTACACTAACACACGTCACGTCTCCCTACCTTACACCCTAGATTGCCCCTGCGACAAGTTTGTGTGGACCCATTTAAACTAGTGGTCGCGAATATGGTCGAACAGTATAGACCTCGCGAACATTAACATTATTTGGGTTTTTTCTCCCCCAATAAAAAGAACTCTCCATTAAAAAAAAAGTTTTAAATCAAGGAACACTGTTTCGGATAAAAGCTATGACCACTAGCCTGGAACTCATACAGACAGCAGTCTTGAAATGTAGACGCTCGCTCGGTAAATATATTTAGTACCTTTATAAAATATTTAACCAGCTTTTCATCTTAACATGGTACTCGTATAAACAAAGTTAGTTTAACGCTATATGTCGCCCCTATGTATGCTTAGATCTTTAAAACTACGCAACGGATTTTGATGCGGTTTTCACCAATGTGAGGTTCTCGAGGAAGGTTTTAGTATATCATTTGTCAAGCGGGCGAAGCCGCGGGCTAGTAATGAAAATAAAAAACCCACCTTGGTCATTTCTAAAGCTGTTTGTTTGTGCAATTCAGCATCAGAGGTTTTTTCGCTTCTGGCGCTCCACGGGTACAGGATCAAGTTACCGTACGAATGAATGTCCACTACTGCAGTTGCTTTCTTCCTGTTTTTGGTCAAAGCTCTCTAGACATATGAATTGATATTTAACACCAAATTTTAGCTTACTTTAAGTACCGTAAGTTGGGGCGATTTTGCGCCTGCCAGTATTACTTTGCTCCAAATCCGTACAACATTAAAAATATTTTTTTTTAAAAGTTTACAACACTATGGTTTTATTGATGTCTGAACGCAATCATAAAATGTCAATGTTCTGTCATGGAAGTTGACAGGTCGCTCTTGTTGCTATTACTTGTGCAAGGAGTGACAACATGAAGTAGAAATTTAAAAAAAAAAAGTCTAGTAAAATTCATGTGTATTCGTGCAATCACTTTACTTATGTAGGTAAGCCTAATAATATAATATCCGTTATTTGTTCTTTTTGTCTAATAACAAAGTATTTCATTCCATAATTCAATGGATTTAATTTTGGGTTAGGTTTATTAACGCAAGGTCGAAATGTCCCTAAAATGGGGGTACTTTGCACCTGGCGCAAAGTATACCCATTCTGGTGCAAAGTATACTCGTTTCAAGTAATATTCAACTTCTTTTGCTTTTTACAGATATTGCAACATGCCGAGGGTCTACAAAAGAAAACTAGCTCGAAAATATGCCGACTACTCCAAGGAACAGTTGCAACTATGTCTGGCGGCTATTAAGTCTGGGCAAATGTCGCAGAGGAAAGCTAGCACACATTTCAACATTCCGCGGCGAACTATGGTTTATAAAATAAAAAAAGCCCATATGAATCGACCTGGTCAGCCTCAAATATTTAAAGATGAGGAAGAGGAAGCCATAGCATCACATATTGAGATAATGGGCACCTATGGGTTTCCATTAACTGAGCACGACCTCAAAATTGTTGTTAAAGTGTATCTCGAAAAATCTGGACGCATTGTTCGAAAATTTAAGAATAATACGCCCGGGAATGACTGGGTTAAACAATTTTTGAAACGCCATCCTACCCTCTCAGTGCGTTTTGCAACAAATATCAAGAAGATCAGGGCAGCGTTATCAAAAGAGATTTTACAAGAGTACATTGAAAAAACGGCTCTAGAGATCTTCTTACGGAGTTGTATAAGGCACTAGCGCAATCAGTAATAACCTACTGCATTCCCATCTGGGGAGGGGCATGTAAAACCAAAATATTGGAACTTGAACGTGCTCAAAGGGCTTTATTGAAGGTTATGCACTTCAAAAAAAGGAGATTTCCAACAACGGAATTGTACCGCGTCAGTGAAGTGTTGTCAGTGAGAAAACTGTATGTTCTTCTTACTATATTAAAAAAACACAAAGGCACACCATACTGCCCTGATTCTGCTATAAGAAGAAGAAAAAGCACACTACCTCGAACATACACTAGAACTGCATTTGCGAGCAGACAGTATGGTGCCCGGTCAGGCTACCTATATAATAAAATCAATAACGAACTTCACATATATTGTAAAACAATACGAGAAAATAAAAAAACAAATTGCAAATCGCCTAGCAACACTGAGTTATCAGGATGTGGAGGCGCTATTAGAACACCCAGCTTAAAAAACGTACACAAATACACTCCATGCATACACCATACAATCACCATAATACACACACACACACACACACACACAAACACACACACATATCTACACATGCATTCACTGCACATTCTTGAGCATAGAATCCTCATTGTTTGTAAACCAAAAAATATAATCTGCATAGCTGTGGAAGAGCGTGATCACCTGTCACAGGCATTCTTTGCCTAAAAGGTGACCACGGTCAATACTCTTATAATGTAAACAGGTTAATGAACAATAAATTATTATTATTATTATATCGTTTATTCATTTCTATTCTTATTTTATACATTTTTAAATACATTTATAAAAAACACAAATACATTTAAAAATATAAAAAATAGTGACCCACCAGTAGCGGAGTAGGACCCAAACTACCGGCGGTGGAGGCTACAGACTAAGAAACCTCCTAACAATACGGCACGTGTCGAGGATAACAACCTTCTGAATCTGACTCTTGATCCAACAATCTAACGAGAGTCTCTTGAGATGTTGATCGAGACTCTTCGCTATTAATCCGTTTGCCGAAACGACCACCGGGACAATGATCGTCGAGTCTACGTCCCACATGGCGGTTATCTCGAAGGACAGATCGAGGTACTTACTAAGTTTGTCCTTCTCTGCCTTCACGAGATTCTCGTCATGCGGGACGGCGATATCGACGAGCACTGCCCGACGCTGGGTCCGATCAACCAACACGGACAATCACGGACAGGACTATTCCTGTCCGTGATGATTGATCGGTCCCAGTAGAGCAATGCACGACCATTCTCAAGAACTGGCACTGGTGTGTACTTATAGTATGGTACTTCAAACTCAATAAGGCCATATTGAAGAGCAAGTTGCTGGTGGATGATCCTGGCTACTTGATTGTGCCTATGCAAGTACTCGGTGTTAGCAAGATACGAACAACCGGAAATAATATGGCGAAGTGATTCACCAGGACGGTGGCATGCTCGACAAATGTCGACCGTACCGTCCTTCATGATGTATTTCCGATAGTTGTTCGTCTTGATAACCTCATCTGCAATTGCACAGGCAAAACCTTCAGTTTCCCCAAAGAGGTCCCCAAAACGTAGCCAGTTCACCGAAGCGAGCAGGTCTACGTCGGGTCCTGTTAAGACCCGGTAGAACCGCCCGTGTAGCTCCTTACTCTTCCATACGTCTTTACGGTCTTCAGTACCTAGCACCTTTGGTTTACGCCAGTTCTCGTTAGCCAAGGAAAGAGGTGTTAGGCCCTTGTCAACCATCACAACATCGCAATGAATATCACACCCGTTCTGTAGAAAGTAATCTCTCAGACTGCACACTTCACGGTTGTGGAGGTTCTTGGCATTCAAAAAGCCTCGACCCCCCCACTTCCGCGGAATGTACAGTCTCATGACAGAAGATCGTGGGTGTAACATTCGATGCAATGTCAGTTGTTGACGGACTCGCCTATCCAGGGCGTCTAGTTCCGTTTGAGTCCACCTAAGTATGCCAAAGGAGTATAACAATAAAGGTATCACCCAACCGTTGAAAGCCCGCATTTTGTTACCACCGGACAAAGAACTGTTAAAAACTTTTGTCAGGCGACCAAAAAAACGTTCTTTCACCGATTTCTTAATATCCTCTACCGCTATACCCAATGACTCTGACATACCTAGGTATTTGTATGTTTCGGTCTCGGAGAGAGATCTGAGAGTTATTATCTCAGAAAGTTGTAAATTCGGTGAATTTACAACCTTCCCCCGTTGTACATGCATAACCGCACACTTATCAACACCGAACTCCATCTTAATGGCATTACTAAAAACTTCCGTAGTTTTTAATAATGTCACTAAATCTTGGTGCTTCAATGTGAATAGTTTGAGGTCATCCATGTACATCAGGTGAGATATAACCTCACCCCCTCTACGAAACCGATAGCCTAACCCTGAATCCTTCAGCAATGTGCTAAGTGGATTCAGTGCTAAACAAAACCACAATGGACTCAAACTGTCGCCCTGGAATATACCACGCTCGATCCTTATCAAGCCTTGCGGGTCAGAGGCGTGCCCACCACTACCTGGTTGACGAAGGACTGTGGTCCACTGCCCCATACACGAGACTAAGAAGGATTTAAGAGTCGGATTAATTTTATACAACTCTAAAATCCTCCTCAGCCATGAATGAGGCACCGAATCATAGGCCTTCTTGTAGTCAATCCAGGCAGTAGAGAGGGCGCCCCTACTCCGCTTGACTTGTTGGCTAATGGCCATATCAATGAGGAGTAGCTCCTTAGTACCACGAGACCCAGCCCTACATCCATTCTGAGCGTTATCTAAGATATTATTAGATACTATGTGCGAGTTTATTTTACTTCTCAGAATAGATGTAAGGAGCTTGTAGATGGTAGGTAAGCAAGTGATGGGTCTATAGTTTTTGGGTTCCGTGGTACTACCTGATTTGTGGAGCAGGAAGGTGATGCCAGTGGTCATGAAAGCGGGTAAGGAACCAGACTCAAGGGCTTCTTGATACTGTGTTGCCAAGCGTTCATGCGAGCTCTGAACCCACTTTATCCAAAAGTTGTGCAATCCATCCGGCCCAGGACTTTTCCAGTTCGGGGCCGTACGCATTGCACAACTAACGTCTTCGGAGTCTATGGTAATAGATTCCATGGGTTCGATGATACTGCATTCACGCTCGACGACACGGATCCAGTCGCCCTCCGAATGTTCGACGGGCACCGACCATAAGTCACGCCAAAATTGATTCATGGCGTGAGCATCTGGCAGTTGTCCGTCGTTCAAACGTTGTCCAGTTCCCTCCCACTCTCGGTACACCTTCCTTTGGTCACTTTGGAAGATGCGATTCTGCCAGTATCTATTTACACGCTCTCTATAACGACGGATACGGCTTGCCCATGCATACACTTTCTGTTTCAGAAAGTCAATACGTTCCGTGACATTGGCTAAGTATTGCTGGGGACGAATACCGGTCTCAGCAAATGCCTGAGTCACGAAACGCATGACCCGGGGACGACTATTTCCCCGGCTGAAAGAGATAAGCTTTGCAATGAGAGTCCTAAATGTGCCAATACGTCGCTCGATTCTTGCCTGCCATACGGGAACACCATCCGGTCGTGGTGCACGGTTAGCTTCGGGGAATTTAACGCGTGCAACACAACAAGCGGCAATGGCTCCACAGTAAAGAATCGAGTGAGTATCAAGCAAATCACTGCTAGTCCGTAAGTACGGCTCTAGCAATGCATTCAGGGCTCCCATCAACGCCAGATTTCGTTTATGCATTGGCAAGCGTGGTAGCCGCGGTCTAGAATTAGGTATAAACCTATACTGCGAGATCACATCTTCCAAAGTACTCCTCAATTGCTCGCTTACCTGGATAGATGTATCACTCGTATCATTTCCCGCGTCGGGTGCGGGCGTCGCTAACGTCACACTTGTAGCAACCGTCTGTGTCACAGGTGACGGTGCTCTCGTTGACACTGGAGCTGTACGAGTAGATAATACTTCCAGGCGTAGTCGATCAAGCACAGATTGATCCAACAACTTACATCGTTGGATAGCCCGCACTTGATCCGATAGCCGTTGGACGGCAACGGTCATTGTTGGTTCAAGAGCCTGAAACAAAGGAAGCATCCTTGAACGGTACGCAGTCAGGTTGGTTTCCCCATCTGTGGCCTCATAATATGCCCGCATGACGTTTTCATTGATGGATGAAGTCCATCGCATGCGGTGCACAATACCACCGGTAGTGGGGACCCTACTCGAAGCTGGTAGGCTTCGGGGCCCCAAACTGCTCGGCGGCCGGCCTCTCCCTCGCCGGCGTACAGGTGTTGGCGACGTCGGCGGAGAGAAATACTCGTCACTTGAAGAGCTCGACGCCTCAGCGAGCACCTGTGTCGGCGATGTGCGGTCCGGTGCCTGCGAGGCGGAGTTTAGTGACGAGTCCGGGGGTGTTAGTTGCGCATTTCTGCTTCTGGCTCTTGTTTGCATCTCAATCACTTCATTTTGAATTTAGCCATAATATTGTTGATATTTTCGTAGGTATTCATATGACATGTGTCAAATCTTCTATGTTAATTTTGTAGACTTTGTTTATTGTTATAAAATAGTATAAAATCCTTTATTTATTGACTTTTTGCTTTTATTAATTTGGTATCTGAAGTAATTGTATAAATTTAGGCAATAATATGTAAATAAAAATATTAAAATATTTTAAGAATGAAAATGATGTATGAGATGTTCAGAGTTGCCAGGTTATTGCTATTACTTGCTCTAAAGTATAATCTTGTCGACGTGGAGGTACCTTATTACAAGTATGTGCCCGACCCAGTTCTTGAGAACGGTCATGTCACATTGTATTGGGATCGATCTATTATCACTGATAGGACTGTTATAGCTAACAGACCTGATATAGTGATAATGGATCGATTAAAGCGCCTTGCAGTAATTGTCGATATCACTGTGCCACATGACGAGAATCTCGTGAAAGCAGAAAAAGATAAACAAATTAAATATTTAGACCTAGCTCACGAGATTGTCGACATGTGGGATGTGGATTCGGCGATTATTGTTCCGATAGTCGTATCTGCGCATGGTCTAATAGCCAAGAGCCTCGACCTCCACCTACAGAGGCTCGCGTTAGGCAGCTGGATCAAGGGCTTGATGCAGAAGGCGGTTCTGTTGAATACGGCCCGTATTGTGCGGAAGTTCCTGTCTTTGGAGCCCTAACCACCGGTAGCTTGGTCCCTGTACCCGATGCCGGTGGGTTATTATTATTATTATTATTATTAAAATTTAACACCACAAATTAGAGACATCTTCTACACATATATTTAACTATGATGAAACAAACTTAACAGACGATCCCGGCCCGAAACGAGTAATTGTTCGAAGGGGATGCACATATCCTGAAAAAATCTGCAACACGTCAAAATCAAGTACTTCGATCATGTTTTGTGGTAGCGCTTCAGGTGAGCTGATGCCCCCGTACGTAGTGTACAAATCGCAGAAGTTATGGGATACATGGACCGAGAATGGTCCCAAAGGATGCCACTACAGCAACTCTCCTTCAGGTTGGTTTGATCACCAGCTATTTTCAGATTGGCTGAAAAATCTTATGAGTCCAAGACTTAAGAAAATGGAAGGCACAAAGATGTTGATTGGGGATAACTTGGCTTCCCATTTATCGGTTGAGACATTGAGACTCTGTCGAGATAACGGCATTGCTTTTGTGTGCCGCCAAATAGCACTCACATAACTCAGCCGCTCGATGTCGCGTTCTTTCGTCCATTGAAAGCCGAGTGGCGAAAAATTATAACTGAATGGAAGGAAAGTTCTGAAGGAACCAGAAACCCAACGATACCGAAACAAACTTTTCCGAGTTTGCTAAAGAAACTTAGAAAACATCGAGCCAAATGTTAGAAGCAACTTGAAAAACGGTTTCCGCAAATACGGTATCTACCCCTGTAACGTGGATGAATTGCTTGCCAGAATACCAGGGGCAATCGATGTAGACACCACTATAGTATCGGCGTCTTTCATAGATCACCTAGAATCAAAGCGGAAGACAATTAAAGAGTCTGGGCCAAAGAGACGTAAGAAGAAATTTGAAATCGCTGCTGGTAAAAGCATTGCTCATGAAGTATCGTTATTAGAAGAGACTGAAAATGAAGAAGTTTTTGATGGCACAGAGGACAACATTGCCTTATGCTCAAGGTCACGCACTGGTTACAATTCGGACGCGTACTCATTACATGATGATTCAGACGATCCTGATGGTTGCTTTTTAGAGTCCAACAGCCCAGAGGAGAGTAATCATCCACCTCGACCAGAAACGAGATTCAAAGATGTGAGACGTGAGAAAGAGTCATTTGTGGTAGTAAAATATGATGAGAAACTGTACCCTGGTCTCATTATCGACTTCGATGAGACAGGAGCAACTGTCGATGCAATGGCTAAGTCCTTAAAATCCTGGAAATGGCCACAGAAAAAAGACATTAACTTCTATGAGTGGGAAAATGTCCTTGGGAGCATTGACCCTCCAAAAATTATCTCTCGGCGAGGTTTTTTCAGCGTTAAAGAGCTTGACGGTATTGAGTAAAGATTCGCGCCTAAAACTATGCAGGGTATCATTGCGCCAGTATTATTTTATAAGAGTTAAGACTGATTTTATAAAGCAGCGCAAAATATCCCTCCCGAAGGGAATACTTTGAGCCAAATTTAATTTAAAAAAAATTATGTACCTACCTGATAATGTGCCATTGTTAATTAGTCAATAAAAACAATTTTGAATACCTAGTCTTTCTATCACTAAAAGTTCTTTAGTTTAAATGAACATACAGCACTTTTTATTTTACATTTAAAGATGAAACAAACTTAACAGACGATCCCGGCCAGAAACGAGTAATTGTTCTAAGGGGATGCACATATCCTGAAAAAATCTGCAACACGTCAAAATCAAGTACTTCGATCATGTTTTGTGGTAGCGCTTCAGGTGAGCTGATGCCCCCGTACGTAGTGTACAAATCGCAGAAGTTATGGGATACATGGACCGAGAATGGTCCCAAAGGATGCCACTACAGCAACTCTCCTTCAGGTTGGTTTGATCACCAGCTATTTTCAGATTGGCGGAAAAATCTTATGATTCCAAGACTTAAAAAATGGAAGGCACAAAGATGTTGATTGGGGATAACTTGGCTTCCCATTTATCGGTTGAGACATTGAGACTCTGTCGAGATAACGACATTGCTTTTGTGTGCCGCCAAATAGCACTCACATAACTCAGCCGCTCGATGTCGCGTTCTTTCGTCCATTGAAAGCCGAGTGGCGAAAAATTATAACTGAATGGAAGGAAAGTTCTGAAGGAACCAGAAACCCAACGATACCGAAACAAACTTTTCCGAGTTTGCTAAAGAAACTCTTAGAAAACATCGAGCCAAATGTTAGAAGCAACTTGAAAAACGGTTTCCGCAAATGCGGTATCTACCCCTGTAACGTGGATGAATTGCTTGCCAGAATACCAGGGGCAATCGATGTAGACACCACTATAGTATCGGCGTCTTTCATAGATCACCTAGAATCAAAGCGGAAGACAATTACAGAGTCTGGGCCAAAGAGACGTAAGAAGAAATTTGAAATCGCTGCTGGTAAAAGCATTGCTCATGAAGTATCGTTATTAGAAGAGACTGAAAATGAAGAAGTTTTTGATGGCACAGAGGACAACATTGCCTTATGCTCAAGGTCACGCACTGGTTACGATTCGGACGCGTACTCATTACATGATGATTCAGACGATCCTGATGGTTGCTTTTTAGAGTCCAACAGCCCAGAGGAGAGTAATCATCCACCTCGACCAGAAACGAGATTCAAAGATGTGAGACGTGAGAAAGAGTCATTTGTGGTAGTAAAATATGATGAGAAACTGTACCCTGGTCTCATTATCGACTTCGATGAGACAGGAGCAACTGTCGATGCAATGGCTAAGTCCTTAAAATCCTGGAAATGGCCACAGAAAAAAGACATTAACTTCTATGAGTGGGAAAATGTCCTTGGGAGCATTGACCCTCCAAAAATTATCTCTCGGCGAGGTTTTTTCAGCGTCAAAGAGCTTGACGGTATTGAGTAAAGATTCGCGCCTAAAACTATGCAGGGTATCATTGCGCCAGTATTATTTTATAAGAGTTAAGACTGATTTTATAAAGCAGCGCAAAATATCCCTCCCGAAGGAAATACTTTGCGCCAAATTTAATTTAAAAAAAAATATGTACCTACCTGATTATATGCCATTGTTAATTAGTCAATAAAAACAATTTTGAATACCTAGTCTTTCTATCACTAAAAGTTTTTTAGTTTAAATGAACATACAGCACTTTTTATTTTACATTTACTAATCACATAATAAAATTCGGTGCAAAATCACCCCAACTTACGGTAAGTTTTATAGGTTTAATAAACGTAGCAATGTAGGCACAAAAATGTTATAGACTTACTCCGATCGCAACTGACTCGCTTTCAGAAAATGGGTACGGTCCAGCGTAAGCTTCCTTACATTCACCATTTACCACAAGACCAGGTAAACTCCAGTCTAGTCTAGAACATTATATGAAATTTGTAGTTTTATACCGTTCCTCAAATCGGACAGATTAAAATATGAAAAAGGGATTGCAAAGGGGTCCCAAGTGAACCATTACCTGCAAGTGGTACACATGCCAATCACCAGACAACATAACACAAGTTACCGATAAGCGGCAATAGGCTCGCTACCTATTACGTGGGACCGACTAAGTTACTGATGATAAGTGGGCGTACCTATTACATATTATTATCTACGTGCCTACCACTACGAGGAAACAGGTGTGATTTTATGTAACTATGTATAATATGAAGAAGACCACCAAAGTCATATCAAAGTATCCTAGACCTAAAATTACCGCCGGGCGCCACTGGAAATACGTTCTGCTTGTAACCAGAGACGCCCGGCAACGGACGTTAGAGCGGCCGCGGCCTTAGGACGCGGAATTAAAAAAAAAAAAAAAAAGACCTAAAATTAAATCTGTGCTTCCTCACTTTCAGTGTTGCTAGCTCTATTCCCATTGCACTCAGAGTTAGTAGTAAAAAATACAGATTTATTATTTACCTAGCGCACGCCTGCGGCTCCGCCCGCTTTACAAATAATTATACTAAAACCTTCCTCTATCTATTGATCAAAACCCGCATCAAAATCCGTTGCGTAGTTTTAAAGATCTACGCATACATAGGGACGGACTTACAGCGGAATCTATTTTGTTTTATACTAGGTTATGAGGAGGTTACTTACTCAAAGTTCCTGTTCAGATCTGCACCTTTACAGGTAACAAATTTTCGACGATTTTTTCTCCAAAGTCGGTTTTTTGTGTATGAAAAATGGTAACCGTCAGGATTGCCTACGGGGATAATTAACCTACAAAGTGACATTATAGATAAGTAACGACCACGGGTCACATTTTACAGATTTGGTACCTAAGTAGGCTTTTGTGTTTTTGCATTGAATATTCATGCGATGTGTCATGTAATAATGAGAATATAATTGAGATTGGTCGTTTTCACATTGCACGATTACGACACATGATGTAAATTATCCTGACGAAATCGTCACGATAATTTACATTCTTACCTTAAAGTTACTGCTGCTACTTACGATTTCGTCACGATATCGTGCAATGTGAAAACGCTCATTATGCAAAGTTAAGTCGGGCTATTCACAGACCTGCCGCAGGGGCAATCTAGGGTGCATGGTGGTAATGGCGATATCAGGAGGCTTATCTCTCTCTACACACTTGCAGCTAAGGACACGTGTTGAGAACGGCATTACTCCATGTGCCGGCTACCAACAACACGTTGAAAAATTGCCCTGATCGCGCTACCCACTTGGCAACGTTGCAGGGCTGCAGAGAGGCTGCTAGGGATCAAAGATGGTCTCGCGCTTCTGCCGCAGGGCCAATATAGGAAATATTTATTTTTATTTTATTTACACCTATTCGTGTAAGTATACACGTTACAGTTAAGGGTCATCCTTAGGTACTTTATACCCTAGATTGCAACTGCGGCAGGTGCGAGTAACCCGCTTAATAATAATTAGTTAAGTACCTATTAAAGTTATTGCGGGCCAAGAGTGGAAGCCTATCCATAAACACACACGTAGTAGCACTAATATCCTGATTAGGACCAAACGTACACGAATAGTCGAATAATTACTTACCAGTTTTTATTCTGCATATGGGGTGGTTGTTGATCGAACTGGGTTACAATCGAGTGTAAAAGATACAAAACAGAAGTTATTGCAATCCATTCACGTCCATGTAATCCACTTATTATTACAATAATTTTGTTGTTAGGGTTACCATTTGTAATATTTATCAACTGAAAGTGTTGTAAAAAGATTAGACTGCGAAAAGTCAACCACAGTGGTGTACCTATAGCGGGCTACTTGAACACCTGCCACAGGGGCAATTTAGGGTGCATGGTGCTACCTAAATTACGAGGCAATTGCCCCTGCTTGCCTACATACATCACAATAAGCTGGAAATGTGAGTAGCCCGCTTAAAATGGCAGCCCAGTGAACTAATCTCCCGTTCTGGAAGGGAAAATATACGTAATAATTCTCTACCTATATCTATCACCTAATGGCAAGGACTTTAATCAACCATGAAATTTATGGAGCCAATAAAATCAGGAACGAGATTTCAACCGTTAACGTTATTTTCGATTCGGTGGTAATGTTCACCATTCGAACATGCTACATAATCGTCACGTTTATAGCCCCAAAGGGGTAGACAGAGTTGCTTACACACCCACATTTTGCCAGTAATGGTTTTAGTTCCAGGTAATAATGGGGAAAGTCCATTATTGCCGTTACCGGGCACTATAGATAATTCATAACCAATCTGTATTTCACACCAAAATTCAAACAGTAAGAACAGATTTTACAATACCACTAAATATAATCCCTGCGGTCCGACTATACCTACTATAATAAACTTTACCCAAAATCACCATAATACCTGCCTTGAATGACCAAAAATATTTAGGTAAGTGGATACCTTTAAAGTTCTATTTTCAGAGGTGCGTCCGAAATTTTGTACTTTACATATTGAAGGAAATTGTTCGGCTAAGAAACTATAAAACTCCTCAATGATGTCCAAAGTAGGGTACGACTTCCAGTTTAATCGGTGACCTGTGGATATTATTGTCGAAAAAGATTATCTGCGAGTAGAAGAGTTGAGTAACTGAACCAACTCATTCTTACAGGGCTTTTAAACCCGAAACATTAAGAGGCATACACACATATCCTGGCGAAGGGGCAATCTAGGGTCCATGGGGGTCCTGCCTGACTAACATCATCATCCACCGAGCCTTTTTCCAGTCTAACTGCGATGCGGCTGAACTTCAATATTTTCCGTGGAGCGACACAACCCATGGGCGATATCGAAGTTCTGTAGTTAGACCAGTCGGATTTTGTTTTAGGGCTCCAAATACCCGAAACGATTGCCATAGATGTTTGTATGACAACCGGGACGACCGGGACCGACGCACGCCTTAACGTGATTAGCAACTGCCTGACTACCAACTGATTCAAAAATTGCTTCGATCGCGCTACACACACACCTGTCACAGGGGCAATCTTGGGACCAACGACCTCCATCCGCCCAGCCACAAGGCGAATCTAGGAAATTGCCCTTGCTTTTTTTTTTTTTTTTTGTGCCGCGGCCGCTCTAACGTCCGTTGCCGGGCGTCTCTGGTTACAAGCAGAACGTATTTCCAGTGGCGCCCGGCGGACTTTGACCACCTCTGTGGTCTCTGCGGGGGTTGGGTCGGGATGAGAATCCCGCGTCGTTGGGGTAGGGTTTTATCCCGCGTCAGTGAGTGAATCTGGTTGCGTGCTATGGGGCAAAGGCCCCGCAGCACGCAACCCTTCTAGCCTGCTTCTGTAAGGACGACGGGTGGCGATCCCGCCGTCCTCAGGCCCCGATCATGGAGGTCGATGGTCTTGGGCGTAGATGAGTCTGCGGCGAAGCATCCATGCCCGGTAACGATCTGCGTCGCACGATACGTGAGGTCACCATGCTGCCTCTGCAGCCAATCGTCCATGATCGGTCTCACCGCCGCGATGATGGTGGCACCCCACTTGGGTTGCTCAAGTCGCACCCTCCATGACTCCATGAGATCCTGTCGGAGTTGGGACCGCCGGTCATCGATTTCTCGAGACGCAGGCCTGTGGTCCCGCTCCAGCGCCTCCTTGCGCCATTGGAACAATGACGCAAGGGCTCTCGCTTCCAGGTCCCATGGAGGGGTCCCAAATTGCCCTTGCTAACCTAATCACGCCACAATAGGGCCTGGTTACCTAAAACTAATATAATTTAAATGTAGATATTTGTTAAGTAAAATAATCCGAAAGACATTGGAATATAACCCTGCGTCCACACGCTCGTCGAATAGCGAGGGAAATGGCGAGGTGCATCGCATGGACAGGACACGTTACTCGTCTCTAATAAAAGCTATAACTAAAAATATCTGCGCACCACGCCGTTTAGATGCGCGCTCCGGTCTGAACTTATTACACACGAGTTATACTAGTATCGTGAGTAGTAGGGGGTGGTAGGAGGACTTGTGGCTGCTAAGAAAATATTCGCGACAACGTGAGCGGGCATCGTGTGGATGCAGCATTATATTCAATGTTACTGATACGTGGCAAGCTGTAAATAAGTTAGCGTGTGGTGAAAAATGGTACTAATTTAATTGAAGTATGTAGGTTGCTCTGAAATCTTGTTTCTGACTTTTTCATGGCGCCCGCGCCCCCATTGGAAAAACTTATACTTGACAACCTGTAAGCAACTATAGGTAGGATATACCTAATATAATATACATAACACTCATCATTCACCGAGCCTTTTCCCAAGTAAAGTTGGGGTCGGCTTTCCAGTCTAACTGCGATTCGGCTGAACATCGATATTTTTCGTGAAGCGACTGCCATCTGACCTCCACAACCCATGGGCGACATCGAAGTTCTGTAGTTAGACCGGTCGGATTTTTGATTTAGGGCTCCATCTACCCCTAACGACTGCCACAGATTTTTGTATGACAACCAGTAGTAGTGATCTCTGAGGCACGGAGGGGTCTGTGTCTTAAGAAATGGTCACCCATCCTAAGACCGGCCTGACTCGATGTTGCTTAACATTTGCAATGTGTTAACATTGTCGGTTACCACTAGACCACGAGCCCCTCTAATATACATAACACTATAGTGTAATTAATTTACGTACCTGTTCGAAGCGAACGCTCGTCCCATAACAAAGGGGTACTCCTTTGCATTTCCACAGTTTTCTGTACATCCGGTATGATCACGGTGAATGTCAAGTTGTGCGCTCCTAATTCTTTTTCGACTATAACCCGATGTTCTATCCGCACCAAAAATTCTGCGCTGGTCGGAATTAACCTCCATGATGATATATCTGGTGTTTATTAAAATATGTCTATAATCTAAGTAGAAACCTACTGTTTATTAAATAAGCTCCGAAAGTGAACCTATAAGATGTAGAAAGCTTGTTTTAAGCTACTTTTTATCCCGGCCGTTCTGGAGGCGCGGTAATAGTCAATCAGCTAGTTACTAGTGGTTCTGTGAACCGTAGACTTCGGGAGCGGCTTTGTTTAGAAAATTTCTTCTTCAATTTTCTTTATTACTCTTTCATTTGTCATCCAATCCAAAAAATATCATTCCAATGTTATTCATTGTAAGCAAGGAGTGTGTGTGTAAAGTTTCATGCAAATCGGTTGATAAATACGGCCTCAAACATGATCTGACAGAACCCATAGACGAAAGAAATTCTCCCCAGTCTGCAAGTTGAAACGGAGCCTTCGGTCGCTTCGCTCCCTCAGTCAAAAATACACGACTTAAGTAAAGCTTCTTGAAACAAAATGTGTGATCGCACGTCTATCTCTTGCCCCTACAGTAAACGTAACTCTCTTTCTCTTTCTATCTTCACTAACTTAAAAGTTAAAAAACGCGAACTTAAAAAAGTTCGTGTAAAGAAGTTTTAGGTAGGTACTTCAAAAAAGATTGCAATAGATTCGTGGTAGGGTAACGTCCGGTCCGAAGCCGAACTTTCGACGAGCAATGAACTAAACGTATCCTTTTGAAATGCAACTATCCCGCGGGTATAGGTATCTCGCGTCATATAAAAAGAACGCTGACCTTCAAGCTGCGCAGTGGACGATCTATCAATCTATATGGCGATAACAGCGAGAGCACCGATGTGCAAACACACTCCACTCTCCTCCAGCTGTTCTTTTTACGTGAACACCAATATACTAATACAGAGTACACTAAAACCTTCTCGATCAAGCAGTTTTTTGATGAGAATAATGTCACTCGGTCCCCATAGTTGTGTCCTCCATACTTGCGCTTCATTGAGTGATAGTTTTCCATCTTGCACGGATGCGTGGCACACTGTTAATACACGATATTAACTAGTTAGTATAAACAACTTCTTCGAAGCGAGCCACGATCTTACGCGCTCCGCGAAATAAGTTCAATTAAATCAATTTTCATCTTAATCTTTAAACCTAATCGATAATCGTGTGTGCAACGAACATTTTAACCATTAACAGCAACAGAACAGTGTATGTCTAACAGTTTGTCCAGTGGAAGCGGTGCATTCGGGCCGGGGTAAGTACCTACCATTACCTTTTCCTGTGTATCCTCGCTGCGAGCTTAGGGTGTATGCTACTGTTCAAAACCTATCTAAAAGCAGTTTGTGGTGTCTATCCACTAAGGATTAAATTTGGGCAAATGTTTACTAAGAATACCTACTGGACAGATTGTGGACGTCCTAGCTTATGTTTTGGCTATTGCTTTAGTTTTAAGGATTTCGTTACTGCTTACATAACCACAGCTGACCTTCTGCGTTATACAAAGTACATACATAATGTCTTCTATTGCTGCAGCTTTGATAGCTAAGATTACATCCTAAACTATAGCAATAACCCAGGTAATAAGTCAGATAGACCCAGGAATCGAAAGTTAGATAGTGGAACGGCTATTATAGCTGAAACAAGGTATTAGATCAACAGGCTGAATAAACATATTGAAGGAAAAAACACTTATAATCTTGAGGTCTTGGCCGTCATCAACTTCAAATTGTAGGTACCTGTGGTGAATTTTATTATAATATATTTTGCCTTACCTACAGAAAACAAAACGAATGTATATACAAAATGCATATTATTATTATTTTGTTTAAGTACAAAATAAAAGTTATTGAATATTTTACTACCGTGATAAAAGATGTAAAGTGCAGTTACTCGTTCAGTGTATGTGGGACTGTTTTATGACGTGTCCATCGCTACACAAATAAAATTCGAAACATGATGCAAGTTATATATGTTTATTAACATCACTATATACAATCATTGTAATTTGACAATAGAAACATTTCATATTGAAACTCACATAAATTTATAAAAAATGTGACAATTATTAAAACTTTAGGCTTGGAATTACACTTTATTGCTTTATGTACCAATCGACTTGACTTCACAGTTCAATGTATGGCATTGCCGCCGACCGCTAAGCCACGAAGCACAAGTTATTGCATACCTCATATACCATAAGGTCTCTAAAAGTATCACAATTAAATTCACTTATCATATCATAAATAAATTATAAAATCGTCAACTCAGTGTCTAGTCTTATATTTCAAGTGTAAAAACAATGTCAAAAACGATTCACTATCAAATCTGATCACATGGTCCACTGTTGTGCATAAAACGCAAACTATATTTTTTTACCAAATGTTTTTTTTTAAATATTTCACCATAGACACAATCATCACTAATTAATTGTCAATGGATGACACAACATTTGTCTATTGTCTTGTCTTCTAGTGGAAAGTACATGGATTTTTTAAATTATACACTTTTATATGCTAATAAATAAGCAACTCACATGAGTGATCATGATCAACACAGAACGAACATATCACGTCAATATCAAATATAAGATCACTCACTATGAAAATTCATCGATTAATATTTCGAATCAACGAAATCGCTAAATAGATACGACAGTATTTCACATCACTAGTTCGTGTGGCGTGTTCTAAATTTGAACACTGAGGTCCATGGCTAGTCGGCGTCTCCATTGGGTATGCTTGTGAGAGGTTCTTCTTCAGAGTTGTAGTCTAGAGAGAGGACGGAAGCTCTTCTTCGCTTGGTCACGGGCGTGTCGCTACAGTCACTACCGGAATAAGTCCGTTTCTCTATCGGCGACGGTGGTCTATTCCCGTTGACTGTGGCGTGGCTCGCTCGTAATTCCTGTTGTAGCAAGAATACGGTGCTCTGCATACCCTCCACGTCCTCGTCCAACTCTTGGAGGAATTCGTCCAACTCTGAAACATAATGAAATAGGCTATTACAGTCAATAGGTACTCATGAAATTTACACTTAAAATTGATTGCCTTTGAAGCTTGCGGAAGTAACGCACCAAGTTATGCACCAGCCAGTTAGTAGAAATAACTACAATAATCACGCTTCTTTCCCTGAAGGCATAGAGGCATATTAGACGCAATAGATGGCGAATAAATTGCCGTTAACTGGGCTCCTTTATTGTTTGCAAAGCCTCTTCCGTTGATCTTGCAGGTGAGGTTGGCTTGGGCGTGGACAAACATAAGATCTATATTCTTTACACCGTACCAGAGGTGTCTGCTGTACAAGACGCAGATTAGACCCTGCGTCGAATACTGCTCTCACCTCTGGGACGGCTCCGCGAAGTATCTGCTGGACGCTCTCGACGCTATGCAGCGACGAACAATAGCTTCCTTGGCCGCATTCTACCGTATTTACCAACGGCGAGTGCTCTGAAGAGCTCTTCAATCTGATCCCACCCTCTTCCTTCCGATCCCGAACAACCCGTGCCGGGCAGAGATGCCACTCCCACACAGTGGATAGCATGTTCGCGAGAACTGAACGTTTTAAACGTTCGTTTCTCTGCCGAACGATAGTGGCCTGGAACGCCCTGCCTGTGCACGTGTTTCCTCCCACAAATAATCCTGGGTTCTTTAAACGGAGCGTGAAGGGGCACATCAGTAGGTCGTCAAGTTGAGGGCCACTCTCTATAGTATTGTGTGCTGTGAGAGTGGCCCACAATCGCTAAACGTCGTCACGACTTACCACCAGGCGGGCGGCGTCAATTTGGCGAACCAAATATAAAAAAAAGATCTTTTTTTGTGGAATCTTCATGGACCGTACCTATATGTAAGCTACAGGTAAGTGGGTGGCCATAGACATGGGTATTAGCATAAAGGAGATTATTAGGATATGGAAAATAAGGTTTGCTGAACGAATACACTGACCGCCGACCGGTGTTCTAATAGAAGTCCTTGGGTAATCCAATATCCTTAGGGGCTATTTCAACTGTGACAATAAAAAACTACAAGTAAACAGGAGTAATTTACCTGATTGAGACTTTTTCACTTCTTCACTAAAACTTTTCTGCAATGCTAGATCACCTTCTAACTTAGCTATTCGGCCACTAGACGTCATCCGACCTAAGTCTTCATTCTCTTGGTGCAGCAACCGACACTTTGCCATAAGCTTTTTGCCTGTGTTTGAGTCCGGAGTAAATTTCCACGCTGACAATTCGTTCTGTGTCTCTTCAAGCCTTGCTTTTGTTGACGTTAATTCTTGTTTTAACCTTAAAATGAGTATGTTTACTGCAGGATCTAAGAGTGTCGGCCGACCGTTTATACTTGCATGTGACGACTTAAGTTCGGTAATCTGACTCTGGAAATTAATAATTGGTCAATCAATATCAGTCAGAAATTAAGGTTAATATTAAATCTTCTAAAGGGACCTGCTGCAGGGTCAATCTAGGGTGTAAAAGTGTGACCCAAAATTGCCACCTTCTTGTGACGTCTAAGGCTAGCAGAGGCAATTTCTTAGGTGGCTAACCTAGGAAATTGCCTCTGCTAGGTAATGAAATGACTTATTCATTGGCAAGGTTTGTTGTAATTAATATTATACCCAGATAACTACACATGGGTACATGCACACACGCCAACAATTTTACAAGCCTCGCATATTAGCTTATTGCTTTTTCCAGGAATGTTAGGAATATTTGGTAAAACCTAATTCATCTGTTAATAAGTGTGCCGTGTGCAGGCGAGGATGAGGAAAATCGGCTAAGTGCGAGTCGGTACCGTACCACATTATCTATAAAAACTTGTTATGGAGAAAAAGAGAAATACATAATCTGTGACAATTTCAACTGTCTAAGTACCATGGGTCATGAGATACACATGGTGATAGACATATGTACAGGGTGGACAACGGAGTCTTAGGGTCCTATTTTACACTTTGGGTACGGATCCCTAATTAGACTCTTGTGAGTTCTTAGAGAGGTTCCCTAGCACTCTTTATCATTTAAATGCCAAGTACTCACTACATAATCCTGTATTTCCTGCTCCTTAGCAGCAAGTCTCCTAACCAATACTTTCTCTCTGTGTTGTGATTCAGCATACTGCTGTTTAACTCTATCTTCTACCTCTTTCGTCTTTTCCAAGCTGCCTGTACACATTAATTACATATTTAGATATCAAAAACATAACAATTCCTTATAAAACCTTACTTGAATTAACTGTCTAAATCTGTAGTCATACAATTATTAACCTATTTGCATATCAGTAAACACTTGTAAAACATAATATTGTGCCTCAGTATGATATTTTTAACTGCAAAGGTTATCAAGACTTCCTTTAGAAGTTGATAATGAATTTTAGGGCTCAATTTTATGCACATAAAGTGGTTTAATACAACACATCGACAACACCTTAACTAAAACATGAAATATTCCAAAAATATTCAATAATATTACAATCAATGTTACTATTCATTAAAAGACTGAATACTGCTGCAGGATGGTGAAGCCCTAGTGTCTAAAACAGAATTTAGATAACTACATTTTAGTTTTTTATTTGTTTTTCCCAAGTATTGACACGATTTACATTCTGAATAGGAACGGCAATAGGCCCTATTATGTGGGACTAAAAATACTGTTAAATTGTGGGTGTGTAATACACCTCTGCCTACCGCTTCGGCAATATAGGCGTGATATGTGTGTGTGTGTGTGTACATTCTGTATGTTATAAAGGGCCTATTATTAGTACCCTTTTAAATAAATAATAATTTCTTTTTATAATAAAAACAGTAAACAGTTTTATCTGAAGAATAAATTTAATTTATTATGGGCTTATCTTGTTATTGCTTGTACAAGTAGCTCTTACTGCAGAGATTTCTATTTAGTAGTATGTAATATTTGTCCTGACGGTTGGTATTTTTGTTTGAATTACTGAGTGGTTATGGATTTTCTAAAGTGCCCAGTAACGGCAATAGGCTTGCCCCTATTATAAGGGACCGACAAAATTACTGTCAGTGTGGGTGTAATGCACCTCTGCCTACCCCTTCGTGGATATAGGCGTGATTTATGTGTGTGTACCTATACTAATTTTATAAAGCAGTAGTGTTTATTTGTTAAGTTCAACATCAAATGGTTGAAATAGAAAAAGGATTATTTTATTGTTGGGTAAACATTTACTTATCATGGAATAAAGCACCAAAAAAAATAATTGAAAGCTTAATGACAATTTTTATGAGTAATACCAACTCTTCGCATAGAGTATGCACTCGGGAGAATTACAGTCGAGGGGTTGGATCGGGTTTTATCCCGCATCTTTCAGTAGCATCTAGTATTATTACAAATCAGTTACCGGTTTTGCTATAAAGCTTATTTAGGGTGCCAGAGTGCTTGTAATATCTCTTGCATCATGGCAGTGTAAGGCAAGGTTAGTTAGATAACCTGTATTTTGCAAGAAACAAGTGGTTATCCTTGCCACAAATTATTAAATCCTGTCCTATTTATTATTATATTTGTTAAAAGGATCCCAAAAAATTACATATCGAAACTTGGGGGTTACTATTCATTAAAAGACTGAATACTGCTGCATTGATGGTGAAGCTCTAGTGTCTAAAGCCGAATTTAAAAGGTCACTAGATTACAACATTTCAGTTTTTAATTTTTATTATCAAGAATTGACACCATTAACATTCTGAATATAATAAAGGACCTATTTTTACCTTTTTAAATAAATAAGAATTTCTTTTTATTTGTTATAGGTTTACATTGTTATATGTTTACTGTTTTTGAACCATGTTTTATACTTTAACTATTAACTCACATGCATGGGTGATTTTGTTATTTGTCTTCTAGTTTCAATTATTTATGGAAGAATATAAAATATAAACACATATTTAATAAAGCATTACTTTTGTTCTGCTACGCTGGTGTGTTAATAAGTTTAGAAAGATGCAATAGTTAATAGGTGTAGGAAGGAGCAATTGATGGCAAAGTACATAAAGTAAATAGCAAGTATTTTTAATTTTTGTACTTATTAGTTCAAAATTTACATTAGAATCAAATTTGCCTATTTAGATTGATTGATATTCAACTGAAATCAGGTTTTTACACCTGTCCAACCAACACTGTCTGGATTATTATTTAAATACTAGTTTTCACAGCGAACTTTATGCTGCCTCATATTTAACCTTCCCTGAACTTCTAAATATTTTAGACAAACAATCAGCTCTTTATTTTAATTTATACATGATCATTGATTTGATTATCATGCTAAGCTTACAGCCACAGTATCATAAGAAAGCATAAATATACTTTTTATAACTTTATATCCATTCAAATAACTACCTACTCTATATTCAGCCACCAACGTTTTGAAGCTTATCACAGTAAAAATTACTACTCTAAAGATCTTTGCTAACCCACAACCAAGAAATTAATATGTTAGTAGATAAAACTATTAATCTAACGGTCGAAACATTATGTTTAAATTTACTCAAATTTAGTCAGTATGTTTTCTAGTGTACTGAGGGCGAGTTTAAATATTCTTATTCTGTCTAATCCAAATGATTCTATAATAATATGATTTACAGTTTTATCTCTCAAAACATGTTTAAACTCAAATTCAGTACATACATGCAGTAAAATTCTTAGTCATCAACCTGTTAATAATAAAATCAACATTAACAACATCACAATCTCTTTTATTCAGGCCTTAATCTTTGGGTAGTTCTGAATGGGCACGAGTCCACCTAGGTTGTATATCATTGTTTCAGAAATGTACAGACCACATTTAGCATACTAATGGTATGAAAATTTTATCCAACCACCTAATTAGTTATGAAGGAAGGCAAGTATCAAAATATAGTTCCAATTGTTAAGTGACCCAGATAGTTGTTATGTTGACATATTATTGAAGATTAGGCAATTAGAATTTTACTCGCATTATCAAGAAATAGTCCCTCTCATTTATTAACAAACTAAATTCACAAATAACTGTTACCAATAAATTAGAGAAGATATAAATAAGTAAAATAAAAAAAAATAATAACTTATATATACAGCTAAAGAATTGATAGTAACAATATTTACTTTTGTATGTGAACAATTATCAGGCATCCTGGCTGCTTGCTCTAGAGCCAAGGTTGCAACACCACTGAACATTGACACAACTCCAGCGTACTGGAGATTTCACTCGGCTTGTGTGTCAAGATTAGCACTTCCACTAAACACTCCACTAGCACCGCTCTTACACAGCGTTAACACCGTATCTTCGACTTGAACATTTGTTAACTTAGATCACCTAAATACACCGCATTGCACATTCTGTTTATTAATTAAACAATTCTCAATATCACAGTAACATTCAACATTTTATAACAGTATCACTAGGTAATTTTAGTTAAAGTATTGTCGATATACAGAGTAACTTAACAACTCGCGTGTTGATTGACGCCGACTAGGGCGCTACCAAGCCGATGTAACTTTCTTAAATACCTTCCAACTGTTTGTTCAACGTTTCGAGATGGTCAATGTACGACTCCTGGTCTCTCCATGCAGCACGGAGCGAGTCAGCAGAGGCAGCATCGAGCTGATGCGGGGTCAATAACACACGCGCTATGCTGGAGCCAACGCCAACTGCGCCGCCGTCAGACGTCGCCTCACCATGCCGCTCAATCACCTCGGACATTTCACTCTTACGGAAATGTTATGAGCACCTTTTTGACTGCAATCAAATTATCACCATTATTGTAAATAAGAAGTTAATTATCATCGACGTTAGCCGTTACCACAATCTGAGAACAGTTTTAACAATCGCTGATACGAGAATCTAGGCTACTTACAGATTATAAGTACAACGTATAGTCTTTTATTAATTAGGGTATTACTATAAACTAGTAAGTACTAAGTACTCTTTAGAAAGACAAAATAAAAATTGTCTAATATTTTTTACGAGGTCACCATACGAAACACGACAAACGAGACGCCATTTTATCACGCACACAAACAGACCAAAAAATCCTAAAAACTACTAATTAAAGTATCAGTGTGACCATATTTTAATTGGAAATTGGTTTGGTACATTTTTATCGTCCCTTTTTTATATGTAATAAACTAGGAGCTGCGGCCGCTGCCGTGGTAGGTACTGCACTGCAGCATGCAATTGAGCGAAGCAACTATTTTTATTAAGGCATTTATCAATCTATGAGAAGCAGGTTTTGTTCGAGACCGAATTTTGATTTAGAACCCTCAAAAAAGTTATTGACATATTTTTGCTCCTAAATCAAAATTCGGTCTCGAACAAAACCTGCTCCTGAGAATGCTTGATTTTTTAAATGAAAAAGTCATGAAAATCGGTTGGGTAGTTGTCGAGAAACAATTTCACATGGAGTTGCATTGGAGTCACCTGATAAGGAGCTTCGCTCAAATAAATATAATATAATTATCTTATAATTAGGAAAACTGAGAGGGAGACATACGTGCCGGCGGCTTTCTCAAGACAGGCTCTTTTTAAGGGCCATGGTTGCTAGGCATAGATATAATAATGATATTATTAGGTACCTATTACAGACAGCATACCTACTATTCAGATCATTGTTGGTACTAGCACCAATGATGAATGTAGGGACTAGGGGTAGAAGCTAAGGGGTAACCCCTTAGCTTCTACCCCTAGTCCCTAGCGCTAGTTTTAATATTAATCCCTAATAGTCTAAGATCCCACTGCAGAATATTGCACTCATCGAGTATTTGCTGAAAGCTAAATTTTTACTCATATTTATGATTAGGAGAATATATACCTACCAGGTTGCCTATAAAAATGTGGCCGCTAGTAGTTTTTTAGAAACATACTATGTCGATGAAGAATGCGTTCAATGAATTACGAACATAGTAAATCTGTACCTTACCTGGTCTCATTTTATGTTACCTGTCACTTTCATCCAATTTTCACGAGCTGGGATTGGCTGGAATCTCTCACTGTAAATGTCATATCTTTCGAATTTTTGTCGTTAAAACCACGTCAAAAATTTCCTAGTGAATTTAATTTAATTTTATAAATATTGATTTCAATTAATCTATACAAGTTACAAAGTGTTTAAACAAATTAAAAGATGTTAAGAGAGATTAATCAAAGTTTAAACAAGTTAAAAATTGATAGTACCTACAATAGCGCAAACGAAATGATTTGTTTATTTGTATAGATCACTAAATGGCTCTTACAAACGTCAGTAAGTACTTAAAATAAAAAAGTCATTGCTTCTATATTTACATATTATTATATTTCTATGTTTAAATTCCAGCCACTCCCTTGGATGAAAGTAAGATAAGATGAGACCAGGTAAGGTACAGATTTACTATGTTATACGACATAATTCATTGAACGCATTTTTGTAAATATATTATTTACAAAAATAAAAAATAAAAATTTAGTTTTTAGCAAATACTCGATGAGTGCAATATTCTGCAGTGGGATCTCGTACTATTAGATGAACTATATACTACCTAGATGGCGCGTCACCAAGCAATCACTACAATAAATAGAAACACTTCAGCTTACACATGCTAGTGTACGTGAGCGTATTGTCATACAATCGCCTTGTTTGACGTTGTGTGGTTGTATAGTGGTGCCAGCTAAAGAAACTTTTCCTATTTTCCCATTTTATTTAGGAAATTTTTAGGGGAAAAAAGCAAATTAAAAAATTGTAAATAAAAAGTTAACAAGTTGCGTCAAACTTTTTAACTTTTTATTTTTAATATTTAACTTTGGCTTTTAACTTATTATTTTTAAATTTTGACTTTTATCTTTTTATTTTTAACTTTTGACTTTCAACTTCATTTTTAACTTTTAATGTTTTATTTTTCATTTTTAACTTTTATTTTTAATTTTTTATTTTTAACTTTTCAATTTTAACTTTTTAATTTTAATTTTTAATTTTTAACTTTTTAATTTTAACTTTATTTTAACTTTTTATTTTTAATTTTTAATTTTAAACTTTTTAATTTTAACTAGGTATATATTTTTAATTTTTAACTTTGTTTTTAACTTTTATTTTTAACTTTTTATTTTTGGCAGCCTTATAGGATTGCGAAATGGACACGAAGTTCTTAACATACAAAAAACCTTGCCCGACAGTTGGTCGGTTTTTATTGGATAAAGTTAACGTATCATCCTTTCTAGGTACATCACTATACACTCGCTACTACATATTCGCGACTCACTCTTGACCATTTTCAAATTATTTATTTTATGTAGGTATCTGTATTTTCTAATGACTTGTGAAATACCTATTTCTTCTAATATAAATCGGGGAATTTTGAATTTGAAACTGGCAATACCAACTTAAATGACAATATTATAAATTACACATTATTTAAATATTGATTAAATAAAATTATGATGAACTATGAGTTACTTACAGATGGTAGGTGACTTTGCTGGTTGTTTTTAATCGTCCTGTGTAGTTTCTGCAAACTTTTATTGCACATTTAGCCATATTTACCTAGGCCAAAAAATTTTGATCACATAAACAACCACCCTTGACAACACAATTGTCAATAAAGACCTATACGGCTTCAGGCCAAAACGATCAACGGGTGATCTTCTGGCATTCGTAACGCATGTCTGGGGTGAGCATGGGGTTTACATCGCACCAGAGGTGTCTGCTGTACAAGACGCAGATTAGACCCTGCGTCGAATACTGCACTCACCTCAGGGACGGCTCCGCGAAGTATTTGCTGGACGCTCTCGACGCTATGCAGCGACTGGCTATCCGTATTATAGATTGTCCGGAGGTAACGGGAAACCTTGAGCCGCTAGCTCAGCGCCGAACAATAGCTTCCTTGGCCGCATTCTACCGTATTTACCACGGCGAGTGTTCTGAAAAGCTCTTCAATCTGATCCCACCCTCTTCCTTCCGATCCCGAACAACGCGTGCCGGGCAGAGAGGCCACTCCTACACAGTGGATAGCATGTTCGCGAGAACCGAACGTTTTAAACGTTCGTTTCTCTGCCGAACGATAGTGGCCTGGAACGCCCTGCCTGTGCACGTGTTTCCTCCCACATATAATCCTGGGTTTTTTAAGCGGAGCGTGAAGAGGAACATCAGTAGGTCTTCAAGTTGAGGGCCACTCTCTATAGTATTGTGTGCTGTGAGAGTGGCCCACAATCGCTAGACGTCATCACGACTTTTATTAAATTCATTTCTGACACTGAGGTTCCGTAGTGGTGGTTCGCTCCGGCTTTGGGCGGGTAGAACAGTAGATCTCGCAATCACAGGTATCCGTCTTTTGCCCCCGTTTCCTGATTGGAAACAGAAGCAAAAGACGAAGATCGACGAGATCAAGAAACCATAAAATATTTCGTCAGATATCAGGTCATACCTACTGTAAAATAAATAATCACAGTCCATGAGATATCATGGACTGTGATTATTTATTTTAATTCTTTCTATTGTAAAATAGAAATAATTAAGGCAGGGCAACACAGGAAGATAAAGACACAAATGCATCAGAAGCCGCCGGGAAGTTCAAAGTTCCCGCCATTTTGTATCTTTTTCTTTTTTTTTAATTTTTGGCATGGCTTTTGAGGTCTTTGTGTCTTAATCTTTTTCCTTACTGTGTTTCCCTGCCTGTATTTATTCTATCCTCCTATGTCCATTGCCGAGAGACTCTGGTGAGCACAAAGAGAATTTCCAGTGGCGCCCGGTGGGACTCGATGGCCTTGTGTAAAATCTGTCCTAAATACTAATATCTATTTATTAATTATTTATTTATACTTACCTACTTACTTGTCTGTGCTTTGTCTAGCCCTGCTATCTGCGCGTGAAGAGCCTAACGGAGGAAGTAGTCTCGCATTGCAAGGTGGTGGTGGCGGTGTCTCTTGACAACGCCAACGCTTTCAACACCTTGCCATGGAGCTGTATTAGGGAGGCGCTCGTGTATCACGAAACGCCTCTCTACCTCAGTCGTATTGTCGGGGCTTACCTTTCGGAGAGGGCCATAGCTTACCCTAGCTGGTTCGGGCCAGCTCGGCGAGATGTGTTGTGCGGTGTACCGCAGAGGTCGGTAGTGGGGCCGCTTCTGTGGAACATCGGGGTTGCACCCCGTGCCGTGACGAGGGTATCGTCGGCGTATCAGGAGTCGAGGATGTCGGCGCATCAGGAGGTTGCACTCAAGGACACGACGGATGTTGCTCAAGTCGTGGGTCGGATACGGCGGCTGGGACTGGAGGTGGCCCTGCACAAGTCCGAGGTTCTTTGTTTCCACGGACCTCGGAACGGTCCACCTGAAGGTTCCATTATAACTGTAGGAGGCGTTAGCATCGGCATCAAGCCCTCGATGAAGTACCTAGGGATCGTACTTGATAGCCGGTGGAACTTCGGACCACATTCCGAAGTTTGGTACCCAAAGTGACGGGGGTATCAGTCGCGCTTTCGCGACTCATGCCCAACCTTAAGGGACCCAACGCCTCCTGCAGGAGACTGTATCGTGGACTGTAACTGTGGGGATCGTGCGGAGTATGGCTCTATACGGGGCTTGACAGCAAACAACTCAACGCTCCTTAATAGACCGTTGAGGACCTTGGCCGTCAAAATAATAAGGGGGTACCGCACAATCTCCGGAGAGGCTGCATGTTTCTTAGCTGGGACCCCTCCATGAGACCTGGAAGCGAGAGCCCTTGAGTCATTGTTTGAATGTCTCAAGGAGGCGCTCTGGAGTGGGACCACGGGCCTGTGTCTCGGAAAATCGAGAACCAGCGGTCCCAACTCCGCTAGGATCTCATGGAGACATGGAGGGTGCGAATTGAGTAACCAAAGTGGGGAACCACCGTCATCGCAGCGGTGAGACCGATTATGGACAAGTGGCTGCAGAGGCGGTATGGTGACCTCACGTATCGAGCTATCTGTTTCGCATCCATGGTCAGGTGTCAACACTGTGAGGTTTCCGACGACGACACCGTACTCCACACGTTAGTGTCTGCGTGGGCGAGTCAGCGATGGGACCTCGTAGTGGGTCTGGGCGTGGATACCCTCTCGCTGGAAACCATGTTTCAAGTCTTGGTCTTCATCGTGAGTAGGTGGAACGCGACCGCGTCCTTCTGCGAGCAAGTTATGCTCGCGAAGGCGGCGGCGCGCTGCTGAGCTGAGTTCCACAGTAAGCGGCCAGGGCGCCGCAGACTTATTTAAGCCCAGGACCATCTCCATGATCGGGGCCTGAAGACGGCGGGGGGTACGCAACCAGATTTACTCAACGACGCGGGATAAAACCCTACCCCAACGACGTGGAATTCTCATCCCGACCAAACCCCGAAGATGCCACACAGTTGGTCAAAGTCCGCCGGGCGCCACTGGAAATACCTTCTGCGTGCGAACCAGAGACAACGGACGTGAGAGTGGCCGCGGCCTCATGCCGCGGAATTTAAAAAAAAGCCCTGCTATCTGGATAATCCTATGTTTTCTTTCTCTTTATGCACCTCTTTCTTTTTTTTACTTAGTACCACGTTACCCAACCAACCCTTAACCAACACTTTAACGCAGGGACCAAAATACGAGTATATATAATATAGGGTTTCATCATCATTAATACTTAAAATTCTTAAATGGTTTTTAAGTAACCTCTGTAAGATGAATTATTTGAATCGGATCCGCCGTTTTTGAGCTTTACCAAAAGAAATGATAAAAATATGCCATAATCTTCTTTAGTACCATTTTTACAGTAAATCTTTAACGTAAGCGTATTATCGACAGTATTAAAGACAGTTTAAAAATTCAATATTTTATTACTTAATCAGTAAACTTAACAAATAACGTCTAATCAATGTTTAACATTAATTAAGTCTGTTTTAATTTACCTAATATTATACATCAATACAGAAGTTATAGAATTGATGATATCACAATATGTACAGTGGAATGCTTTTGATTATAAGGTAAGATGTAATGTCAATATGGTCTCCACACTTCTTGGTTCCCAGCACCATAAAGACCATGTTTAACTTCATCATTGGTCTCACACGCTGGCACTAGAACACCAGCGTCTGAAGGTTGTAATTCTGTGGTAATAGAAATACCACCATCGATATCACTAATTTTAATTTCGCTCGGGAAACAAGTTGCGTCTAAATTGTGTTTGTCTCCCGAGCCGCTATGTAAATGTACATGAATTTGGTTTTGGTTCACTGTAGAGTATAAATTAGGAAGAAGCATTTGAGGATTAGTATTGATGTATGGCGAATGAGATTGTAAACAGGCGGGGTTGTTATTTATGTTGTTATATTGATAATTGTTATAATTATAGGTGTTTGTAGACCAGTTGTAATAGTTAGGGTCGTATCGCTGCGGTGGAATTGTAGGAGAGTTGAGGTCTGTCAATGAAGAGCTGGTACCGCCTGGACTGCCTTTGACGAAGCCGGTCGTAGTTGATTGGAAACCGCCGTAATCAGTGTGTGTAATTGGAAGTTCAGGTAATGGAACTGTAAAATAGAAAACATAATATTAATATTCCTTAATTCAACAATGGTACATTAGTGGTGGTAAATATGATGTTTATTTTTTTCAATAATAGCATAATTTCGTTCGAAAGAAGACATTACAAACGTCGACATATGTTTCACCTCTTCACGAGGCATTCTCTAGACTGTCTCAAAGAGGACAGCTGTTCTGTAATGTCTTCTTTTGAGCGAAATTATGCTATTATTTAAAAAATTAAACATCATATTTACCATTGTTTTATCATGGACTTTCGCCAGGTAACGCCTGACTCCATTTCGTATTCCTTAATTCGTTTGCAATATAAATGTGCTGTAAATTTTGGGGACCTTAGCCTTAATTACTTTAATTAAAGGAACCGCGTGATATGACCTGTGTATAGCATTGTTTTAGACAAATACCTAATTGATTTAAATCTTTATCATCATTAACTTAAGTATAATAACCTGAATTTTATGAAGTAGTGTATTATGGACTTCCTTCTCTAAAACAAAATTTTCTAACTCCTAATGATCTAATTTCATTTAAGTAAGTAATAACTACCTACATAACATTATTTATGAGTATTCAAAAGTGACGTGGCAATGATGAACCATACACTAATAATAGGAACTTAATCTTAGAACAAAACCATTTTCCCTGTTAACAACTTCCTGGCACAGTATTTTAGAGCGTACAGATTAAAATCCCAGTTTATTTACTCACAACTTACAACATTAAAAGACCGCAGGGACCGTGGTGATCTGATAGAAACATATAAAATTTTAAATGGACTCGTATGATATTGAGGAATTCGGCAGGATTTTCATACAATGACCATCTCAGAGGGCACGTTCTGAAACTGTGCACCAATTTATCAACTAACAACACCCATAAACACTTCTTAACCAATCGGGTTGGATGGAATAAGCTGCCGGAGCAGCTTAAGAACAGACTTGACAAACATATCTTAAACTCCAAGACTTAATTAGTAGGCACCAGCAGGATACAGGCATCATCATGTGTTGCCTGCTTGATCAAGAATAATAATAATAATTTATAATTCAAGTGGCAGTATTCCACTTCAATTATGAATTAGGTAGGTACCTGAAATAAAATATTTACATCTCAAGCCTGCATTAAGACCTTGACTGCGAGATATATCTAATATCTAGTCTCACATTCAGCAAGTTAGTGGGAGGGGTAATGTGGAACGGAAATACCTATCGTCATAGGTTTGACCACAGAGTCTCAATTCATAGTAAATTGGAATGAAGTGTTACGAAACTCCTGCTATCATTATGAACAATTCTAGGCAACGGGCGGGATCCTAAGTCTTTAGGTAACATACCTACTAAATTAAAAACTCACAATTATTGAGCGAAGCGAGGGAAGCTCAATCTATGGCGACTCATGTATTTCGTTTGTCCGCATACTCCTCCTAAACGCCTGAACCGATCTCCTTCAAACTTGCCACAGTGATAACGTGTGGCTTAAGGGGGGTTTAGAACAAAAAAAAAAATCGGACATACCATCGAGGAATAATTACCATTAATTGATTTTCATACGTTTTGCAGTTAAAAAAAAGTTTGAACATAAAAAATAAATTATTGTCGTCCGAAAATTTAACACTTCGCTCAGTTTTTTGCAACAGCAGCAAGCATTGCATACCTAGTTCAATTACTTACCTACATTTTATAAATTATCATAGCTATACCTATATATTATATATTATTATAAAGCATTAACTTCCTATCATGCGGTCAACCGCTCCATTAACGTGGTTACGGGTTTGAATGGAGGAGCTTTTTTTATCAATGAACAAACATATGGGGACGATTACCCTTTTACAGCACTGTTTATCAAACAATAGGGATGTCCCAGGACCATATTTTCCCTAATCAGACTGGGTACCTATCCTCTCTATTCTCTGAGTGACCTTACCACATGGTTAGCTTATCATTCTAGTGTAGGTAGTAAATTTTAACACCACACATACTAAATACTAATACATATACCTACTACCTGGGTTCACGATTTGGTGAACTTTATCCTTATAATATAAAGACTGGAAGTTTCAGGTAATACCTATATCATTCTTACTGAACGAGAATGGACCGTTATAGAATTTAGAAGTATACAGTAGTAGGTATGTCAGTATTCGTAATGACAATCAATATACCTATTGCTTTACCTATCCGAAATTCTCGAAAACGATATACAGGTGTCCCAGCCTGACTCCCAGGACCATGCGACATGGAGGGAAAGTACTTTAAATATTGTAGTTAGACATTTTTACTGACAGTAGACTTTATTTTAATTTTAAAAACAATTTTAACCGCATTCATTTTACTCGTATTTTCGAGAAATCATCTGTGTGAACCAGGAATTAAACCGGCCAAATGGTAAAAATACAAAACATGTTATTTTACGCCACCCATCAAAAGGCTTCATAAAATGAGTATTTGTTTCTAGTAAACTTAACACCTTAAATAAAAGGAAGGCCATGAAATATTACATTTATAAAAGTACATCATCCACAGCGATATTATACAGAATGTCCGAGGAACATGCGTCCTGAAACATTCTGTATAACATCGCTCCTTTTTAACGTTAAAATACTCGTATATATGAGGGATAGACACTTGTAATTTAATTTATACATACCTGAAGGTAAGTGTATAGTAGGATCAGGTTTGTAGTACGGTGGCTGTAGAGATCCGTAACTAGGGTACATAGAGGTAGTTGAAGGGTAACCCGTATTCCATTCACTGGCTCCCAAAATGTTGCCACTGACTTCTGCAAAAGAAATTTAAAACGATCGTTAGCAATCTAGCAAAATTTTTATACGTCATTACTTAAGTATTCATCATTCACCGAGCCTTTTCCCATCTCAGTTGGGTCGGCTTTCCAGTATAACTGCGATTCGGCTGAACTTCGATATTTTTTTTGAAGCGACTGCCACCTGACCTCCACAACCCATGCTCGATATCGAAGTTCTGTAGTTAGACCGGTCGGATTTTTGACTTAGGGCTCAACTACTCCTAACTACTGCTATAGATGTTCGTATGACAACCGACGGCTTAACGTGCTCTCCGAGGCACGGAACATTAATTAAGTATTATATTCCACTATTGAGAAGTGCAAGACTCCACACCAGGAAACAAATGTGGAAGCTGGAAATATAGTATTTTCTGAGCATCGCAATCCTCATACGGTGAGCGTGAGTGTAAAGTCTGAGAGGCAACTCTGTTGGTGGCTAAATAAACCGATAATAGGCCACACAGTCCTATATTAATAGATTCAAATTTGTATAAGTCTTAAATTACATAACGCACGGAATATTAAACCACAACCGTAGATTAATCACGCATCTAAAACATACAGGATGCGGCAGAACCAGATACTTGGGATGCCGCTCGCTTCGCTCCCGGCAGAACCATAGACTTGGGATCACAGTCGCGTAGGTCTAGGCTGATGTCATCGACAGGACTTGAACCCACGGTCTTTCCCTTACAGGGGGAATGCTCTGATCACTGAGTTACGATGACCAATACCAACGACATCAAATTTTTGCTTCCCAACATAATTAGCTCAGTGGTCAGAGCATTCCCCCTGTAAGGTGTCGATGACATCAGTTTTTGTGATCTGTTTCTAATTTCTTCTTAATAAACAAACTTTTTTCAATTTTATGTTTTTTGAATAAGCAGTAGTATCTACATAATATTTTGGTTTTACAGAGAAAGTTCGAACACCGACCCCATACTCTACTGGAGCCCAGAGCCCGGAACGTTGATGAAGCCATCGCGATTACAAGTGAAATGTCTATTTGAGTTGCTGAAGGCTTCCGAAAACAACTTCAATATTGTATTGACGCTGACGCTTCTTCTTCGTGGTATAATTTTTAAAACTAAGTGTAAGTTATTGAAACTAATTTGGAATTACAAAGAGACTCTTAAAGTTAAGCCTCGTTTAGGTATCAGATATGTGAATAGGTACATACTCTAACTACCAAATTCAATATATTTCGGTATCTGGGATTGATAATTCCATCAAATCCTGTCAATGTCAAATTGGGAATTGTATGAATTATCAATCCCGGATAGCAACAATATGGATCGAGAAAACATATTGAATTTGGTACTAAATCAGGGTGTTTAATATGTATGTCATGTGCACGGAACCGGTCGCGTGCGACTTGGGATTGCCAGCTGATTCATACCATTGCATATTATAGTACTGTTGATCTTAACGAAAGTGAGGTGAAACTTTAACTAACACGCCGTTCACACTTTGATTGGTGTTAAGTGTGAGTCCATGCATTTTCTACTAGCAACTGTTAAGTGATTGCTGCACACGTATTTAATTAACACATAATGTCAACGTAACTTAAGGTTCTTGTTACGTTTAGGCACAGAAACATTACAATTTAAATAATGTGTTTTATTACTCCCGAAACATAACGTGAAGCATCTTATACAATTGCGAGTATATAAAAAAGTTGTGAGATCCAGTCAATCAACCCCGTATCTTGCAAATTATTACGATATACTAGTACTCTGGTATTTTGCCTGTTTATTTTAGGATAACAAAATATTTCCAAATTAAGTTAGCCTATCCTACAGCAATTATTAGGCACTTAATAATCTTCTTACATATAACATTCTTGTACGTTAGTTACCAAACTCCTCCGTAACGGCTTTTTTTGAAATTTTATATGCATATTCAGTAGGTCTGAGAATAAGCTATTATTTATTTTTCATACCTCTAAGTGATAAGGGACAAACAACGTTTGCGGGATCAGCTAGTCTTAATATAATAAAAATGAATTGCTGAACATTTGTCTCACTAAAACACGAGGGTGGCTTTTTTTTTTTTATTCCGCGTCGTGGTCGCACCTACGTCCATTGCCGAGCGCCTCTGGTAGAGACTGAGAGAATTCCCAGTGGCGCCCGGCGGACCTTGACCACCTGCGTGGTGGTCGGGTGTTACCCCGCATCTTTGGGGTTGGGTTTTATCCCGCATCGGTGAGTGAAGGCGTGCGTGGGGTGCAGCCCCACATCACGCAGCTCTTCTAGCCTGCTTCTGTAAGGACGGTGGGTTGCTAATCCATCTTCCTCAGGCCCCGATCATGAAGGTCGATGGTCCTGGGCGTAGTCACGCGTCGGAACTCAGTGGGGAGGATACGCTCCCACACCCTACCGGCCGCCTCCTTCACGAGCATAACCTGCTCGCAGAAGGAAACGGCCGCGTTCCACTGGCTCTCGATAGAGACTATGGCTCGTAGCATGGTCTCCAGTGAGAGAGTATCTACGCCCAGGCCCACAACGAGGTCCCGGCGCTGACTCGCCCAGGCCGAGCATTCCACCAACGTGTGGAATGCCGTGTCTACGCCGGAAGCCTCGCAGTGTTGATACGCGGGTGTGACCTCACGATGCATGCGAAACAGATACTCACCGAAGTTTCCGTGCCCGGTGATGATCTGTGTCGCACGATACGTGAGGCCACCGTGCTGCCTCTGCAGCCACTCCTCCATGACTCGAGGGTGGCTGGATCAATTTGGCTAATTTTGATTTTAATATTTATTTGTAAAAGTTTAGAGAAGGTTCAAAAGGTGAAGATAGTATGTAATAATTTAGGCGGTACGAAGTATTAAATACACTTGTGTTATGTACTATGTTTTAGTCGTACCTACTCACAGAAAATTTAGCACCCTATGATTTCTGTATTTTCCCCAAAATTAAAGATTTGATGAGAGGTTTCACTTTTACCAACTCCGAAGAGGCAGTGACAGCGTTCAATCAGCACGTCGAAAACATGCCTTCAGATCTGTGGTCCTCCTGTTTTAAAAAAATGGTTCGATCGCATGAAAAAATGTTTAAAATGTAAAGGAGAGTATTTTGAAAAGTAATAAACATAATATTTTGGTTTTAATATGTTGTTTTTTTTAAGTTACGCAAATCTTATAGTGTGACCTACGTATGACCTTTTTATATCGTAGGTCGTGATTGTAGAATATAATATATTTCACTATAATGGTAACTGAAGTACCGTAGGTAAATGTATCTATAGAATTACTGTAACCTCTATATCAACTCCATGTTATGTTACTACTTACTACCCATATTATTCAAATTCGCGTTATTGACAAGGATCTTTTGGCAATAAGCCAGAGTCAATGTGACTTACTTTCACCAGGATTTTGACTTTTTGATGTTAGTAAGCAGTTTGATGCAATATCCAATGCGTCACTTGAGTATGTTTAAATGTTCTAGAAATTATTCTGAAACGTCATCAACAACCGGAACTAGATTATCATGGCAATTATTAAGTAAACCTCGAAGGGGCTCATGGCTAAGTGGTAACCGAGTAGGTTAAGCAACATCTAGCCAGGCCGGTCTTAGGATAGGTAACCATTTCTAGACATTGAGACCGCTCCGTCTCGGTTCTCATAAGGTTTAAGGCTCTAAAAAGTCGACTGAAGGTCTAACTAAAAAACATCAATATCGCGCATGGATTGTGGAGATGACAGTCGCTCCACAGACAATATTAAAGTTCAACCGCTTCGCAGTTAGACTGGACAACCGATATCACTAGTACCTCTTATTGGCGTACCGGTTACCTAGTATGTATGACAATATACCTAGTAGATGTGATACGTCAATACTCGTTACTCGGTAACTTAAATTCCCCTTAGTTCTAGCACGTTCTAGTTAGAATTAGTATGTATATTAATAATTTTCCTTTTAGTTATAGCTATTTATACTAGTCCTTTTATTTCCTATAAATTGACATCCAATAGCTCGTGGTATTTCCTACGTCTCTCTATACCGTATTTTATTTTATTTATAAGTGATTCTGCTGATTTATTAATCAGCCTGTGAAAGTGTATTCCCAGGATAAAACGGTAAACAATTAACTATGCAGTGAAAATATATGAGACAAACTGTTCTACATTTACGTCCATCGATAGGAATTACTACTTTATGATATTAGGACGATCGTCTTATTATGACGAGGTACAGCTAAAGGTGTTTCCAAAACGTGATTCGGTTACATTAGTATTATTGTGTACGGTGTGTTGAGTCAGTCAGTAGGTATTGTTTTGCATTGGTCATTTCATTGTGAAAATGCGTCAATATACAGTAAGTATACAGGGTTACATTTTAAACAGGAGCTAAATTTTCAAAATAAGATCTGGAGTTAAATATAAAGGGCTGAATGGAGGGAGCTTTTAAAAAAAGTTGATTATAGTGCATAGTAGCATTTAAGTTTCATTTTTTTTGGATTAGGTTAGAATACCCAAGGGTACATGTTCTTTTATGGTGGATTTAAATAATAAAATAAAAAAATAGCACTTGAGTCGTTCTGCGACTTTAATGAACAACAAATTTTGAGGTTTGAGTTTTTTGAAAACTAAATAAAAATAAAAAGAAATTGTATTAAATTAGAATAGTAATACTGTGGGATGTGATGTTAAATTATGAATAAAGTCTCTGATGATGTCGTGAGGCGAATCCGTATAGTAAAAATAAAATAAAAACCAGTGGAAAGTACAAGAAGTGTTTTGTCCAATATTTGTTTTATCTTGATTAAGTATTTGGCGACTTATGGTGATGGTCGTGAAGGAATATTTGAAGACGTTTATTTATCTTCTATTATACTAGGTCGCCGCAGTCGCGAAACGTACCGTTACGCTGCAGCATATATTTGAGCGAAGCGAGTTTTGATTCAAAGCGATATAACTCTGTCAAAGTATTTTTTGTCATTACGCTATGGGAATTTTTACCATCAATTAAATTATTTTTATTTGATCGAAATTCAAAATTCTGGCTTCGTAAGAATCTGGGTAATTCTGTAAGCTTTTGATGAGTGCAAGAAAATCCGAAATCGGCCGAGTATTCGCCGAGAAACAATTTAACATAAATCGTAATTTGAGTCACCCGTTGAGAGCTCCGCTCACCTTCGGCTCGCTTCGCTCAGTAATATTCCACACATATGGGCTACGCAACTAGCTTATTACATACTATTCAAGGGTGCCTCACTGTGGCCTCACTACAAAATGATGTGTCCGATAAGTGAAAATTCGCCCTTATTATAACAAAAAAAATTATACGAACAAATTATCTTCGTTGATACTTTAGTGAGAGTTGAGTTCAACATTCTGTTATGCGATTCATTATTATGTTAATTCGAATGTCAGCTTTGTATGTATAATGCGTTTTACGATTGTATACGTATTGTCTACACGAGGAGTTGCACGTACACATTTATTTATATTCGACACCGAGATTTCGGTGCTTTCGTAGTAGGACCGTATATACCTACCAATGTTTCTTACTATAAGTGCCTTTAAGTAAGTAAGGGCTTGCTTGACTCATTGTTTCTCTGAATTGGAATGATATGAAAGTATTTTTATGAGTAAGTATGAGAGGCCCTTTGTCTGTTTGAACTAATTTTATTTACAATAAGAATTAAAATACATTACAAAATATCGTTTAAAAAATCCTCCGCGTCATTGCCGACTGGGAAGGTTCCCAGAATGCTGGCTGTGTTGCCACGTTGGATGGCGATACTTATTCTTTGGGCCAGAAAATAGCCAGCCTTCTGGTCCTGAGAAGCATCGATTAGGCGTTTAGCAATGTCTCTATAAAGGTGGCGAGCACTCGGACCCCATGACCCCAGTGTCTCAACCCCAAACGGCTCAAATATGTAATCACCTTCTAGGTTAGCATATTTACGCCGTTTGAGGTCTTCAGCCGATGCAGTAGCAGCGCCGGCACATCCGGATGTGCTTGAAAGGTGTGAAGGTGCTAAGGTGTCAACGCATGTAGCGTCCCACACCAAAGGCCTTCCCATCTTCCACGGTAGCAACGACATACCGTCCGGTCTCTTTCCATCGCTTCGTGCTAAACCTTTTGTTGTATTTGGTTCACGTACGGCCGGAAGACCTGCAGTGGAAACAGTCCTACGAATTATGTCGTTTAGAATAGCGTGCCGAGGTATACGAACTGCGCTTCTGCTACAAAAAAGACCATGGTGTCCCAGATTATCGACGGCTACTCCACAGGTGCAATGATGCGGGGATACACAAGGTGTACCCAGCCGAAGGCAAGTGGCAATGCTGAAGGTTGTATCGTCCAACATTGCACCGATGTTAGGCGATGGGAGCGCCTGGATCCATAATCCTGACTCCCATTCTCCATTTTGTTTGTTAGATATATGTAAGTAGGTACCTACCTACTAGTATAGTTATGTAAGGTAAGTACTATTCCCAATTCTGTGGTATATTATTCTTATATCTGTGATTGTTGTTACATGTACCTATCTAATATTATTGCTTTTAATTTATTGCTGTATGCTTAGCTTGACTGACATAATGTTGTGGATTACTGTAGCATTTAGTGCAAACCTTAGTGGTTTATTAATGCTATTTATAACCTAAACACTAATCCTATATTTTAAGATGGTAATAAATAAAAAAAAAATGGTAGGAATTTATTTTGAAATTGTAAAAAAAATATTAAATATTCTCTAAATGTTTTCGTTTCAAGTTAACACTAAGAAAAACTATATATAGCTAAACTATATAAGCTGTGATCATTGTTTTACGAGTAGGTATCTTTACAAGTCGGTGGTCACTGACCCCGCAAACGTTGTTCTGCTATAGTTTACATTCAACTTAGTGGTTCAAACAATAGTTTACGGTCGTGCTTTTGCGCGAAATCGGTCTTGAACCCGAATATATTCTACAATTTCTAGATTGTAGAATCTGTTCTTAAGAGACTTCGACTCTTTAATAACTACCGAAGTGGTATTCCCCAGAACATCAAGGCGCTTCTCAAGGTCACGTGCACTCATAAGAAACAGCCTTTTTTACATAAACATTATCTATTTACAAATAACTAATTAACATAATTGTTTACTCTATTGACGATGACGTTGATCAACAGTTATCTAGTTCTATAAATACCAGTTTTACTCTACATCATTTTAAAATTAGCTTGTGTGTTTGTAGCTTCGCCTGCGTGATATACCTCGGTCTTATTCATAATGAGTTATCAGAAGTTTAAAATAGGAACCTACCTACCGATTGTCATAAAAGAAGGGACACAATCTGTTCTCCTTGTACACTTGTCAGAGCTCTTCTGGATCTAAACAGAGCATTTACTAGGTATGCAATTCATAAAAAAAAAAAAAAAAAAAAAAAAAAGGTATGCAATTCATTCTGCTGTTGCAATAATTGAGCTGAGTTTGTCGATCCGGGTCGAAATCCTAAACGACTGGACCGATCTTTATGAATTCAGATATATGCACTCACGGTAATGGTCACTATGATCGTGCTAAATTTCAAAAAGATCGGTCCAGTTGTTTAGGAGGAGTTCGATCACGAACGAAATACACGAGTCGCCTAAGAAAGAGCTTCGTAAACTCAGCTCAATAACTAATAAGGTTTTTAGCCAATAATAGCGTTTCATTATGAATAAGTACCTAGTTACCAATTCCCTCATGAGACCGCATTCTAGGGATTGTATGTCGGTGCTAATGCACTAATGAGCTCTAACGGGCTAACTAAAGAAAATTAACTGACATAAGACGATTAATTAAATGAAAGTCCACAACCATGATTATTTCTCTTCTTCTTGTATTGTTAGGTTTTTTCACGAATCGTATAGTATAAAATTGTATGCTTGTTTGCATTAGATAAATACGGCTGCTGTATGGCGATGGTCAATATGATGAAATTTACCAACAACACATCCCCGTTTCGATCAAGAACGAGAAAATTATTCGACACGGGTTAAGCTGCATCTGAACGCTAGTATCAATATAAATTTGAAAAAATATCCAACACACGAGTCATACTATTAACGGCGTTACCTATTTGATAATGTAGTCTGGAAACTTCATTATAATCTCTGCATAGGGATGTGTATAGTAATTACAGCAAAAGCAGTTTATTAATCCAAAGTGTATGAACCTATTCGATAATGATTTTCCCTAGTTGATACCACTCACACACGGCCTGGCCGCATTGAACGAATCCACTTCATTTTGCGGTGCAGCGTGTACTGCTCCTAATTTTGCGCGCTCGTACATGAAATTAAAATCGGTTTAATGTATAAATGTGATATGCACTTAATTAATATTTAATTAGGTGTCTAAATAAAAGCGCTCGGCATTGGATGCGGTTCGCGATAGTGTTGTCATGTAAAATATGCATCGTGCTGATGTATTCGTTGATATTTATTTTATTGATCCGTAGAATTATAGTAGGTAGCTGCTCGTACAAACTAGTAAACCCTGATGCCACCTCACGGCGCGGGCGTGGGACGTCGGCGCTGCAAGTGTGGTATAGATTTCGCGTCCTCGATCCCCAAGGAAACCTATTATCGTGATAAAGAGTAACCGTACTATCGTGGTAAAGATTAAGACCATAGACAGAGGTCCAAGGCCTTAATTTATCTCCGTATGAAACTGCATCAAAATATGTCGTTTTACGTGTCGTATAAAAAAAATTTGGTCGTCTTTAGAATAATTCATGAGCGAAAATTTCAAAAATTACTTCAAAACATTGTCTAGAACAAAGTTCACATTTCCAGAATAATTATAATACGGTACATAGTTATGAAGGCTAGTTAACATAGGCACGCACAGAGAGCCTAGGCCTGCCAGTGACGTGGGATAATTACCGCCCTCTCCTGCATCCCGTTTCCACCCCATACCCCCTCAGTCGCCTACGGTAATGTCATATTAACGCCCTTACCTCAGCCCGTCCGCGTGGCAAGCTGTCAAAACATCGCGCCCCAACCGTTTAACAAAACGAATATGAAATAAATGAAAATACTGATTAAAGCTATACAGGAAACACTCATTTTCAATTATGCAAGTTCGTGAAATTTGCATGTTTCGTGCATGTATTTAATTATAGGTTTGGTTTGTAGTGTTTTCAGCTAAATTCAACCCTAGATTTTAATTATATCGGTACTATCTGGGCTTTTGGCTTATAATATGGTAGTGACCGCTAATTTAGACGTTAATAATAGCGTACTAATATTTTTCTTCTAAAATAAGGCCCAGAAATATTGCTGTCCGTCCACCCGCACACCCATATCTCGAAAACGGTAATGCGATTTAGATAATTCTTTTTACCTATTGTCCTGCTTGATTAGAATGGGAATAGGTGCAAGGGCAACTTCTTATGACCGAAGTGTACCGTAACCCTTCGAAGACGAGAGAAGAGTGTGTATAGTAGAAAGCCGTTCTCCGACCTTAGGTTACCTATATTATATTAGGTGTCGCGGTGAACTTCGTACAGCATTTTTTTTTCATAAGAACTGTCGTGACCAAGGAAAATAGGGACTATTAAACAATAGGGGTTGATGATAGAAGGGTGAAAATTTAGGGTTGTATGTATTTTTAAATGCAACATTATTAAAAAAATAATTGTCCAAAAAAAAAATGTTGGGGTGGACAATATCTTCAAATTATCGTTAAAATATCTTGTTATCACTTAGGGGTATGAAATTAACTCATATCAATATATATAATAAAATTGTAAGTGGTCGATGTCTGTACATCGAAGATATAATAGAGAAACTGTTGTAGGGGGGCTTTATGAACGCAATAGTACCCAAAACAATGGTTTTTAGAATTTTTGTCTGTTTGTCTGTGTTGTTCAAACATTCAGACAAAATGACGTTTGTCTGAATGACACGCTAATCTCAGAAACGGCTTAACCGATTTGAATGCGGTTTTAAGTAATGCGTTGTGGTTTATTCAACGTAACATTTAAGGTTTGTTTTATTTCAATCGGTTCATAAATAAAAAAGTTATGTCGATCTAAAGTAACACCCAGACGGATCTGCGGGCAACAGCTATACATAATAAATCAGTAACTGGTGATCAAGAAAAATATAACTCGCAGGCGAAGCTGCTGGCAACAGCTAGTAATATAATATAATAAACTCTTTTCTACCTATACTACTTACCTACCTTCACTTAATATATTTTGTACAACAACAAAAACTGAAGACTCAATTCCCAATTTCGCTACTTATGAGATTGAGGTACTAATATCTACAAATAATTCATATCAGATAAAAAAAAAACGACAAAAATTTACACAAAACTGACTTCAAATTACCGAACTGGGACCAAATAATTGTTGGAATGGGACCAAATTGAAATGGGACTACTTGGTAAGTAGTAGCCAAAGACCTTATAATACAACGGACATAGGATCTAGAACAAATCGCAAGAAAATAATGTCCCGAGTCGACCTATACATTATACATAGGCATACATAGATATAAACAAATTTCATATTAAAATTTAAACCTTGATTCAACGGAATAGTGTTCACTTTTGTTTGCACTAATTTATCGCATTACGTAGCTTCTATCTGTCCGCCTGACTAATTCACCTTATGCAGCTTATACTTGAACTACGTGAACATAGAAACAATGGAGTAGGTTTATTTTGTTAAAGTCTTTTAAGGATTCCATGATATGTACCTACGTAGGCGTAATAATTAATGTAAGACTACAATAAATTCCATAATCTTATAAATTGTAATTACTTGTTTATGTTAGACGAAATAAGCTGAAAAACTAATTAACGACTGACAAAGATTTTTTTTTTCGAGTCAGTTTCATAATAAGTAACTGTAGTGTATGAATAACAAAAAGGGAATTAATGAATTTAACTAATTATAATATTATAAATGCCAAACTTCTTGCGGGTGTCAAAGTTCTTCCGCTTTCATTACTATTTTCATAACGCTATGTCGCTACGTCTACTACAAGATAGCCGTGTTTCAAGTGACTGAATTAGTTGCTAAAACTGCGCATCATTAATTTATTTTTATCTTATGGTTAATTTTTGGGATACGAAATTATTGGCTACTAGCTGATCACCGTGACTCCGCCCGCGAGATATAGTTATCTCGGCCCCGATTCCCGTGGGAATACATTACCGAGAATCCAAATAAAAAGAAAATAACAGTACATACACGAAATAAAATGACATGTGTAATTATATTTATGACAAAACAATGATACCCTGTGAAAATTAAAAACATTTTTGGGCTTATCTCCTCCATTCAATCAAGGGATTCTTGTACAAGTTTCATAAAGATCGGACCTCTTTTTGTTATGTCCATAAAATGAGCCGAACATACAAGATTGTTATTTTTTGGATCAAAATATTCTTCTCGCCGTGCTAGGGCAATAATATTTTTCCATTGTGCACAGTGTACTGGATCCCGAGGAAAACTGAAATAGATGTTGGTTCATATAACGAAAAAAAAATCATAAAGAGCCAAGGCGTCTCCACTATAATCTTTGTTCCAAATAGTTTTATCGCTATCGGTAATCCGAATAAATCTGAATGGTCATTTTGTTAGTACATTATTCAGTGAAAATGAAATGGTCTCTTTCTTTTTACTGAGCTTGGGATGAGTTCGAAAGAGACAGATAGGTACTTCGGTATTGGACTGGATTGCAATATTTACTTTTGTCTTTTAATTTATTATCGACGAAATACTGTATTTTAAGTGAAATAATAAATTGCAAATAATAAAACAAAAGCTTATTTACTGAAAATATGATACACCGTCTTCAATTTGCTTTTTTTTCGTAGATTTTACACGTTTTTACAATACAGTACGGCAATGTGCAACGTGTTGTCGTTCAGTTGTCAAAATCAAGACTGGCGCGCGATTGTTTCTCTTTTAGCGTTTTGTTTCTCTTTTAGTTCGGACACTTTTGAGCGATGATCCGAAATCCATTGTATTTAAAATCATTGGTAGTAGCTATCAATTAAAAAAAAATAAAGAAATGACAAACATAACAAAAAAATCATACAGTCGAATTGAGAAACTTCTCCTTTTTGGGAGTCGATTAAAATATATATTCGGTTGCAGTCAATTCGCAAAAATACATATTCGATTAAAAATAAATATTCGGGTGCTCAAGGAAATATAGCAATTAAATTGATTTTCCGTGTTGAAGAATTGTCGTTGTTGAGCGAAGTGAGCGAAGCTCAATCTTAGGCGACTCATGTATTTCGTTTGTCCGCATACTCCTCCTAAACGCCTGAACCGATCTCCTTCAAACTTACCACTGTGATAAAGTGTGGCATGAGGTTGGTTTAGAACCAAAAAATTGAAAATCGGACATACCATCGAGGAATAATCACCGAAAAATGGATTTTCATACGTATTGCAGATAAAAAGAAGTTTGAACATAAAAAAAAATCGTTGTCGTTCGAAAATTGAACACTTCGCTCAGTTTTTTTTCAACTGCAGCATGCATTGCTTACTTAGTTTAAGATGAAAGAAGTTTAGTCGCGATAACCGGACATCCATACGGGTAGAACCACGGGTATTAGCAAGTAGTTTACCTTACATTATTACCTATTGTCAATAAAGTACACGTCGTCGCATGCAAACAGGCTAAGCCAATCAAGGTGCTGATTAGGGGTGGGGTTGCAATTAGGTTCCTTTGATCGTTGGTCTTGTTACACGTTTGAGAATAATTAAGCATTAGATATAGGTTATAGACGTGTTTGTACGCATTGTCGTAAGCAATGTATGACAATAACGAATTATTACCATAAATTACTTTACAATATCGCAAAAACGTCGGGCTGTCGTTTTTACCATTAATATTTAACAAAAGTTTTTTCTTCTTTAATTTTTGTCAATTATAGGCACGTGCCTAAAATTTGTTTAATAAAAGTTAGCACAAACTTCATTGCTTAGAAAAATATAGTTATTGTTCGGTCGTTCGTTATACAATACTCTTTATTGACTTGAAGACAGTACAAAATGCGGCCTTATTGCTAAAAGCGATCTCTTCCAGACAACCTTTTCGTGCTTATTTTAACCAAGTCTGAAAATCTAGTAGGTTCTTAAAATTGCTTGTTCTTAAGCTTAGCATAATATTTTGGTTCACGATGAAAATGGTGATTTATATATACCCTTAAATAAAACGGGCGGCGTGTTTGGAAATAGAGTGTAGAGCGATAGAGAGAGAGAGAGTGAGTGATATATAAATCATCCTTGCTGTGAGAATTTTATGCAATAATTTCTGTAGGATATTGAATGATTTAGGAGTAGGTATTTAATCAACAATTTTTTTACCTTCCATGAACAAATGTTCTAATAACCCGTGAAATGAAATGAAATGATTTGTTGAATTGTATATGTCATTAAATAGCTCTTACAAACCCTATTACATATACACATTTTCTTAAGACTAAATGTGGACGAATATACATTGGTCTTGTGTCAAAATCAATAAGTGTGTATAATACAACAAAAAGGTAAATCTTCACAAAAATTAAAATAATAAAACAACCGATTATACAGCTTCATTCAACTATGTGATATAGTTAGGTGAAGCTGTATAAATCTCATTATGCTGCTATAGAAATATTCTCACCCCTCGTACTAACAATCTTTTGTTTTTGTTGGTGATCACTTACATCGTAACTTGGCGTAATTCGATACATCCTGTGCTTGACTGTGGAGGTTGTACGAGAATAATCGAACTGCTTGTACCCACTGGGGTTTAAAATTTAACTTTTTTTGTACAATGACCGCTACCTATTCTTATTGTTCTCAATATTATTTTTGATATGTACATATTTAGAAATAATTAAAATTAAAAAACTGCATGACTGCAATGCAATGACTTCAGTTCTCTACATGTACGTAGCCACGTATTATTAGTAGGTAGCAGAAGAAAGGCTACTATTTTGTTCTTGGATGGAAATAAATTATGTAGCTACAGGACTAGTACCTATGTATAAAGTACCTATTCTATTACTCTGTGATTTATGTTAAGTTTAGTGATTGATTTAATGTTACGTAAGTATTTATTCAAAATTAATAATCTCTGCACCACGATTCCAGGATGTAGGTATATTTACAATCAATGTATTTCTTAAAACCATAAGTCGAGAATTAGTGCGAGAAGCCTAATTTGTGAATTTAGCAGGAGACTACAATATCTGAGCCGTTTGGCGTAGTGACGCGGGCACCTTGGGGTCTGAGTGCTCGCGGCCAAATAAAAAAATTATCTAAACTCATGATCGACACTTTTCAAGACCAGAAAGCTGGTTACTATTTGGCACAAATAATAAGCATTGCCATATAACGTGGTAATGCTGCCAGCCTTCTTGGAACATTGCCAGTCGGCGACGAGGCGGAGGAGTTCTTTTAATTCATGTTAGGATTTAGATGTAATTTTAGTAGGTATAATTAGTATCTGTAATGTACATATTTAGTTTGAATTGTATTGTTTTATTATGTATATTGTAAATAAAACCAACATTAGTGAATTAAAATAAGTGAAATTAGTTTATTGTGAAAATACTTCTACGATCTAATAGAATTAATTAATAAAATAATTAATAGTTATTTTTTTTTATTTTTTTTATTTTGATATAGGTATATTTTAATCGTCATTTAATGTAACAGATGATTGAATTTATTTACAATAAGAAATATGTCACCTTAACTAAATAAATAAAATAAATCAATCAAATAACCTGCCTCTGATCGCGCCCGGTGCAAAGGTGCCCATCACACTTGCCGCATTTCCACGTTGGATTGCGACGGCCATCCTCTGCACCAGAAACGACCCGGAGCGAGAGTCACCCGTGGCCTCTATGAGCCTTTGCCCAATCGCCCTTACAAGGCTTTTGGCCTCTTTGCCCCAGCTCCCCAAAGTCTCCACCGCCACTGGCACGAAGTGATACAACGAATTTTATTATTTATTCACACATAACAGATTACAACCGAAAAAATACAGAAAATACAAATCAGAAAGACCAGAATCCAGGTTGCATACCAAAAAAAAATTTGTGTACAAAAGAAGTAATGTTAAGGAGTTGATATAAACATATAAAGTATACAATTTTAACAAACAGGACATGATGGAGTGTCAAACCACAATACTCTGATTTAAAAGCTGTTTCACAATTCTTACAAATAAAAACAGTTTAGGTACAAAGACATCGAAGGCTGTGTTATCCCTGGCGATTTCGTTGCACTGACGAGCCACCCTAACCAGGGGGTTGTAGAACGAAGTATTATTTTTATGCACTTGTAAGGCAAAGAGTCCTATTTGGTTTGATCTACGAGCGCTATATCTAATATTTAAGGTCAATTGAATAATAACTACTAACTAACTAATAACTCAAAATGGCCCCAACCATGATGAATAATGGTGCGGTTGATGCCACGTAGTAAGAAAGGAAAAACCTAACACAGACGGATTGTATGAGAAACAACGCAACTTGACAGCCTATGAGAAATCAATAAAATTGTAATAGAAAATATGAAATATAAATAAGACAAACGGTAACATTGTCCGGTTCAATGCGTTTGATTCTTTAGACACGTTCACTGTGGGTAATGTAAGTTGTTGAGATAAGGTGATTGGCCACGAGATATGCGAGCGATTGAAATAAGTAATACGATTATAGAAGTACTAGCGGATGCCCGCGGTTACGCCCGCTTGACAAATTAAATACACAAAAATTTTCCTCGAGAACCAATCTATCCATTGGTGAAAACCGCATCAAAATACGTTGCGTAGTTTTAAAGATCTAAGCATATGAAGCGACTTTGTTTTATACTATGTTATGTTTATGATAGTCTCCTATTGTTGTTTTATTTCACCTATGTTATTTTACCAATCGTTTCAGGAGGAAATGTATACATTTCATTGGTGTGTGTAGGATATCTAGCAAAGTCATAATAATATACATGAGACCAATTTCAGAACTTGTAAAACAAACTACAAAGTATCAGAAGCATCGTCGTAAAAAGCTCCATATTTTAAAATGAGTGCTGTGCTTCGTTCCTTCCCATAGAAGTATGTTGATATTGCAAACATGAACATGATGAATTAAGGGTATGTGAAATTTTCATTTATAACGTTGCTTTGACTTGGTTATTATAAGTAAGTGACTTGGTAAGGCATATTAGGTTCTCGTGTGTATCTCATAGCCCTACTGAGGTATTGTTACACGGAATGGATCCGGCCGATTGACGATCGTTGATACAGCCGGCCGGTCGCGTAATATTATACGTAGAACACGCGATACGCAGGCTAGCGTTTCATATCTCGACACATACCTCTACATACGTCGATATACTACATCGGCGCAAGCGCAAAATGCGTGAAAACTCACTCTTAAAACTTATTGTTGTCATACTACTTAAGTATAACTGAAATTGTTATAAAATATTCTATCATAAGAAATAATGTTCTATAATATTTATTAACAACTTATGTCGAAATGAAAACAGTACTTTCTACATCGTCTTGACTCCAATAAAACGTATCTAACAAAGTGAGACTCACAAAAGGAAATTACATTCACTAAAATTAGCAGTTTCTATGCGGCTACTACCACTAGTTTACTGTAAGCTTTGTGCATTGACCCTGCTCTTTCACTTAGATAATCCAATCAGTACAGCCTGACTACACAACAGCGTACTTATTTAGAGTTGAACATTAATAAAGTGGCCCTAGACATTTACCATATCGTTCAAAAGCAATTACGTTACTGTTTTAAATTATAGTCAAAACTCAACATGATACTTTATAAAGAAACATAAATTACCGACATTTTTGCGAACGTTTTTAGTATCCAACTCAAACACATTACCGACAGAAGGTAGTCGGGCAACACGTAGAACAATAATTGATTGTATTGAGCCAAGCCGATACCTCAAAAATAATATCGATAAGTATGAAGAGCTAATATTAATTTTGCATCCCGGTTGCACTTATAAAATCGTATGCGAAGAAAAAGGAAAGAAACACGGACGGTGCTATCTGATATGCGTTTTCCTCTGAAGGTACGTGATTCAGTGTGTTTTTTTCGTGGGTGGAATTATTTGTAAGGCTTCGCTATGTGTTGCTCATTACTGTACAAGCGCGTATCCTGCCGGCAGCGACCGCAAATGCGAGACATTACAGCAAGAGCCACCTGAACTTTGAGATGGTTGCTCTTACATTTAATGTTTCATACGTGTTAAAACATGAGTTTTACAGAATGGTGCTACTATCGGTAATGGAGCGAAAGCTCTAGATTTGTAATGGTTGCGTACGTCTAAGATGATCATAACTGTTCCGTATATTATTTTAAATATTTTTACGCAGTTTGAAGTCTTCTTCTTGTGATGTCATGCTTGTATAAAATACAACGGCTGACCCCGATTTTACATGATTAAAGAGAACTTGTGCTAAGTTTGTGTAACAATGTGGGCGCTAAATCGGAACACAATACAGACAGAAGACTACGATACAATAAGAATACGATCAAAAAGCGAATCCCTACTGACTACTATTCGATGGACACATTGAAAGAAATATTACGAAACAAGGGGTACAAATTGGCGTAGGTAATTATTATCATAATTATAGATATAAAATCCGGTAAGTACAAAGAGTTTCACTCAACTCAACTCAACTCAAATCACGCGGAGACATCACTAGTAAGTAGAAACTTATAATGTTCCTATAGCTTTTACTAAAGAAAGTGTCTCTGTTGATCTTCATTTTCAAATGTACTTTACAAGATTTTAAATTGCGGGAATTAACTGTAACTGTACATAGGAAAATAGTAACGGATTTTACCTAGGGTAGTCAGAGTCAGTGGACACTCGAAATTAGATAAGTTATAGAGTTGTTTATCGGTAAAACGTCGATAGAATCACTCTACCTTCTTAGTTTAGAAGTTTTTGATCTTTCTGCATACCATGCTAGCGCAAAAACAGGTATTTTGGTATCGATAATTACCTACTTCAATTTTTTTAAATTCTTCTTTAAACTTTCGCGTTTTGTATACATTATAAATTTAAGACTAACGGGTCTTTTACGCGATTATTGAGATATATACATAACTCTTTATTACCCGACGTTTCGGCCCTGTTACAAGAGCCGTGGTCACGGGTGGACTGGCTTCAGCTCATCGTCGTCTTCGTGAAGTGCGGGTTTGTTCAACTACCCTCACTTCGTCGCCACTAACTACTGTGTTCGGAGAGCCACAACGGCATACCACACTGATAGTATCAGCAAGCGGGCGTTCGGTGAGGCGGCGAGTACATTTGCTGATCACCGGATTCCACGACGTAGATAGTCGATATCCATCTTCCCGGTTAAAGTTGGGATACTTTTTTATTTCGACGGCTTCCCGCACTATCCTGGAGTAATAGTGTCCGTCAGTGGATAGGACTTGTGGCTTGTGGAGTTCAATCCAGTGGTTGGGACCCGATTCCAACAAATGCTCGGCAATCGCAGACTTGTTTATTTGGCGGTTTTTTATAGCTGTCATGTGTTCTTTGACCCTCTCAGCGATGATAGTACGTTTGGTCTGTCCGATGTATGAACTACCACAGCTGCAGTCTACCTTATAAACTTTTAAATTCTATTCTGAAAGACATGTTATGAACCTGTTCCATAATATTATTTTATCAGAATTTTAAGGACAACCTGTTACTAACAAAACGAACTTCTTAAAGCTTAGAAGAATTACGTCACGGTAATAAAATAGGCAGTATTCTAGTTGATACATCAATCAATACATATACGATACAAATTCAATGGATAGTTATGATCCAAAAACCGTATAAGAACAATCGTCAGAAAAAAAGGGCTAATTATAAAATTGATGTACCTATCCATAATACTCGGCACGTACGTAGCTAACTATCCAGCTTGACCAGGAGCTGTGGTTTGTGGCCACCGAGCTTAATTCCAGCCACACCGCCCCGCCCACAGAACATTTTAATAGTTTTAATGATCAAGGAGCTTCAGTAGCCGTTCTATTATTAACTTTGATAGCTGATAAACATAGAACTGCCTCTTCGAATAATATTTTTTGTTGCGACAGCTAGTTACAAAATATTAGAAATGAAGACGTTATTGTATACGTGATTCATTTTTGAGGAAGTTTTAGGCTCGTGTGAGGTCAGATAGATCTTTGATTTTTCAAAATGGACGTCTTTGATTTAGCGATATTCATCAATTTCCGTTCCGTCTTCCATTCGAGTTTAATGAACGCCCGCAAGTTCTATTATTATTCTCAATTATTCCGGTTAAATTGTTTCCAAAAATCATGAAAATGTGAGATCCTATTTAAATTTCTTTCTCGTAAGTATAGGCTGTTCAAGAAAATTAAAACTACGGAATCCTTTCTACTAGAATTTTTAACACCTGAAATTAATGCTTCAGAGAAACAAACTCTTCAGTTTTAAAATACTTTAGTGTATACATATACGTATTAATTAGTAAGTCCGAAGTTAGTTTACGTTTTCTGTTCGGGTGGTAGCGATTATTATCACGTACTTAATCTCTAATAAAGTACAGTTTTTGAGTAATGATCTGATTGGGATTGTTCGTAGTTTTATTACACGAGTACGAACTAATATGAGTGTTACTAGAATATACAGCACTACGAGTACGTAGATAGGCGGCTAATCCATTCGCTTATTACATCCCACAGTAGCACACCGATTGAAACCGCAACCATTGGCCAATGATTTCTACAGCCCCATCGATCCATAGTTTCGTTATCAAATTTTCACACGGACCCTCGCTCTTGCACCAAGATTGACTTTATTTGAGTAAGTGTAACCGCAGCCGACTAACATTTGATAACCTACAGTGTTGACTCCACTTTACAATACATAGCTGTCTCGATACCCCTCTTAGATTGTGGCTGTAGTGAATTAAAGTATTGGAGTGTGAAACAGTGAAAAGTATCGGTATAATACGATAGGTTGTTGGTCAGTAGCCAATCACGGCTCCCGAGATATTGATCATCGAAATTGATCAATCAAATCGAAATTCTTACCGGAAATAAGGCGCGATGTAATATTACGTTGTGTTTTGAATTGATTGTTTTCAAAAATAGATTTTATATTACAAAATAACTGCGTAAAAGTGTGAAAAGTGAAGTAGTAGTGGTTTTGTAATCTTGGTTGATAGAACAATATAATAAATAAGACAGGCTATAGGTGCAAAATTGTGTGCATGTCATTAAACTAGTGAAAGTGTTAGGTAATTTAGGTACGTTGTTATTTTTCTTGACTTTGTTACACAATTACCTATTATTTTCTTTATTACTACACTAGTGGTCGCCCGCTCGAGGGGCTCGTGGTCTAGTGGTAACCGACAATGTTAACACATTGCAAAGGTTAAGCAACATCGACTCAGGCCGGTCTTAGGATGGGTGACCATTTCTTAAGACATTGAGACCCCTCCGTGCCTCGGAGAGCACGTTAAGCCGTCGGTCCCGGTTGTCATACTAACATCTATGGCAGTCGTTAGGGGTAGTTGGAGCCCTAAATCAAAAATCCGACCGGTCTAACTACAGAACTTCGATATCGCCCATGGGTTGTGAAGGTCAGATGGCAGACTTCTTCAGCTTCACGGAAAATATCGAAGTTCAGCCGAATCGCAGTTAGACTGGAAAGCCGACCCCAACTGAGTTGGGAAAAGGCTCGGTGAATGATGATAGTGGTCGCCCGCGTCGACTTCGTCAGCGTGGTAATTTGTTTTTTTCCCGTTCCCGTCGCGCCGCGTCATTTTTTTAACAATTCACACAATATCTTTATAAATTGTAGCCTATGTGTTATTCTGATGTATAAGCTATATTATTGTAAAGTTTCATTGAAATCCATTCAGTAGTTTTTACGTGAAAGAGAAACAAACATTCGTACATACATACATACTCACAAACTTTCGCGTTTATAATTTTAGTAGGATATCACATACATTTTTGATATTTACAATAAATAATTCTAACTCTATTATCCTTGAATAAGCTTTTTTTTCCGCGGCCGTTGCCGAGCGTCTCTGGTTATAAGCAGAACTATTTCCAGTGGCGCCCGGTGGACTTTGACCACCTCTGTGGTCTCTGCGGGGGTTGGGTCGGGATGAAAATCCCGCGTCGTTGGGGTTGGGTTTTATCCCGCGTCAGTGAGTGAATCTGGTTGCGTGCTATGGGGCAAAGGCCCCGCAGCACGCAACCCTTCTAGCCTGCTTCTGTAAGGACGACGGGTGGCGATCCCGCCGTCCTGAGGCCCCGATCATGGAGGTCGATGGTCTTGGGCGTAGTAGTGTCTGCGGCGCCCTCGCCGCTGACTACGGAACTCGGCGGGGAGGGTACGCTCCCTATCCCTCTCGGCCGCCTCCTTCGTGAGCACGACTTGCTCGCAGAAGGAAACGGCCGCGTTCCACCTACTCCCGCTGGAGACCATGGCTTGAAGCTTGGTCTCCAGCGAGAGTGTATCTACGCCCAGACCCACTACGAGGTCCCGGCGCTGACTTGTCCACGCTGAGCACTCCACCAACGTGTGGAGTGCGGTGTCGTCGTCGGAAATCTCGCAGTGTTGACACCGGGGTGTGACCTCACGACGGATGCGAAACAGATAGCTACCGACGCATCCATGCCCGGTAACGATCTGCGTCGCACGATACGTGAGGTCACCATGCTGCCTCTGCAGCCAATCGTCCATGATCGGTCTCACCGCCGCCGCCGCGATGATAGTGGTACCCCACTTGGGTTGCTCAAGTCGCACCCTCCATGACTCCATGAGATCCTGGCGGAGTTGGGACGCAGGCCTGTGGTCCAGCTCCAGCGCCTCCTTGCGCCATTGGAACAATGACGCAAGGGCTCTCGCTTCCAGGTCCCATGGAGGGGTCCCGGCTAGGAGACATGGCCCAATACGGGAGCCCCGTATTGGGCCATACTCCGCACGATCCCCAGGTACAGTCTCCTGCAGGTCCCTTTAGGTTGGGCATCACTCGCGAAAGCGCGACCGATGCCTGTGTCACCTTGGGGACCAAACTTCGGAAATGTGGTCCGAAGTTCCATCGGCTATCAAGTACGATCCCTAGATACTTCATCGAGGGCTTGATGCCGATGCTAACGCCTCCCACATTTTTGTTGAATAAGTTTGCTTTAATATTTTTCACATTTACTGCACTATATCAGTCTCACCTACGACTCACCCAGTGAAGTCAGAATTTTTTGCGCAAGTTTGTGTTAGTTAACTTTTACTAAATATAAATCGCAGTACGACTTTATATTATGCTATTTAGGTAGACAATGTTCCTATTGACTATAGTACGAGTATAATTACTAGGCAGCGCTGGAAGCTGTTGAAATTGATAGTATTTGACGTAGAAGTGATTACGCGGTGTGCAGCGCCAATAGCAGCCGTTAGTGAATGGACCGCCACTCTGATTACTTTAGACTCAAATGGTGATAGACAAGCGTTAGTGCAAACAACATTATCTACATAGAGGTGAATTACAGTAATGCCGAGAAAATGGTCCTTTGATAACTGTATCAAAGGACCATTTTCTACCGCTGGGTAGAAATAGAATCCCACGGCATGTAGCTGCGCTGCGTGTGTAAGAGTTCTTTTAGATTTATATTTAACAACAAATATCAGCCTGTATACTGTATTTAACTGATCAAATCGAATGATTACACCGCGATGTTCCTAAATAAATAAATATAATATTAATTTTATGCTTTGTATGTAATATGTATATAGAAAAAGTTATGTAAGTGCCTATATAACTTTATTATAGGTAATAATAGGAGTCTATCATTTTCCTAACTCTGTGCGTTACGATGCCGCCGCCTACGTAATGACATTGTACCGAAGCTTTTTTCTCGGGATCGCATTTGATGTTATTGTTATTATTTTTCTCTCTAACCTATCTTGAGGTTGATGACATTTGACTCGGCTAATACTAGAGGAATTAAGTCTATCTTTAAAGTGAGAAATTTTGGTAGGTATACCTTCAGCCATGCACTTTAAGCCGTAGGTACCATACTAGTATACATACATTCTATACTAGTAAGATAATATTCTTATATCTATGACCATACTTAGAACATCATTATTTTATTGCATTCAGTGATAAAATATCAACTGAGCTACACTTAAACTTGTTATTTTTATAGATTTCCAAAGAAGTAGGTAATAAGTTTTCGACAGCGTCCCTGATGTTTATAGGTAGAACAGAGAATAATAATAAGGTCGGTACATACTTGCGTAAAATCCCAATATTTAAATTATTAGGTTACTTACATGCGTCATGAACAATCTATAAAGCGACAAAATTTCCTGGAAGTTTAAATTTTAGATTAATTATAGTAATTTGATTTAATAAATTTATAAGGTAATAGAGCATCGTAACTATCAAAAACGGAATTCTACGTAAATTTACTCGTTAATTAGTTAAAATATATCACGTTGAGGAAAATTACTTGCACAGAATGCATGCCTACTTATTTATTTCAGTAATTAAACTTTAAATTAACACGTAGTCAAGGTCGGATTAAAATGGACTAAAAACCAACAGGGTTTTCTGACAACTGCTCAAACAGGCTTTGGGCAGGCAATGATTCTACCCGGCCGGGCGCCACTGGAAATACCTTCTGCGTGCGTACCAGAGACGCCAGGCAACGGACGTGGGAGCGCCCGCACCTTGGGCCGCGGAATTAAAAAAAAAGGCAATGATTTAGATCTTCGGGCATAAATCATCTTGTGTTTTGAAGGGGAAACTGGCTGTCAATAATACCCTATCATAACTTACTTGTCAAGTACGTACACAGGTACCAAGCTCTTTGTCATTTCGATTTTAACTTATTGTTACTTAAAATTAAAATATTAAATTTTAATCAGCGTTATACCACCCAGGTGCACCCAGGTGCATAAAGTGGAATAAATCATATTTTTAATTGGAAAGATTGTAAATAGTACGAACATAAACTTGTTGCAAAGACAGATACGGTTAATCATAACTGCATTACGTCACCGACGAATTTCCAATAACGTAAACACAGTTTCAGCACGTGTTGGCCTCGCAAGGTGTTCCATCAGGCCATATAATTGGCATGTTCCGATTGTACCTCTCGACCCTGCACACTGTCTAGGTATATGTCATCATGGGTGACCGCACAGTTTGTAAACCCTCCCGGCGAAACTGTTGTGTTTGGGTTAGAGCTTCTTTCAATAAATATTGTATTTTGAATGTTTGACTTTTATCCAATACTGGATTTGACACTAATATCACGCTAATATGACTCCTAAATATGAGATAAGTACTAGCTGATTGCCACGGTTCCGCTCGTGTGATATAGTTCCCGAACACATTTTTGGCATAAAAAGTATATTATGTTACTCAGGGATAATGTAGCTAAGTTCATATCAGAAAAAGAATTTTCAAAAAGGAGCCTCTTCAACTCAAAACAACATACATACAAACAAAAATCTTTCCTCTTTACAATATTAGTATAGATTGATTTTTTCTAGATTTGAGAACTTTTACGTCCGCAAATAGATAGTTTTGGAGATTAATTTGACGAGAAAGATCGCAGAAAAGAAATAATCAAAACACTAAACTCGTATTATACGTGTTTTGGTGGGTAGAATGATTAGATCTGCAACGAGCATTTGAGTTGACATGGGCTGTCGGCACCAGCTAATAACGTGCGTAATAGCAACTCGTCATTAGATGGCGCGCGCGCAGATTGCCACGCAGCTCTGATGAAACCCGCTGGGATTGCCTTGTAAACGCCTCAGAGCTGACATGAATATGGAATGTGTAGACATGCCATTTATTAATACATTATAAAATAAACTCACTTGTACTCCACAATTTTTTTTTAATTCCAAAAGTTGTGGAGAATATTTACAAATGAGTTTATTTCATAATACATGCCTATAAATATTGGATGGAACCAGGCGTTACTCGGCGAAAATCCATGACAAAGCAATGGTAAGTAAAATATTTAAAAAAAAACACTTTAAACTTATTTTAAATTTCTTAATAGCACTATTTTTCGCAGGATTAAAAAGACAACAAAACGTCGACAATTGTTTCGCCTCTAAACGAAGCATTATCAAGACTGTCTCAGAGAGAACAGCTGTTCTCTCTGAGACAGTCTAGTAGTCTAGTGCTATTAAGAAATTTAAAATAAGTTTAAAGTGTTTTTTTTTTTAATATTTTACTTACCATTGCTTTGACATGCCTATAATGTTTCACCAAGTGCCGACAATCGGAATCATAAATTGTATGACATTTGTTTTAACAGATTTAACGAATGGAATAGTGTTATAATTTAATCTTTGGGAAAATATTTCTTATTGTGCCAACAAAATAAGATCTATAGATATAGATTGCGTTGTTTATGATTTTTCCCATTTTTAGGAAGTTATTTTCATTGAATTGCACAAAAAAAAAAACATTTTGTAAGATCTTTTTCAAGGTTAATACTTTTACTGTCTTATTTTATAATCTACCTATGAGTAGTCTGTGTTTATAAGCTTCGGCGACCCTTATTTTAGCATCAATACCATGCTATTAACGGCCATGAAGTGATAGTAAACTGCTAATATAAACCTATCGGCGACCAGGACCACGACATGGATAATGGTATCTCATAATAATATCTACTTTTCAAGATATATGCATTGGATATACTTAAATAAAATATTATAAAGTCTAAACCTATTGTATGCTACGTGTCTTAAATACAGTTAAACATGAAATAGCATTAGAAAAAAAAACCGGATTTAAGATTTTGTAACTTTTTTTTTAATTTGGCGGCCCAAGGCCGTCTCTGATACGCACACAGAAGCGAGTGGCGCCCGGCGAATTTTTGTAGCTTACAAAAATTCCTAAATAATGGTAGCAGCAATTTAAGTTTGCTTTCATAGAATTCAATTATGGTACAATTTCGGAAGCAATTAATTCAAAATGCCAAATTATAGTTTCGCGTAACGAAAGGATAAACGAATTCAAAAAAAGTCAATTTGTAATTTTATTTTTTGTGGCACGTCTATTAGATACGGTGGTCTATGGGAGTTGTCGGCAAATAAGGCGGCAGTCAGTTAGAGGTTCGTGATTCTGAGAGCTGCTGTAATGAGCGGCGCGGATATTAATAAATTTAACACAGACTCCAGGACACTTTACAGTTATTTAGGGCATAATTTATGTTAAGAAAATTAGTACTATCTTTCCGCCAGTTGCTTAGATTATCACTCTATATTATAAAACAAAGTCCTCCGTTACGTCTGTCTGTCTGTTCGCGATAAACTCAAAAACTTCTCCACTGATTTTCATGCTGTTATCGAGGAAGGTTCTTTAGGCTATAATACTATTTCGCGCGTGCAAAGCCACGGCGCGCTAGTATTTTATAATTTGCAGCATTTTATACTCATTAGGCTTACTTAAATTATTTTTAATATAGTTATCTATCAGAATCTAATATTGAATGATATGATGTAATGCTACTTTGTAATTAAGTAATCATACTACAACTAATTTATAAGTTTAAATGCCATTAACAAATAGCGAAATAACGATTTCAAGTTTGTGGCTTATTTTATTATCATCGAAAATGCAAAAATTTTATGACCTACTTACATAAAAACCACAGCTATTTCTCCAAAGAGATAAGCAGAGGTATAAAATCGCCCAACTTTCGATAGTAACTTTGTTAGTCTCACATAATAGGAAATAAGCATATTGCCGCTAACCGCGCTGTTTTATATGTTATCAGAACCTTAAGTTGATCAGCCGCTGCACCACTTGTGTTAGCTTGGATCATTAGTTTAGTAGGTGCTACAATCGAATTAAACCATTAACATCGTTTTCAATGAATAAGAAATTAACATACCTCCAGAAGAGAAATTCGCATTGGGTTTGTAATCCCGTTCCTCGTGCTGCAGAGGCCTGATACTTCTCACAGGTGATCCTTTGTAATCGAATTCACGAAGAGCTAGGGATGCACTATCAGATAAAATCGGACGTTGAAGGCCAAACCTACTTATATGATGCGTTGATACATTTGTACCTGTGAAAGAGCAAAAAGCAAAGTTTTAATAAGTCACTTCAAATAATGTTATTTACCCCCCAAGCACATAAGGTTCCTGTTTACGTACTCCATAAAGTAGGCAAAATATGGGTCTTTTACAATGGCAGCAAAACCAGTCAAAAATTACTTTTATTTTTTCATATAAAAATTATTCAATTTAATTTTCTTACTAAAAAACATTGGTTTCCGGTACACATCTTCAATTAAATTGCAATGTGTCAATCACCTTGTTACATAAATTGTTTTTTTTATATCTTTGGGTTTTGAAATTGGCCGATCTTTTGTCGGTTCGAAGCCATTATTTGAAAAGGTACCGCCCCAATTATGCTGGACCTTGTTGTGTTTTCGAAAAAAAAAATAGATAATTAGTTTATGAGTTTATACAATGCAACTATTGGAGTCCTTGTAAACATAATAAATTTGGTTAATAATTATTTGTTATACATTATGGTACATAGGGGTGGGAGACAGCTACAATTTAGTCGAATATATCGACTATCTTTTTAGAAGGTACTTCATATGTATCGATACATTAATGAAATTATACCTTAAAGATGCTGGATCTTAATTATAGTACTGGCAGGTAAGTGTACTTACACATAAAATATTAAGTACAGTACAGTAAAGGTAAGTAAATTTACAGGACACGGAAATCTAAAACACGTGTATTATTATTGTAGTACTAAACACTTGTTTTTCATCATATATTATTTTAAAGTAGGATCATTAGATATTATGACCACGTCATATTAAATGTGGACCATACTTGAAGAGGACTTACTTTGTAACCTAATACTTTTATTATTGAAAGACCAATGTTACAAATTTTAATATTTGTGGAATGAATAAATATTCAGGACACTAACACACATTAAAAGAACTTATGATATTAACAGAAAGCGGTCTGTGTTTTGAAAGATCCTTATGCATAACGCGTACTATAAGCATAATTTTATAAACTACTAGCTGATCGACGCAGCTCCGCCCGCGTGATTTAGTTTACTCGTTCCCGGTTCCCGTGGGAACACATTACCGGGATAAAAAGTAGCATATGTTACTCAGGGTGAATGTAGCTTTCCAATGGTGAAAGAATTTTTGAAATCAGCTCAGTAGTTTTTAAGTTTATTCATTACAAACATACACATCTTTCCTCTTTATAATAGTAGTCTACTCGTATATATAGACTAATAAAGATGGTATCAAAATAAAATATTTCAGTTTATCGATAGTCGATAGTCTATTTAATGACGAGTGGGTACAACAAAATTAGCGAGGGTCAACTACGAAGCGGCTTACGCCTGCCCATCTACAATTTAAGTCTATTAACTAAAACTTTTAAGTCCCGTTGCATGAGATATCTTCCTTTCTTGTTACACAGAGTTTTGGGGCTTATTCGTTAAGTACTAGCCTTTGCCGACGACTCTTTGCTTTGTTTGATATTTTCTGTGTTGTAAATTGGATTTTCGGCAGTTGATAAAGATCTGTTGGTAATGAATTAAAGGGATGCTAACTATTGTTTAATTGTGGAGTGGACGCTTGTTTGTAGTATAGAGTTAAATAAATTATATTGTATCTAAATACATCAGATGTAGATCATTTAATTTTTAATTTGCGGAAACTACGCATCATTTAAGTTTGCAGCATTTTGTATCGCAATAGGAACCCTTAGTAGATTTGACCCTTAGTAGATTATGAATGTGGAAAATTTTGTTTTTATTTATTTTATTTTTTTATATTTTTTACAATAAGCACACAAACGGCATAATTACCCATAACCCTACAAACTAATACCCAATAGAAGACTCAAAGTAATTACACAATTTACAGGCATGCATGACATTGGAATTAGTTTTGACTACAACTTTACAGTTTCAATGTTATTATTACACACTTAGTAGGCGTATGTCACTCGCCTTACTATCGCAAAAAATACGTGTCGTCAGCGACTACTTGAAGTTGTACGTCAGTAAGGGTTGTCTCTTGTTTGTGATACGGCATTGACCATAGAGTTGATATTGAGGCATTAACGTTATAATTATTTACTTCTACTTTCCTGACAACCCTAATGTTCAAATTATGTTCTCTTTAAACAAAAGAATGTGCTTTAATTAACGTCGGAGTGCAAGTTCTGTATGTAAGTACTATTCCCTATTCTGTGGTAGTACTTATTCTTTAATTTATTTTACTTTACTGATTGATATTGCATCAAAATCACTATGGGTAATACGTATCCAAGTTACATGAATTCTTGCATTACTGCCCCGGTAAAATTTAGTTTATTAAGGTTATTACTTAGGTGTGTACTTCTAGGCTATGTGTAAGGAACAGTATTCGAATTGTTACACTAGATTTGATATTTACATTATGAAAAGGCATTGAATAAATTCATCATTAAGCATAATACGAAATGAAAATGAATACAACATGTCCTTGAGTAGGTAGACTGGCATAGCGCGACATGCCGGCTGCAGGGCCAAGCACAAAAGTCCACACAGTTGCTGAGTGCGTGAGTGCACCTTATTACTGACATAATTTCACTATTGTTTGCCGTCAGCTTCACCCCATATGGTGTAATGTAACGTGTTTTTTTGAGCAAGCCAATTTCGTCAATATATACCTGAAGTTTTGAACTTCTTTTAAGACTCCTTAGTTTCGCGTGACTGGCAACCGGAAAACGATATTTTATTATATTAATTAGTAAATTATTTGTGGGTTGGCTACCAATAGCTGCAGTTCTTAAATGTTTCATTGAAGAAGACGTACCCATGTCAGCATTTAATTAATTCATAATAGATTAGTTTTAATATACTTAGGTAGATAAATATATGAGACAATAAGGTAAAAAGTAAAAAAAAATAATGCATTAGGGTTTACCCTTTACTTTTTAAGGTTCCGTAGTAAAATTGTCGGAACCCTTATAGTTTCGTCATGTCCGTCCGTCTGTCCGTCCGTCCTCGGTGTTCCTCCCAAACGGTTAGTGCTAGAAATATGAAACTTTGCATGGATATGTACATTTATCATTTACTACGCCGACAATTCAGAAAAAAAATTTTTTTTGAGGTAAGTACCTCCCCTACACGTAAAGTGGGGATGACATATTTTATTTGCGTCTACTCCATTGTGTGGGGTATCATAAGATAGATAGGTCTTTTAAACACATTGAGAGGTTGCTTAGATGATTTTTTTTATTATAGTATCCGTTTGCGAGATATTTAGCTCTGAAGAGCAAGTTTTTGCGAAAACAGGGCGTCCCCCAATTCTATAGGATTTTCAACTTAAGTTTTAAATGAGAATTAAGGAAGCCAGAATTTGTAATCATCAATTTTCTATACGAAGAGGACAGTTGTAGTTGTCGTGACATGTTTTGATTTGGTTCATTATTCGGAACTTTAGATGTCGATATCGGTAATACCATCTACTTATGCCCAGACTAATTAAATCTGGAATAGGAAATCTAGACTAGGGATTGACGAATTTGAGGCCGGCAATTGGGCTCTGTAGCGATTCATTAATTATTATCTAATTTCCGGTTGCACACGGGAAACAGGAGATATAGGCCATATTTTAATAGACGTGAGGCTTCTGCTGAGTGCACCGGATACTATCAGTCGGGGGGTTGGATCATATTCAGTTTTGTTCAGTAATGATTTTCAGCCATTCAGAGTTTTAGGCTGCTGTTATTCGCAGTTACATTTGTTTCACAACCAACACAAACCTAAATTGATGTCATAGACCTTATCGATAACGGTTAACCTCACTATGAATACAGGCATAAGGGTTGGTTAGAACATGACAGTACACATGCTATCCAATGTTGATCTCTGTCTGATATTTACATATTACAAATACAATACTCACATTCTAAAGAGGAAATATTTTTTTGTGTAACAAACATTTTTAAAGCTACTGAACCAATTTTGGACTACGTATTAAATAAAATATATGTTAGAACAATTCACACAACGCCATCTAGTCTCAAACTAAGCAGAGCTTGTGATATAAGTACTAGATAAACTGATATAAATACTTATATACATTTTTTTTGTAAATACATACATAGGAAACATCCAGACTTCGGTACAAACGTATCTATCTTCACATAAAGTTTGCCCTGACCGGGAATCGAACCCGAGACTCTGGCGTCGAAAGCGGATGCACTACCGACCACGCCACCGAAGCAGTATATTAAAATTAAATTTATCAGGAGAGTGTTCTAGTTTGTATATAGGTAAGTGTACCTGCTTTATTTATATCTTTCAGTAGGTATATTGTACCGTTAAAATCTAATAGGTATGGCGATTATTATGAATATACTATTAAGCTTAAAACACACTGGTCCTTCATATACGACGTATGCCATGCGACGTGGGAAACAGCGACACACTGGTCCTGCGTCTTACGACGTCTGACGTTTACACTTTTACGCGCTATAACACTTTAAACGTGTGTGACAGCGTCATATGCGTGGGATAGCTTGGGAACACGCGAATCTGGCGCGGTGATGCGTAAGACAGCGTGGTGAATGACCATACAAATTACCATACAAATTGTACCTATAGGCCAGATCCTGTTCAGATGTCATAATGCGTGGTGCACGTCGCATGTGAAGGATGAATTTGACCGTCCCTTCAATCGGTTGTTTACCTTCTGCGTATTAGCACAAATATAAGAATACTTGGTATGGTACAATCAGTTCTCCTTTCCATATCACAACTTATCATAATTCACCTACTGTTATGTAATAATTTACCGCACAAAAATCAAACTTCAACCACGACCTTCAAAATCGACAACCATACAAACTACTGAACAATAGTGTAGGTGAAGATAAAACGTACGATGGACATGTTAACATCGCGAGTATCGTGGGAAGAAATTTGTTATCAACCAATTGCGATATCTCGGTCGACCACCGCATCATACATTTATATAAAATACACGATAATAATAGAAACAGTTCATATAAATAATATATATATTTTAATTGTTTATGCCCCTGATGCGGTTTTCGTCCCGGTACGTTGAAATAACAAATTGGAAACACGGCATGGTTCATTAAATATATTTCCATATTAAGTTTTTAATTATTTTTTGTTTGTTGGAGTAAATAGGTATATTGATAATAATTAAGTAATAATTTTATATTGGATATTTTACTTCGAAATGATTATTCGAGGGGCTGGGGGGCATCGCAGCTTAGAAGGCATTGGAAGTTCGAGACGAGACCTTTTTCGAGAAGTGGGATTTAGTACACACGGTGATCCAAGAAGCAATTACAATTAAATATTTTATTTTATAGTGTTATATTTGGAATATTTCATTAGAAGCAGTAAAGTACTTGTGTACAATCCCCGAACAATATTGACGAGCTGTGGTTAGTTACTTTACACCAGTGATAGTGCATGTAATACTCTGAGATGTCAATGATAAAAACAAAGTAATAAAATTTAATTTTGGAACAAAAAAGTCGGCTTCTCAAAATGGAACCACATAATTAAGCACTAGCTTTCTATTAAAAAAAAATTCAAACCCAGTCGCAAGTTAGAGAAAACATTAAAAAAAACTGACAGCCAAAATATTATGTAGAAACCTCTTTCGTTTTTTAAGTCCTAACCGATTAGTAATTATAATATTTTGTATTGTAATTGTCTTTTAAATTGTAACTGTTTTGATCAGACCTGGCGCTATTTTGGCGAGTTTGAACTCATGGGCGACGAAGGGGCCGTTGCGTGCATCGTCGCGTTAATATTGGTATGGTAATATGAAAGGTGAAAGGAAATACTTACTTGTTTTAGAGCGAGGCTCCCGGGGACCATCGACTGTGACTTTGATGGCTTTTTGGTATGTTGTTACTTGAACTGGAGTGGTTGATATCGTGATAGTCAATGAGAAGCTTTTTCCTGTAACAACACAAAGCTATTCGATAAAATCATGATGAAAAATGTAATAAGTGAAATCTCCTGTAAATGAAAATACACGTCAAAAATTGACACAACAACCGACTTCAAATTACCGAAATGGGACCAAATAATTGGCGGAATGGGACCAAATTACCACTTCGAAAGTAGTAGCTCACATTTAAAACAAAAAAATCGAAATCGGTTCACCCAGTCCAGAGATATGAGGTAACAAACATAAAAAAATTATGATAAAAAAAACAGTCGAATTGAGAACCTCCTCCTTTTTTGAAAATTGGTTGAAAAACGACACCCTGAGTCACACACTGACTTGTTATCAGTTTATTAAGTCCTTATTAAAGCATTCCTCCTAAGATGGGAGTAGCGGCTGGTTCAAGTCTAGCCCAAAAATTACAGTGAAATCTCATTTAAATTGTGTAACGTGGTAAATTTTAACATAATTAATATGGGTATGTGTGAATAATATTGAAATATGAATCAATTTATCAGTCTCCACATTACCTAGTTGATAATATAATCGTTTGAATCCAATATACTTGTGTGAGAATGAACCTAACTGGAGTAGACCGCGATGGGTGGAAAATAGCGAGCTTTTTGGGCATCCGATTTGCGGTCAACAGTAATGAATGCACCGATAAATACCGAATAAAATTACAGTTAAAATGAGTGGATTAACATGTCTAATGCAGATAATTCGTGTGCAGTGCACTACATTCGCAATAATTACTGAATTCGTGTTCTGTTTATTAGATTAGTAACGTAAGGGTGTGTCGATGACATTCAAATTTTTTATTATCATTAAAAAAAATCGTATCTACTGCTTAATATAATTATATTCACTGTTAAAGTCATCTCCTAGAAACTGTAGTCTACTGGTGCTAATACTCTACGAAATTTTTAAACAACGTAGATAAATAAAAAAAAGTATAACAGATTACAATACTACCTAAGCAGAGCTTATTGTGCTATGAGAACTATATAAATAACTGGCACGGATTAGGTACATACGAGTATTATTTACTTTTACACCAATATAACAGGAGATTACGGTTTGAAGAATGAGCCGCTGTGGGGTTATGGAGTCTAGAGCTCGCTGCCAATGGCACTGCTGACAACCGTCTAAAGTCTAAACAATTAAGTTTGGTCAGCTGATATTGTGGAAGAATTGCGAATCGTTGAATATTCTAAGTGCCTTTATTTCTTTGTGTTTCTTGTGTGTTTTCAAGTCCAATTCTTGTATGTTTATGAGTATTTCACATTACGCCAGAAAAAGTTAAAATCTGTTTGTTAAACCCATAGGCATAGACATAATATTGTGGCAGCGATGATAAGACTGTAATAACATTATTTTCAACTTCCCGTTATTTCCAGTTAAGACATGTTCAGCGTCAAATAATGATTTTACATCAAAATAATATGATTAATTGTTTTCATTTATTCATAGTTTACGTTACTATGTGTCATTTTAATACCTAATGTACTGACGCAAAGTCTGTCAAATGCGTCAAAGGCTAATTGACTCATTTAAACAACTAGTCAAATGGAAATTACATTATATTTAGGTACTACAACTAGTAGTTCGCCCCAACTATGCACGGGTGGAATACCGTTTTTTGCCATTTAACATTAAACACATTTCATGGGATTTTGCTCCCATTTCCTAATAAATAAAAAACATACATAGATTTTTTATTTAATTATGAATTACATACATTGCGCCTATATCGTAGAGACAGACTAGACAGACATATACTTATCACGCCTGTATCCCGGAAGGGGTAGGCATAGGTGCACATCACAACCCCACTTTGCCAGTAATTTCACAGTCCCACGTATAACGGCAAGCCTATTGCAGTTACCGAGCGCTATAAGAACATTCAAAACCACTCTGCAATTTAAACCAAATTCCCACTGACCTGAATTTCAAAAGTGTTACCTTGTCATCATTCACCGAGCCTTTTCCCAACTCAGTTAGGGTCGGCTTTCCAGTCTTACTGCGATTCGGCTGAACATCAATATTTTCCGTGAAGCGACTGCCATCTGACCTCCACAACCCATCGGCGATATCGATGTTCTGTAGTGAGACCGGTCGGATTTTTGATTTAGGGCTCCAACTACCCCTAACGACTGCCATAGATGTTTGTATGACAACCGGGACCGACGGCTTAACGTGCTCTCCGAGGCACGGAGGGGTCTCAGTGTCTTAAGAAATGGTCACCTATCCTAAGACCGGCTCTAGCTCGGTGGTTCAAGTCTACCCTAATGACTATAATTTTTGTGATTCATATTACGTATAATATTTTTCAAGTTTTGTTGTTGAGATCCCGAAATTGTTGTTTAACAAAATGGGAATTATGCATAAATACGGAACCAAATCATCATAAAACATTGCCCGCTAAGCTTAAGGCGTGGCATGAACGAGGTGAAATATTGCTTCTAAAGTTGCTATTAAAGTTAATGCATTCCACATGATCACTCATCAACAGTTTAGGACCTAACACAATACGAGTAAAGTCGTAAAACATAACATTGTATCACAACGACCATTTCCAGAAGGTGTTGAGAGAGGTGCGTGAAATATTCAATTACTCTGCGCGGGCGCAGGTGGGCCGCAGGGGTGCTGGGGAAGAAAATTGCCACCATCTTGATTTACGATGAAGCGTAAATCCTGAGTGACATTTGTGAGTGGCGCGTCGCATCTTATATACAGGACTATGGCATGATTTTCTCAGAAATATTCTGCGGCTTTTGTATACATCACTTCGCAAATGTAACAAACTCATAACAGTTTAGTTTTGGGAAAGCAATGTATTGCTAACAATATTTATCGTCGTTACATCGACTTCAACGTTCTCAATATTGTAATGATCACCTCATGTAGGTACATAAAATATAAAATGTTATGGGCTTGTCGGGTCATGTGAAGCTCTATCTTGTAAAAGCTTTCACATCCTTCAGTACATAAAATGCACTTTACACCATAAACTTACAACATTGGTTACTATAATAATACTAGTTACCTACGCTATTACCCAAATATATATAAATTGGGTACCTACATACATATTTCTTTCTTTATTCTTCTTTCTTACACACCCACACTCTGCCAGTAATTTTGTTGGTCCCACGTAATAGGGGGCAGGCCTGTTGCCGTCAATAGCCCTGCATTTGGAGCATTAGCAAGTAAGTAATACATACATAGACATTGCTGACCTCCGTTACATATTAAATTCTAGAGAACTTCCCTAAGTTTGGTGTTTGAACTCAACATAACGTTTGAATAGATCTGAGGTTATACGATGATGACCGCACAAAATGATTTGGTCACACTGGTCACGGCGTTTACGTGCGTCGGTAACTCAGTCCATTCCTAATTATCTGTTCAATTTAAATGACAACCTACTCTCTCTTTCGACATAGCACATTACGAATATTACGATCAAATTACTTATGTCGAAATGTCAGAAATAGTTTGTAGTTCTTCAAGTCGTTAGAATTACTCTGATTAACAACCATTAGAACTAAATTGTATGAAAAATTCTAAATTTAAATGACTGAGGAAGAGTAAAGTAATTTCTTCGGTAGACTAATGAAAGCAAATTCGAAGGCCAATGCCCTCATACTATGGCTATTTAGAGCTCATACGGGTAGGCACAATACATCGTGGGAATAAAACAACAGCAAAATATTATGACAACGTATCTATCCTAGATATTATAAAAAAAAACGACCAAGAACGAATCAGACTCGCGCACAAAGGGATCCGCACCAAAACGGCAAAAAATCAAGTTTGTTGTATGGGAGAACCCTTAAATATTAATTATATTATATTATTGTTATAGAGGCAACACAAATACATCATCTGTGAAAAGTTTCAACGCACAGTTCATGAGATACAGCCCAAGACAGACGGACGGACGGACAGCGAAGTCTCAGTAATAGGGTTCTTGTTTTACCCTTTGGGTACGGAACCCTGAAAACTATTGAACCAGGTGACAAAAAGAGTTTACTGGACGGAGACATGCCACCGAACCGCCGGTCATATCTAATCACATCGCATTATTGATGCACTGTTTAGAAGACCCTGTCACAACTATTCATATAAAGTGGTGTAGAGTTACATTTTTAATCTTTATATATATAATTCTACTGTACGTGTGTATGTAATTGAACTCCTCCTAAACGGCTGTACCGATGTTGATGAAATTTTTTGTGTGTGTTCAAGGGGATTCGAGAATGGTTTAGATTCACAATTTGGTTCTTTTTTTTTTTTTTAGCGTTTAGAAGGAGTTCAATTACAACGTCTGTCGGGTTTGCAGGACAACGTCTGTCGGGTCCGCTAGTTGGATATATTAATCTACAAGGACAAAATGCTTTGAAACTTTTGCTAGGCAAACTATCTTCTACCATCTAAGCTAGTGGCCCACCTTGTATTATATTACCAGAAAACTACACATCGTTTTACCCAAAAAAGTCAAAATCCTACTTAATTATGCAACTACTAGCTTTGTTACAGTTATTTATTTATAACTAAAAATTTTATTTATAACTAAACTGTTCCAGATAATTGAGCTAGAGTTCACAGAATAGGTAAATAGGTAGGTACATATTTAGTTGCTCGGACTGCAGAGGTTGTTGGTATTACATCAGTAGGTAGGTACATAATGCATCTCTGGCCAGTCATAGTGTTGATGGTCTGTTAAATGATCTTTGTGATTTTACGCCCTCGAACATTGTAGGTGCACGAGGGCCGGTAATGGCAGCGGGCTGCGCCATCTCAACTGACACAATGGAACACTAAAGTGCGAATGTCGTTTACAGCCCGCTGCGGTTTGGAAATTAAAATCCAACTTGCTGATCTGACTTTGAGATGAAAGTGTTATACCGTGTATACCTACTCTAGTCATAGCAATTCACTAGAGTTATATCTAAAAATCTATCAGAAGTAAAATCTTAGAAGAGTCTATCCTGTCGCAAGATCCTGTTGGGCTGTTGACGTAACGGAACACCATTGAATTCATGTGACTTGATTATTGACATGATTAAATCCATGAATTAGACTTCCTATCCCAAAGAAAAATAGGAATCCATGTCTGGATGTTCTTTCACTCAAATCCTACTGAATAGATTTTAATAAAACTTGGCAGATCAGTTGCTGAATGCTTCCGTAGGAATTGGAGACATGAAGACTATTCCAGTCGGGTGTGGAAACACTGGCTGCCACAGCCGACTACAACTCTCAATTAGGTAGATAGGTGCTTCTATCTAAGGTTATTTTTTACGCAGATTGCTGAAAAATTAGCTCTTAATAGAGATGACAGTAATAAGTTAACGGCAAACGCGAGTTTTCACATTCGTGATTTAGAAAATGCGCATTTCTTCACCGCAAGCGATTACTTTGTTCATGAAGATATCTCCGTGGAACGGGGCCTTAATCGCGTGATCGCTTAGCCTTTTATTCCATTATCTGCGTACCGTATTTTGACACTATATTTTGTCTGAATCATGGAGACAAAAACTACCTATCTATATTTCTCCTATGGCCTGAATTAAGTGTAAGAGATTCTAATAGGCGTCATTTCCATGTTCAAGTTTCTTACGTTATAATAACATGACATCTTTCAACAAATTTTCACGTTAGATCTTTTCTATATATAGTAAGCTAAAGAGAGTGAGTTCATACTAATGAGTAAGAAGGTGGTTGTATAATTTATTGATTGTAAATTGGTACTTGGTTATCAAAACTGCTTCACTCTTTTTGCCACGTAAAGAAGCAAAAAGACATGATTACTTTTACCACGGTGTTGATGCTGATTTCAAATGACTTAATAGATATACCTGTTTATTCAATTAAGTACCTACCTACTTAAAAATTATATATCATTATATTATGATTCGTAATTTTGGTAGCTTCTGTTTGTAAAGAACCTTGGAATTTACCAAAGATTAACAATTATAGATGACTGATCGATTAACTTCGATGAAAAGGTAATAATCAATTCACAGGTTGTTAACTACACCGATCTTTTATAGCGCGAAAAACGACTTTATTTCCGACCGTAATAAGATAAGATTCCGACAAGATAAGATTCTTAATTAGGTACGTATGTTTGAACTCGTAAACGTCAGTCATTGTATAACCGATGAACAGGTACGAGTACCTACAACTTTTTACCGAGTAGTTAATTAGTGGTGATGTCTTGGTTACAAAACCACAATTTCTTTTACTTTACTACTGACACCGTAACCTACTAGATTTAGCACAATCATGACATGGATTTATAACAATATTAGCTCATGATATCGGATTAGTAGTAGAAGATACAATAGTTTTCTACTTTATCTATTCCCACGGGAACACATTCCCTTACCACAACCCTAGGAAGTGTTTGTCGATAACTACAATGCAGTAAATTAATAATAAAAAAAATATTTATTTTATTTTGTTTTAATAAGTATTGGATTTTATAGCGGCAAGACAAAAACATTGTCTGTGAAAATTTCAACTCTCTAATATCACGGTTCATGAGATACAGTCTGGTGACGGACGGACAGGGGAGTCTTAGTAATAGGGTTCCGTTTTACCTTTTAGGTACGGAACCCGAATTCTGCGATATCATTTGTTATAGGCGAACTCTTCCTATGCCACGCTCATAAAGCTGGACTAAGCCAACTTCCGGTGTCGAACAGTAAACAACACGTACTTTTGCCTACATACAAAAATCAAAAACAGTGTAAAAATATATTTGTTTACCGTGCCTAACAGTTAATATTATTAAGTGTTTCAGTACGCATCCTCTTACAATACTTTCGCTAGACAGAAAAACAAAAACAAGAAGATCCACCAAAATTACAGCGAGTTCAGAGGTTAGAATTTGCCATAAATATTTCTTCGAGTGACAGCTGACAATCAGTTTTACCAACATATCGAATCAAACTTGTTGGCAAGATCAAGAAAAGTGCGTTCAGAAACTATAACTCAGTGATACCAGTAAACTCAACCAGACTACCATTTGGAAATAAATTTCTACCAAAAATGAACAACGATATGGAACTACTACTTACTAAAATAAAAGAACAAATGGCTATACAAACAGAAAATATCACCAACTCCGTCACTAAAAAAGTCTCCGAAAATATCGATGACAAATTGAAAGCAATTTTGGAAGAGAATAAAAACTTGAAGACGGAAGTGAAAGTCCTGCAGGAAAAAATTAAGTACATGGAGAATGAAAAACGAAGGAATAACTTATTAGTATTTGGGGCAAAAGAAAATCAACAGGAAAATCTGATAGACGGAGTGAAGAAAATAATAGAAACTCAAACTAAGGTAACTCTAGCTAAGGTAGAAAAATACGAAATCAATAAAGCTCATAGACTAGGAGCCGAGGCGAAAAAACACGGCCAATCCTAGTAAGCTTCACCACAACTTGGAAAAGAGATGAAGTTATGAAGAAAAACAAACGAATTACCACTGACATCTACACCGTGAGGAAGAACGACTATTACCCTCCAACTACCTCACCACCTGCACAAAACTATAAACACTTCCTCAAGCCGGCTAGTCACCGTGAGGAAGAACGACTATTACCCTACAACTACCTCACCACCTGCACAAAAACTGGAAAAGAAACACATACACATAGCAACCTACAATACCCTAACATTAAGAACGGACGAGGCATTGCTGGAACTAACGACAGCACTCAAAAATATAAAATGGTCAATTATTGGACTAAGCGAAGTCTTGGAAGGCTTGGAGAGAAAATTGAAGATCATAACGAATTCATACTTTACCATAAAGGTGAAACACCGGGAAAGTATGGCGTAGGCTTCTTAATAAAAAAATACCTGAAAAATCAAATTGAAGAAATAATAGGTATATCAGAACGCATTGCCATACTAAACATAAGTTTCCCCTCTCATGAGGAGAAATGGTCAGTAGTACAGATTTACTCTCCGACAGAACAATCAAGTACCACAGATATAGAGTCATTCTACACTAAGCTGAACAACGCCATTCAAGAACATACTTATAAGAACCTCATAGTTATTTGGAGACTTCAACGCACAGATCGGAGAAAGACGACACGGAGAAGAAAGACTACTGGCCCTATACTGCGAAGGAAAAAGAACACGAAACGGAGCTAAACTCATAGAATTAGCGCATGAAAACAATCTCAGAATCATGAATAGCCAATATAAGAAACGTAACCAATGCAAATGGACTTGGATATCCCCAGATGGTCTATATAAGAATGAGATAGATTTCATTCTTACGAATAGACCAAAGTCTTTTGATGACTGTAGCGTGTTGAATAATATAAATTTCAACAGCAACCATAGAATGGTCAGGACAAAACTTAAACTAGAAACATCAAATAAACATAGACCTTTTATAGCAAAACAAGCACCAGTAACGAATATAACATCAACTACACTAATAAAAGACAAACTAGTGGACTTTATAGCTGAGACGAGAGATATGAATACCCAAGAAAAGCTAGGAAAATTACATGATATTTTAAATTTAAAATCCATAAACAACGCCAGCAAAACTAAAACTAGAAATAAAAAAATATCTAAATCAACAATAGATATCTTGGAAAAAAGAGCAGAACTTATGAAAACTAACATCAAAACAAAACAAATAAGAACAGAAATAACGAAACTAAGTAAACAAATTAGAACTAATATGAGAAAAGATAGGCAGAAGTTAAGATTAAAAACATTCGAGAATCACATATCGAAAACAGGAGGAATAAAAAAGGCTATAAAACAGCTGACAGACACAACAGAATGGATACCTAACCTCAAAGACAAGAAAGGAAAACCCAAAACGAATAGACTAGACTTGATTTCTATAGCTACAACTTTCTTCAGAGACCTGATATTCAAGACAAACGAACACCCAAGAAACTGAACTACCAGACTTTACTGATGTTCCTAGAATCATGATCAAAGAAGTAGAAAGAGCTATTGAAACCCAAAAAAGAGATAAAGCACCAGGATCAGATCATATAACCAATGAATTACTTTTAGCCGGTAAGACTTCCATTGCCCCAATTCTAACTCACATCTACAATGAAGTCCTAAACAGCGAAATAATTCCTCAGCAATGGACTTCTTCGACCATTATTCTGATACACAAGAAAGGAGACAAGAACGAAATAAACAAATCCAGGCCGATCAGTCTAATGTCGAACATCTACAAGGTCTTTGCGAAGGTAATCCTCAAACGCATAACAAAAACACTTGATGAGAACCAACCCAAGGAACAAGCGGGGTTCAGAAGTGATTTTTCCACCATAGACCACATATTTATTGTGAAACAAGTCTTGGAAAAGAGCAAAGAATATAAAATTCCCTTTTACTGCTGTTTTGTCGACTATAACAAGGCTTTTGACTCCCTAGAACATCAACGCATATGGATATCTCTCAAGAATCAGTGAGTCGATAATAAATATATAAGAATAATACGAAACATATACAGAACAAGTACAGCTAGAGTCAAATTAGAAAGAGAAGGAGAGGATATTAAAATAGAAAGAGGAGTACGACAGGGAGATCCTTTATCACCAAAACTATTCTCAGCCGTTCTTGAAGACATCTTCCGACATCTTGACTGGGACAGCTTTGGTCTTAATATAAATGGAGAGAAATTAACTCACTTGAGATTTGCCGACGACCTAATTATATTCGCATCAACAAAAGAAGAACTCCAACAAATGCTTAACCAGCTGGACTACGAAAGCCGAAAAGCAGGACTTACCATGAACACCGAGAAAACCAAAATGATGACAAACGACACACAAGTACCAATAAACATAAACAACAATAATATCGAATACGTAAATGAGTACACTTATCTAGGTCAAATAATATCGCCAACAGACTTAATGTCAAAAGAACTAGAAGTAAGGACAGCTAATGCATAGAAAAGATATTGGTCGTTTAGGGAGATTTTTCATAAAAACAAAGAAATGAACATGTACTTTAAGAGAAAACTGTACAATACTTGTATTCTCCTAGTTCTAACATACGGGTGCCAGACCTGGGCCCTAACTAAAGCTCATGCCAAAAAGTTAGAAGTCTGTCAATCTGCCATGGAAAGAAGTATGCTCGGCAAAAGGAAATTAGACAAAATTAGAAACGAAACACTAAGAAGACGAACAAAAGTAGAAAATGTTACACTCAAAGTAAATACACTAAAATGGAGATGGACAGGACATACAATAAGAGGAAAAGAGACGTGGAGCAAAATTTTGATGAATTGGTTCCCGAAATACAACAAAAGAAAGAGGGGGAGACAGTTTAAAAGATGGGAGGATGAGATAAAGTATACTGCAGGGAAAACATGGACGAGGACAGCGAGAGATAGGGAAGACTGGAAGAGGCCTTTGCCAAAAAAGGGCAAACAGATAGTGTCGATGTCGTAGTGTGAAATATAAAAATTCTTAAAAATGTATCTGTAATAAAAGGCTTAAAATAAATAAAATAAATACGGAACCCGAATTCTGCGATATCATTTGTTATAGACGAGCATCTTTATTATCGGATCAATAATAGTTTGTTTGAAAAGCACCTCTCCTTGTCCCCGTAATACATATACGCATAAGTAGTAATTTTTAACCGACTCCCAAAAAAGACGGAGCTTCTCAAATCTACTATGTGTTTTTGTTGTTTATATTTTACTCAAATTTACTTATATCATATCTTTCGAATGCGTGAACTGATTTAGAACTTTTCTTTCTTTTTTAAAACAAAGGGGTAAGATGTTAATTTTTATATAATTGCACTAATTTCGCTAAATAGAATACATTACAAACGTCGACATATGTTTCACCTACTCACGAGGCATTCTCAAGACTGTGAGACTTGAGACTCTTCTCTTTCTAGCGAAATTAGAACAATTATATAAAAATTCAATATCTTACCCCATTGTTTTATCATGGACTTTCGCCATGTAACGCCTGATTCCATTAATTTTTTTTTTAAATTGAAAATTACTCTACTCGAATGGTCCCATTGCATTTGGTCCCATTCCGGTATTTTGTAGTCGATTTTTGGATCAACGTATTTTATGTTAAAAAAATATATTATTAGGAATGCTTGACGACCGTGACGCATAGAAATTATGAGAAATTGAAAGTGTGAACTGGCATTACTAAGGTGACGGTCGCTGTAGACTTATCAAATCAAATTTCGTAATGATTGCGACCCAGTATCTAATAATATAAAACGAGTCTTGAGCTATGTTAGTAGATTCTACAAATATTTAAACTTCTGCTTGTTGTGAGTGGAAACCGGTTGTGTGAAGTCATGTCCAAGCGCGGGCGCAACTGTCGTCACGGATCTATGATGCGTGCGTCACTCATACTTGAATTTCCCAACTTTTTTGATGACGTCTCCCGGGTTTTTTGCTTTTGTTGTGACTTTTTTACTAGAATTGTAATGATTTACTTATTCACCGATTCTTATTGAATTCATTTAATTCGCAAGGTCTTAAGTACCTTTATTGGCTTATTATTAATAATCAATGTTTCTTATGTTAGTATATTTTTCGAGTTCCGTACCCAAAGGTTAAAACGACGGACGGAAATTGGAGTAATAGGGTTCCTATTATTAAGACTCCAATTTCCGTCCGAATATGACCAGGCTGAGGCTGTTCTCATGACCCGTGACAGCTGAAATTTACTCAGATAATGTATTTTTGTTGCCTTTATAAAAAAAAAAAAAAACAGAATAAAATAAATACATATTTTAGGGGGCTCTCGTACAACAAACGTCATTGTTATGTCAGTTTTATAGATAAAATATAGTACACAACACTTGGTGCGCTAGTCCGACTCACACTTGGCAAGTTTTTTATAGTTAACTTTTTTGTACTACAATACACAATCATGGTAAGTAAGATAGGTACCTAACTAGGTAAATGGTGTAAGTTACGTAATCTAACAATTTTTATTGTATGTATTATTTAAGTAAATATAAACACTCACCTCTTCCACTTCTCCCGACGAATCTTAAATCGTTAAACTTGGCAACCCTATTTTTCATCACCGCAGAGTTGTTCCTCAACTCAGCGAAGCAGTTTTCGTCGTTGCCAGCCCTAACAGTCACCAATGTGCCGTCAAGGATATCGCCGAGCGCTACGACCTTAAATCCTCCCGGTAAAGTTTTATTTGATCTCCAATGTAGTGGCAGCACGGAGCACATGTAGTCAGGGCTGCCAGTTCTCACTGTTGACAAAAAAAAAATGTTACACGCGATGTCCAGCCTTTAGCTTCACTAAACTTAGTTTACTTAACGGTAAGTAAACTTTAGATTACTTTGGGGACAGATATAAGAATACTATACTAGAAGGTACTTACTATGCGTTGGTTAAAATGGCACTATGTAAAAAATGTACTAAGTATTTATAAATGTAAGGTAATCTTCAGATCTAAAGAACAGATTTTGAAAATTATTATTTACGGTGTCATAGTATTTTATTATAAAGTGTGGCTCGTGGTCTAGTGGTTACCGACAATGTTAACACATTGCAAAGGTTAAGCAACATCTAGTCAGGCCGGTCTTAGGATGGGTGACCATTTCTTAAGACACTGAGACCCCTCTGTGCCTCGGAGAGCACGTTAAGCTGTCGGTCCCGGTTGTCATTCGAACATCTATGGCAGTCGTTAGGGGTAGTTGGAGATGGCCGGTGGAACTTCGGACCACATTTCCGAAGTTTGGTCCCCAAAGTGACGGGGGCAGCAGCCGCGCTTTCACGACTGATACCCAACTTAAAGGGACCTAACGCTTCCTGCAGGAACCTGGGGATCGTGCGAGTATGGCCGTGTACGGGGCTCCCGTATGGGCGCCGGGACTAACGTCCAACAACACTGCTGTTTTACACAGATCGTTTAGGACCTTGACCGTCAGAACAATAAGAGGGTACCGCACGATCTCCCTGCAGTTTGCATGTCTCCTAGCCGCGACCCCTCCATAGGACCTGGAAGCGAGAGCCCTTGCGTCATTGTTCCAATGGCACAAAGAGGCGCTGGAGCGGGACCGCAGGCCTGCGTCTCGAGAAATCGAGGCTCAGCGGTCCCAACTCCGCCAGGATCTCATGGAGACATGGAAGGTGCGACTTCAGCAACCAAAGTCGGGAACCACCACCATCGCGGCGGTGAGACCGATCATGGAGGAGTGGCTGCAGAGGCAGCACGGTGGCCTCACGTATCGTGCGACACAGATCATCACCGGGCACGGAAACTTCGGTGAGTATCTGTTTCGCATGCATCGTGAGGTCACACCGCGGTCAACACTGCGAGGCTTCCGGCGTTGACACGGCATTCCACACTTTGGTGGAATGCTCAGCCTGGGCGAGTCAGCGCCGGGACCTTGTTGTGGGCCTGGGCGTAGATACTCTCTCGCTGGACACCATGCTAAGAGCCATGGTCTCTAGCGAGAGCCAGTGGAACGCGGCCGTTTCCTTCTGCGAGCAGGTTATGCTCGTGAAGGAGGCGGCCGGTAGGGTGAGGGAGCGTATCTTCCCCGCTGAGTTCCGAAGTCTGCGGCGAGGGCGCCGCAGGCGTGACTACGCCCAGGACCATCGACCGCCATGATCGGGGCCTGAGGGCGATGGATTAGCAATCCACCGTCCTTACAGAAGCAGGCTAGAAGGGCTGCGTGATGTGGGGCTGCACCCGACGCACGACTTCACTCACCGATGCGGGATGAAACCCGACCCCAAAGATGCGGGGTAACACCCGACCACCACGCAGTGGCCACGCATAAGGCCAAGGTCCGCCGGGCGCCACTGGGAATTCTATCAGTCTCTACCAGAGGCGCTCGGCAATGGACGTAGGTGCGGCCGAGATCTCGGGTCGCGGATTAAAAAAATAAAATAAAAAAAAGGGGTAGTTGGAGCCCTGAATCAAAAATCCGACCGGTCTAACTACAGAACTTCGATATTGCCCATGGGTTGTGGAGGTCAGATGGCAGTCGCTTCACGGAAAATATCGAAGTTCAGCCGAATCGCAGTTAAATTGAAAAGCCGACCCCAACTGAATTGGGAAAAGGCTCGGTGAATGATGAGTATTTTATTATAAACCGGTAAAATAAAAATATTGGTACATAATCCCGATAATAGGTTTCTTATGGCGATTTGGGAACGATAGCTTTTTAATATTATAATTCAGTAAGAAAAACTATGCTGTTTACACAACCAAATAATGAACCAAGTCATTTACAAGTGTAGAAGCCAATATTACACAATAGGCATAAAAATCACTATTAACTACCGTAATTTTATTTTAATAATTATAACTCCCAGCGAACTTTGTATCGCCTCAAATATATAAAAAAAAATATAATAATTTTAAATATTATGAAATTGTATGTATTATTAATTATAATTAAAAAATAATGTAAAATGTCGTATTAAATATATACGAGTAGATAACACATAGGTAATTTAGTATAAAAACCAGCGCGTAGTCATTCTACGCATTGATTAGGGTTCATAGCCATATTGCCATACTGGCATCTCTAACTCATAGTATAAAACAAAGTCGCCTCCGTTGTATGTTTGCTTAGATCTTTTAAACTACGCAACGGATTTTGATGCGGTTTTCGCTAATGAATAGAGTGGTTCTCGAGGAAGGTTTTTTAAGTATATAATTTATCAAGCGGGCGAAGCCGCGGGCGTCCGCTAGTGAACTAATGAAGTGATCTTAGTGTGTCTTAGTCGTTATAGCTTTCCTTCAAATTTCATTATATGGACTACCTACTTCAGATTTGCGCCAGCGTGTTACATATAGACACTGAATAGAAAAATGGCTTAGCAACCTTTCAATGTCTCACGCAGATAGACTAACAAAGTGAAATTGTGAAAATTGTTCAGAAAGAGAATAACTGGCATGTTTTTTTTCCAGCGCCCATTTTAACTTTAAGTGGTTTCACTATGTCATTGTTAAGAAATATTAATATTTATTTACTAAACTACAATCATGATATTAATACTTATTTTATTTTTGCCGTGGTGCCTCGCCGAACATAATATTTAGTGACGTCGAAGTGAGGGTAGTTGAACAAACCTGCACTTTACAAAGACGACGATGAGCTGAAGCCAGTCCACCCGAGACCACGGCTTTTGTAACAGGGTCGAAACGTCGGGTAATAAAGAGGTATGTATTTATATTGCACAAAAACACATATAATTTTCCACTGTTATATTTTGTATAAATCTCTGATGATGCCGTAAGGTGAAACCGGTCAGTAGAAACAAAATTATAACAGTAGAAAATTATATATGTTTTTTTGCAATATGTGTAGCAGATTCCACCAAGTGCCGTCAATCGACAGTTTAAATAGGTATGTATATACGAGATCTCAATAATCGCCTCAATAATTGCGTAAAAGACCCGTTTGTCTTAAGTTTAAAATCATGACACTAACTAGTTATTTCTACTAATGTAGGTATTAAACATAATCCTCGAATTATTATGCGGTTATACCGTTCACACTGTGGGCAGTCTCAAAATATCATCATATAACGGTCCTGAGAAACATAAAAACAGTAATGGTGTAAATGCGGTTTTACTATTTACGGAAGTCAATGGTAAAATACTAGAGGTACTTTGTTGAAGCCTCTGCGGGTTAGGTGCGGTCAAAGATTTTGTAAAGGGTTTTTTTTTACATATTCATACTCCGCACGATCCCCAGTACAGTCTCCTGCAGGAGATGTTGGGTCCCTTTAGTCGCGAACGAGTCGCGCATGAGTCGCGAAAGCGCGACTGATGCCCCCGTCACTTTGGGGACCAAACTTCGGAAATGTGGTCCGAAGTTCCATCGGCTATCAAATACGATCCCTAAGTACTTCATCGTTTGTAAAGGGTACTTTAGAGTTGGTGCAGAATTTTTTCTTCTCTTATTCTATCAGACTAGCTAATAATTGTGGCTTTCTATGCATAGTTCATTTATCATGAAACTAGCTGTTGCCCACAGTTCCGTACGCGTGGAATAGTTTTAAAGTATCCTATTTTCTTCTCCGCTCTCAAACTATCCCTATGCAAATTTTTATCCAAATCCGTCTATTCGTTTCACCGTGAAGAGGAAGAGACACTTTCGGATTAATAATACATATTAGTTAGGATAGAACAATTGATGCCCACTGCTGGGCATAGGCCTTCTCCAACGAACGCTACAACATTCGGTCTTGAGCTTCACGCATCCCGTGGCTTCCTGCGACCTTTAAGTCAAAAACGCTCAGACTGCAGATATTCTATTTAGTGGTAACGTAACATCTGTACTGTATGTCTAGTACCAGTTCCTTACGTTAATTTGCTCGAAATACGTTTTCGTATTCCCCATATATTTCACACCAGCGCCCCTAGCGGTAACGTCAGGGAACTGTGTGAAATGAATAGAGGAATACGAAAACGTATTTCGAGAAAATTAACGTAAGGAACTGGTACTAGACGTACTGGCTCTTGGAGATTTGGTTTGAATCACAGAGGGGCTGCATAATGAGTATTTTTGGACATTCTCACACAACGTGTTCTAGCCCAAATTAAGCTAATATAAGCTTGTGTTATGGGATCTAGACGACTGACAAACATACTTATATATTTCTAAATACATACATAGAAGACAACCCAAACTCCGAAACAAATATTTGTGAATGACACCAGTATTTGATTCGACCCGGAATCGAAACTGGGACCTCAGGGACAGCAGTCCCATACTTATACCACTGCACCACCGAGGCAGTTGGGTGTGTAATCTCACACCCAACTACCTCGCACCTCTGTCTAACTTTTCGGGGATAAAGGCGTGATGTAATTTAGAAAATGAATAATCTTTTGAACCTATGCCACTCGGGAGTGACATAGGCTAATTTTTATCCTGGTACGAGAATACTAAACTACGCGGGCAGAGCCGCGGTATTCAGATTATTTTTCTTTTATTTTAGAAAATCAAGTGTCATAAGGATTAAATAATACCTATTTTTTGAATTTCGTTATCATAATTTGTAGTTTCTACCCATGGACGTATTATAGTTTCTACCCACGTTAGTTATTGTGACAAATCGTACATCGCGCTAGCGATATTTACACATTCATACTTAAAAGCAAATATGTTCTGGCTTCATATTTCGCTGTTCTCTCTGAGACAGTCTTGATAATGCCTCGTTTAGAGGCGAAACAATTGTCAACGTTTTATTGTCCTTTAATTTTGCGAAGATAATGCTATTATAATTTGAAAAGTTTTAACATCTTATTTTCTTTTTACTCGAGGAAAAGAGAAAACATGTCCCTATAATAATAAAAACAGGACGCATTATATTTTTAGTAATTATCGGTATTGTGAATAATAAAGTCCCTCTAGTTTTCAATAATTCATATTATTATACACATTTTAGAATAATTTTTGTCGGGTTAAATTGCTCCAACTTTCTTTTAAAATCGCGTTGATGTCTTTTCTTTGAGCAATATCTCAGTTAGATCATGCATATTCTTTGGAAATTAATCATTATATACTGAAACTTTTCTTAACCTAATCTAACTGCTAACTGATGAAACTTCAATATTTTCCGTGAAGCGACTGCCATCTGACCTCCACAACCAATTGACGATACCAAACTTCGTTCGAGATACTCGTAATTCGTTAACCGGCACTGAGACGGTTCAACGTGGTTTCTGAAGTACCGAAGTACATTGAGACCCATGTATTAGGAAATGGTCACCCATCCCAAACCGACCTGGCTAGATGTTGCTTAACTTTTGCAATGTGTTAAATTAGTCAGTTACCCCTTAACCTCGAGCCCGACGAGATTCCTTTGCAATGAATACTGACAGCAAAGACCTTATAATACAATGGACATAGGATCTAGAAGAAATCGCAAGAAAATAATGTCCCGAGTCGACCTATACATTATACATAGGCATACATAGATATAAACAAATTTCATATTAAAATTTAAACCTTGATTCAACGGAATAGTGTTCACTTTTGTTTGCACTAATTTATCGCATTACGTAGCTTCTTGAACTACGTGATCATAGAAACAATGGAGTAGGTTTATTTTGTTAAAGTCTTTTAAGGATTCCATGATATGTACCTACGTACGCGTAATAATTAATGTAAGACTATAATAAATTCCATAATCTTATAAATTGTAATTACTTGTTTATATCAGACGAAATAAGCTGAAAAACTAATTAACGACTGACAAAGATTATTTTTTTTCGAGTCAGTTTCATAATAAGTAACTGTAGTGTATGAATAACAAAAATGGAGTTAATGAATTTAACTAATTATAGTAATTTATAAATGCCAAACTTCTTGCGTGTGTCAAAGTTCTTCCACTTTCATTACTATTTTCATAACGCTATGTCACTACGTCTACTACAAGATAGCCGTGTTTCAAGTGACTGAATTAGTTGCTACAACTGCGCGTCATTAATTTATTTTTATCTTATGGTTAATTTTTAGGATACGAAATTATTGGCTACTAGCTGATCACCGTGACTCCGCCCGCGCGATATAGTTATCTCGTCCCCGATTCCCGTGGGAATACATTACCGAGAATCCAAATAAAAAAAAAATAACAGTACATACATGAAATAATATGACATGTGTAATTATGTAATTATATTTATGACAAAACAATGATACCCTGTTAAAATTAAAAACATTTTTGGGCTTATCTCCTCCATCCCAATCAAAAGAAAAAATTGTATTCAATCAAGGGATTCTTGTACAAGTTTCATAAAGATCGGACCTCTTTTTGTTATGTCCATAAAATGAGCCGAACAAACAAGATTGTTATTTTTTGGATCAAAATATTCTTCTCGCCGTGCTAGGGCAATAATATTTTTCCATTGTGCACAGTGTACTGGATCCCGAGGAAAACTGAAATAGATGTTGGTTCATATAACGAAAAAAAAATCATAAAGAGCCAAGACGTCTCCACTATAATCTTTGTTCCAAATAGTTTCATCGCTATCGGTAATCCGAATAAATCTGAATGGTCATTTTGTTAGTACATTATTCAGTGAAAATGAAATGGTCTCTTTCTTTTTACTGAGCTTGGGATGAATTCGAAAGAGACAGATAGATACTTCGGTATTGGACTGGATTGCAATATTTACTTTTGTCTTTTAATTTATTATCGACGAAATACTGTATTTTTAAGTGAAATAATAAATTGCAAATGATAAAACAAAAGCTTATTTACTGAAAATATGATACACCGTCTTCAATTTGCTTTTTTTTCGTAGTTTTTACACGTTTTTACAATACGGTACGGCATTGTGCAACGTGTTGTCGTTCAGTTGTCAAAATCAAGACTGGCGCGCGATTGTTTCTCTTTTAGCGTTTTGTTTCTCTTTTAGTTCGGACACTTTTGAGCGATGATCCGAAATCCATTGTATATAAAATCATTGACTGACAGAATTGAATTATAGATCATAGTAGAAACCATTTCTTTATTTCTTTTTCTTTATGGTACTCAATACTCATGCAAACTCTTCTGTATCTATACAGAAGGTGACAAGTTTGTTTTGTTGAAGTGCTTATATCAGGAACTACTCCTTCGAATTGAACAGTTATTTTTATACCGAACAGTCATGAAATAGATAGAATAGACATAAAATGATTTATTTATTTGTATAGGTCACTAAATGGCTCTTACAAACGTCAGTAAGCACTTAAAATAAAAAATACCATTGCTTCTATGTTTACATGTATAGCCAGATTAGCAAAGCAATAAGTAGAACCGAGAAAAAGAACCTGGCAATAAAACTCTCGGTCAATTTATCGAGATGGGCTATAGGCTGTATAAATAATCATCATTCACCGAGCATTTTCCCAACTTAGTTGGGGTCGGCTTTCCAGTCTAACTGTGATTCGGCTGAACTTCGATATTTTCCCTGAAGCGACTGCCACCTGACCTTCACAACCCATGGGCGATATCGCAGTTCTGTAGTTAGACCGGTCGGATTTTTAAGGGCTCCAACTACTTCTAACGACTGCCATAGATGTTCGTATGACAACCGGGAGCGACGGCTTAACGTGCTCTCCGAGGCACGGAAGGGTCTTAGTGTCTTAAGAAACGGTCATCCTAAGACCGGCCTGACTAGATGTTGCTTAACCTTTGCAATGTATTAATATTGTCGGTTACCACTAGACCACGACCCCCTCTGGAGGCTGTATAAATAATAAATTTAAATAAATAAATAAATATTTATGGACATTCTCACACGACGTCATCAAGCCCAAATTAAGCTAATATAAGCTTGTGTTATGGGATCTAGACGACTGATAAACATACTTATATATTTCTAAATACATACATATTATACCTACATAGTAAATACCCAAACTCCGAAACAAACATGTGTAGATCGCACATATAATTTGATTCGACCCGGAATCGAAACTGGGACCTCAGAGACGGCAGTCGCATACTCATACCACTGCGCCACCGAGGCAGTTGAAATGTATAACCGAGGCTGTATAACATCACGCTTCGACCAATAGGAGCACAGCAGCATTGAAAAATGTTGTGGGCGTCTGCTAGTAACGGGATAATAACTTTAATATGATCTCCAGAAATCTAGAGTTTGTTAGTTATTTTTATATTTTCTATAGGTGATATGAAGATTTCTTATTTTAATGTTCTATACCTAATTTTATTTTTTAATTTTTTTAATTTTTAAGGCCCCGGCCCATCTCACGTCCGATGTCAGGCATCTCTGGCTCACACGCAGGAGGTATTTCCAGTGGCTTCTTATACCTACTGTACTAGTTTGGCTTATTACGAAACGTATAGTGTTGATCAAGGAAGAAGTTTATTGTTTGAATTGAAAAGGTTACGTAATTACAAAACCGATTTGGAAAATTCTTGTACTGATATGTAGCTACATTTTTATCCCGGTCATGTGTTCCCATGGGGAATTGGGAACGATAAAACTATATTACTTTATACACACACACATATCAGGCCTATATCCCCGAAGGGGTAGGCAGAGGTGCATTAAACACCAACAACTTGCCAGTATTTTTAGTCCCACGTAATAGGGGGAGGGCTTATTGCCGTCACCGGGCACATTTATAATGGGTTATGTCCAAAATGGCCGAATGATTTAATAAAAAGTAGCAGCTATAATGTAATTTTGATAAAAAATTTGAAACCCGTTGCCTTGCGATGAAATGCTGATGAAAGGCAACAAAATCTTACGTGCCAGCCGCTATGGCCAATTAAAGTCCTGGGCATTTCGGATTAACTATTACTTTATATCGAAACCTATATCAGACGCCGCAGCCGTGGTAATTCGCCAGTGAAATAATAAATTGAATAGAAACACTAATTAGTTGGACCTTTTAGTATTTCTTGTTGTTACATTGTGTGAATTTATGGAACTAAGTTATGACTGCTGTATTATGTTCTTTAATTATAGTGTTTTAAATTGGATTCGTAGCGTAGTCAGTGTATACGGCTATGACTCTGGAGTCCTGGATCATACGCCCGCGCCACCCTGGTTATTAATTCCCTATTCTGTGACCAGGGTTGGAACCATTATTTGTGTGCTTTGTTAGAGTAGATGACATAATATTATAATATTTTAATTAAGTTTTTTCAATTACAATATACATAATAAAATATGAAAATACTATTTACACTTGCTACAAACTATACTATACACATTAAAATCTACACTATATACAGGCGTCAAAGAACTCCTCCGCCTCGTCGCCGACTGGCAATGTTCCCAGAAGGCTTCACCTTCCTGCTTATAAAATTTATAAGACATAATTGTATAATTTAAGTTCTAATAGGTATATTAATGTTCATGTTTTCAACAAAGATTTTTGAATACACAAACACATCTATTACATCGCACATTTCTCCAGTAAATTAGTGGCAGGTAACATGTGGCCAGCCTATTGACGCTAACTGGGACTCTTAAATTTTGATAGTGATTTATGTTGACACATAAAATAAATACTTTACCTAGATCAGGATACTCTTGTATGGTCTCATCGATTATGGACTGCAACCACCACGGTTCCATATCAGATAACTCACGGCGCCGTCGGTTGCAGGACTCGTACGGCAAATGCATTTTACACCATCACATACACTGCTTCTCCATCCACCACGGTTAATCAAACCTGTCTCACTGAACCGTCAATGAATGCGTCACCTAACGATGATGTCGAAGGTCACTTAATTCGGCAACTTAGGGTTTGAATTCCAACACTTCCGTACTTTTTACAATGACAATAACTTTGCTGTTTTGCTTGGATTTTGGCAGTCATCCAATATTTATGTTTGTCCTTGTCCTTTAGCAACAATCTTTGAATGTATTCTTCGATCACAAATTAATAAGCCTCAATACTATATTTTGCATCACTGAGTATTTTGTTAGTGTCAAGATGTTAATGATTAGGTTATCTTTGGATTCTAATACTTTATTCAGTCTCTAAGTAAAATATTTGTTAACGATTGTTATTAAATTCTAGTAAACAAACAGGACGTCGATTCATAGAATTATTGCCCGTCCCGGTATATCACAATCGTGAATATTTTTGTTTATTATTTCCTCAAGTGGACGCTCGTTCTAGTTTGTAGTACGGGGAACTCTTCAACTTCACTTTCGACATTTTAGATCAATCACTAAACAGTGTTAGAGAGGTCCATTTAGGCCCATCCCATAGAAAATTAATTCCGGCAGAACTTTTATGAACACCTGTAAGGTTAGTAAGTCACCTGCAATATTGTCAACATCAGCTGTGATTCTAATTGTAGATATTTTCCCGCGATACCGGTTCCACTCGTGTTATCAGATTTGGTTTCGAATACAACGTGGGTACGTAATAAGCTCGTCGTTGGCCACAGGTATTTACCGCGTCGCGTCACGTTGTTTCGGATGAGTCAGTATAACCGTCCGCGCTCTGGAGGTCGCGTGTTCACAGTTCGGACGACTCTCTACTACTGAACCGCCGCCATTCTGTCACTCGCTGCCTCCATTCTCTGCGGTCAATCTGTGGTTTAGCCACGCTTCATTTGGTGGGAAAATACGCGCTGTTCTCCTCCTATTCGTATACATGTGTCTTTGTATACGTGCGAGTGGGATGCGCTCAAGTTTTATCCCATTAAACATTTTTGTTTAGTTCCATTGTTGAAAGGGAAATATTATAAGCTTTTTCATTTTGAAGTGTGGTTGCGTATCTCTCCTCCCTTCGGTCCACTGGCTGCGGTTGGGTTGAAAAGAGATAGAGATCTATAATAGTAACATTCAATTAAACTCCAAGTATGCCATTATGTAAGTACCACTTATAATTATGCACATTTTTAATGTTGTATTGCGAAATTTCATTAACTACAAAATGTTCATAACATTAGGTAATAACGAAATTCTAAATTATAAAGTTAGTTATGTTTTAATTTGATGATGTATGATGTGTACAGATACTTAAATAAATTTACCTTATAATTACTTATTGAATAGTTAGTAGAGTTGATGTAGAGGATATTTTTCAGCATGTTTAGTCTTAAGATACGAAGGGGCGTGCTCGCGTCTGGGCGTGGCGACTCCGCCTACCGTCGCGAAGACGGCGGCGCGAGGAAAAAAATCCAGCCCAACGCGACACACGCAGTACTGCGGTGTTATCTCTAGTCACTGTAATACCCATATACCTACCTCAGACATAGAATAGTTAATACTACATACCGTCTCGGTAATATTATAATCTTAACTTGTTGCGTGTGTTATACCCTACTTTCTGAACGTCTTCATGTTATGCTACGATGCTATGAGACAAAGTGTGTGCTTATATTAAACATGAACTTTTAAACCGGAACTTTTATTTAATATCTAATCATTGTTATACATATATATATAATTATAAGCTATGTAATTGGTAATGCGGCTATTAGCTCTATATTATACGTATTCGTGTTCATGAGACGGGTAGTTTTTAGTAGTACGCAGTTAACCGATGCACTTCTAAAATAAAAGTAGGTACAGTTCGCGAGGGATAAGTTGAGCCTTGCATTGATGTGAGTGCAGTGTACGTGAACGTACCTATATGTGACCTCTTTACACACACACGTGTTGTACACACAGCTACACAATGAGTTCTTACTCAACATTTCGTGGTCGCTCACACAAATGTAAAGCTCAGCTTATCCCTCTCGAACTGTATCTATAATTTACCTATAGATAAATTTCCATAGTAAATGTTAACATTACAACATTACATTTTATTAACGGAAAAATATCCTCTAAGCTGCTATAAGAAAAAATAAGCTGCTATAAAAGAAACGATTTTTTTTATACAGGTAACATTATATTACGCCAATAAATTCCAAAAACTAAACCTCCTAATTATAAACCACAAACTATTTCATAACCTTGAGTAGGGTAACAAAGAGACCACGTGACATAATATTGTTTCATCCCAATAACCACAGCGCAGTGAATTTTTGCGGCCCACCGACAGAAACGCCCAAGTGACCGCAGCGGTCTGCTCCTCCACATTTGAGTTTCAATTAGTTGGGGATATCGGCCGGGCCATGTCACTCGCCTAACAATCGCAAAAAATACGTGACGTCACCTACATCTTGAAGTTGTAAGTCAGTAAGGGTTGTCTCTTGTTTGTGACACGGCATTGACCATAGAGTTGATATTGAGGCATTAACGTCAAATTAATGGGCAAATTATGCTGGTATATATTTTACTTTACTGGTCAACCCTATCGTTCGAATGATGTTATCTGTAAACAAAAGAATGTGCTTTAATTAATGTCGGAGTGAAAGTTCTGTATGTAAGTACTATTCCCTATTCTGTGATATCGGCAGATTTTACGGCTTTACCGTCACGCCTTTTTATTTGTTTGTCCAGGCATCAGCCTGGACAAACAAATAAAAAGGCATCAAAGTCAAAGTATTTTTATTCAAAAAAAGTACGGTTAAACCATGGAGGTATTTATACAAACCTTATTGAAGGTCAAGAAATCCACCCATTCATTTAAATGAATTTAATTTGACTTTTAATTTATTTTGAGTTTGATTTTTTATTTTTATTGGATTTTATTTATTTATTTGATTTTATTTGATGTTGTTAGTTTTTATTTATACATTTTGACTAATTATCATTTTTATGGCTTTGTTTGTTTTTTATATAATTTTAAATTTATGTTAGTTATAAAACATTTACATATGTAATGTATAAATTTTTATATGGGCTACATGCCTGCAATAAAGATAAATAATAATAATAATTCGATCGACATTCCAAGAAGAAGGGCAAGAATCTCAGCTGGGCTCTACATTTTTTAATTTGAATTTTTACATGGAATAGGCCACTTGACACTTTTTGAAATAGGTTGAAATTGTTGACAATGGATCTATATACCCAAAAAATAATTATTTATGCTATGTTATTGACTGAGGGAGCGAAGCGACCGAAATCTCCGTTTCAACTTGCAGACTGGGGAGAATTTCTTTCGTCTGTACCCATCTACGGGTTCTGTCAGATTTGCATGAAACAAAGCCGCTCCCGAAGTCTTCGGTTCACAGAACCACTTAGAACACAGAAATACTTTAGAAATTTTTTTCTTCAATTTTCTTTATTACTCTTTCATTTGTCATGCAATCCAAAAAAATATCATTCAAATGTTATTCATTGTAAGCAAGAAGTGTGTGTGTAAAGTTTCATGCAAATCGGTTGATAAATACGGCCTCAAACATGATCTGACAGAACCCGTAGATGTAGATATATAGATGTAGGTATATATTAATGATCTCCCTCACCTCATAAGAGACGACCACGATGTAGTTTTGTTTGCTGATGACACTTCTTTAATATTTAAAGTTAAACGTGGACAGCGCGAACTTGACGATGTAAACATTGCCCTCTCTAGGATAGCCCACTGGTTTTGTGCTAATAATTTATTATTAAATGAAAATAAAACTAAATGTGTAAGATTCACCTTACCTAATGTAAGACTTGTTAAAACTAGTGTTAAGGTTAGGGATGATATAATAGAATTGGTCGATGACACTGTCTTTCTGGTTATAACGTTAGACTCCAAATTGCAATGGGGGCCTCATATCGGGAAAATTTCGGGCAGGCTTAGTTCAGCAGCCTATGCTGTCAAAAAGATCCGACAACTTACAGACATTAAAACGGCGCGTCTTGTCTACTTCAGCTACTTCCACAGTATCATGACATATGGCATACTACTGTGGGGTAACGCTGCCGATATTGAATGCATCTTTGTGTTGCAGAAGAGGGCTGTCCGGACTATCTATGGAATGGGGTCTCGGGAGTCATTAAGAGATAAGTTTAAGCATATTAACATCCTTACAGTGTATTCACAGTATATTTATGAAATTTTATTGTATACTCACATGAAGAAAAGTAAATTTGTGAAAAATAGTGATAATCATAATCTAAACTTAAGAAATAAGGATAAACTGGCTGTTCCTAAATTTAGGCTTCATAAAGTGAGTAATTCTTTTGCGGGGAACTTTATTCGAATGTACAATACATTGCCAACCGAAATAGCAAATTTATCTGTTAATAAATTTAAAAAACTAATAAAACGTAAATTGTGCCATAAAGCTTATTATAGTATTAATGATTTCTTAGATGACAAGGCTGCCTGGTTGTAACACGAATTGCTCCTTTCTAAATAACTCTGTATTAGATTTAAGATGAAATATTTTGGAAAAAAGCCGAACTGAGTTTCTTGAGGGCTCTTCTCAGTCTCGTTGCATTTTGGAACCCTCGGTAGAGTCACACCAACTTTTGACGAATCTAAATAATTTTCTAAAAATTTCAAAGATAATAAACGTTATTTTATTTTATTTTAGAGAGAGGTACAGACGAAGGAAATTCTCCCCAGTCTGCAAGTTGAAACGGACACTTCGGTCGCTTCGCTCCCTCAGTCAAATTATTAACTAGTGGTTCTGTGAACCGTAGACTTCGGGAGCGGCTTTGTTTATTCTTTTTCTTCTTCAATTTTCTTTATTACTTTTCATTTGTCATCTAATCCAAAAAATATCATTCAAATGTTATTCATTGACTGAGGGAACGAAGCGACCGAAGTCTCCGTTTCAACTTGCAGTCTGGGGAGAATTTCTTTCGTCTGTACCTCTACATCTCTACATCTCTACATCTACCGGTTCTGTCAGATCATGTTTGCGGCCGTATTTATCAACCGATTTTCATGAAACTTTACACACACACTCCTTGCTTACAATGAATAGCATGTGAATGATATTTTTTGGATTGGATGAAAAATGAAAGAGTAATAAAGAAAATTGAAAAATAAATTTTCTATACAAAGCTCCCGAAGTCTACGGTTCACAGAACCACTAGTTGTAAGCAAGGAGTGTGTGTGTAAAGTTTCATGCAAATCGGTTGATAAATACGGCCTCAAACATGATCTGACAGAACCTATAGATGGGTACCATAGACCAACGCGGTCGTCGTATACGCTGTCGCCGTATACGACATGGGTACAGACGAAAGAAATTTCCCCCCAGTCTGTAAGTTGAAACGGAGACTTCGGTCGCTTCGCTCCCTCTATGTATAATATGTATGTATTTAGAAATATATAAGTATGTTTATCAGTCGTCTAGATCCCATAACACAAGCTTATATTGGCTTAATTTGGGCTAGATGACGTTGTGTGTGAGTGTCCAAAAATATTTATTTTATTTATTTATTTATTTAGTCAATTATAAATAAGTAGGTATTTAAAAAACAAGCAAACTGTACAAGTATGGAGATAAGAAAAGGTTTGTAGGTATCTCATTTGATTTTACATTTTTGTTGCAAATATTTACACAAAATACATTTAGACATGATTTTGTAAGACGATACTCACGATACTAAACGAAATAACATTGACACAACAGGAAAGTACCTATGTACTACGACACATTGCGGTTAAATCGCACCACCAAGCGATTGTAAACCTACTTCAGTATGTCATTCATATTGTACCTAAATCATTCATACTGTTGCGATGTTTGCGACAATTATATTTTACACTGTTTGTCATTGAATTGTTTTTAACATTCGAGTACGTAATCCAGTGGTTTTATAAATACCCTATTAGATAGGTATGTCAGTCAATCTACTTATCCAATTATACTATTTTTTTTTAAATCCGAGAAAGGTAGCCGCTCTTACGTCCAGGGAGAGATAGAATTAAAGCTAGAGGAGGAGCAGGTTCTATTTAGAAATACTTTTAGTACTAAGTTAGTTTACCTTAATAAGTATATTAGTATAACTAACGTTTCATCCACCGAGTCTTTTCCCAACGCATTTGGCTTTCCAGTCTAACTGTGATTCGGCTGAACTTTGATATTTTCCATAAAGCGACTGCCATCTGACTTCCACAACCCATGGGCGATATCGAAGTTCTGTAGTTACATCTTAAAAAGTCAATACTACGCGAATCCTTGTTTAGAGCCGAACCGGTTGGATTTTTGTTTTAGGGCTACAACTACCCGTAACGACTGCCCTAGATGATTGTAAGACAACCAGGACCGAAGGCTTAACTTGCTAAGTCTTTAGAAATGATTCTAATACCGGCCTGGCTAGATGTTGCTTAACCTTTGCAATGAGTTAACAAAAGTAGTCGGTTACCACTTGACCACGAGCCCCTCTTAGTATAACTTACGTCTATGGTTTCCAAACGAGAATCAATTCTAATAGGCATAATATCATGATACACTTATACGTAGGTCACACTATAAGTTTTGCGTAACTTAAAAAACAACAAGTTAAAACCAAAATATTATGTTTATTGTTTTTCAAAATACTCTCCTTTACATTTTAAACATTTTTTCATGCGATTGAACCATTTTTTAAAACAGGAGGACCACAGATCTGGCATGTTTTCTACGTGCTGATTGAACGCTCTCACTTCTTCTTCGGAGTTGGTAAAAGTGAAACCTCTCATTAAATCTTTGATTTTGGGGAAAATACAGAAATCACAGGGTGCTAGGTCGGAGCTATGCGCAGGATGGGTGACGAGTTGTACTTTTTCGGAATCTAAAAATGACTTTGTTTTGTTGGCCGTGTGTGAAGAAGCGTTGTCTTGATGTAGGAGAACGCGGCTTTTAGGTCGTCTTTCACGAACTTTTTCTAACACCCTGGGTAAACAAATGGTAGAATACCACTCGGCAATAACACTCTTTTGATCTTCAAGTGGAATTGTACAGATGGAACCCGTAGCTGAGAAAAAAAAACGCGATAATTTTTTTACCAACGTTACTCGCCTGCCTCACTTTTGTTGGCTTGTTCTCATTTTCAAACACCCATTCACAAGATTGCCAATTTTTTTCGGGTTCAAAACAATAAATTCACGTTTCGTCTCCTGTGACAATGTCATAAACAGCATTAGAATGTCCGTGGTCGTACTTCAGTAGCATCTGTGAGCACCATTCCACACGAGCCCGCTTCTGCTCCGCTGTCAGTTCATGAGGGATCCAATGACAACAAAGTTTCCGAACTTTCAATTCTTCGTGTAAAATTTTCTGGATTTGACTCATACCAATCCCCAATAGTCCTCGAATTGTCTCATAGGTAATCCGCGGGTTTTCTTCAATTAACCGCTTAACAGTAGCCACATTATTTTCGTTGACGGCAGTTGAAGGCCGCCCTTCACGAAATTCGTCATGTAAAGAAACTCGACCTCTCTCGAATTCAGCAAACCATCCCCTCACGGTGCTCAAACAAGGTGCTTTTCTCCCAAAACCATTTTGAAGACGAGCGGCACAGTCTTGCGGAGAGAGAGAACTTTTAAAATCATAAAAAATCATCGCTCTAAAATATTTTCGACTTAATTCCATTTTCGTTGCACGTAGAACTTTGATGTGTGATAAAAAAATAATTGACAAATGATTTCCCGCCAATTGTATTTTTTTATAACTAAGAATGTTGCAACGTTTAAAATAATATAACATTCGAAATTCAAATAGTTTCCCCATGTACGGTACGATATCAATCTACCAACAACCCAAGTCAATGCAATACCATCAAAACGTCGGGAAAGCATAAATTATTATTTTGATATTATCACTAAGTTTAGATATTAGTTGAGTGAAAACCGTGAAATAGGAACAAGCTGTTTAAAAAAAAAACTAACTGTTGAAAAAACCTGTGCTCGCGTGGTCTACTTGTACCATGAAAACCTGGGGCGAAGTCTGTACGTAAAAATATCTACACTTGCTGATGCTGATGCTGATATTTTTACGTACTCGTACGACATTCGCGTAGACGTCCATTTACATGATTTTGATTTTGTCATCTGATTGTCATTTTTACGTACGTACGAAATTGAATTGCACCCGAGTTATTGCAAGAGTTATCTGGTGTAAACCCAAGGTCCGATCCTAATGAAATTAAAATGTGACCACACGGGATGCACCAGCTTTCAAATAAAAAAAAGAATCATCATAATCGGTTCAAAAAATACAGCGAATTGAGAATCTTCTTCTTTTTTTAAGTCGGTTAAAAAGTGTGCGAAGTGACATTTTTAAGTCACTACGCTACGGTTTTTATTACGTGAATCGGGCAGCTGGTAACATTTTCATTCTGATAGGTTTTGCAATAGCAATTGATTTTATCATCAAATTAATAGAAATCTGAATTTGATCAGTAATCATTAAAATGAAAAAAACATTATAATTTTGAACTCATATTTTGTTATTGTTTACTTTCGTTTAATTAAGTATATGAATAATTTATAAATTTCATGTTTGTTTATAACTAATTTTTGTACAACCCTAGCACGCTTTTTAGATGGCGACTCATATTTTGTTATTGTTTACTTACTTTTAATTACATGAACCATTTTTATACTTGTGTTTCATTTATTGACAATTTTTTGTACAACCCTAGAAGATTTTTTAGATTGCGAGGTGATCGTAAACAAAATGTATTTGAGTTTACGCAATAGGCACATTTCCTTGCGTAGAGATAAACACTAGCGAGGAAAGGCGTGATGTTATTTCGACCGTACTTCCTACTGAATTTGCAATTATTTTATTGAATGAAAATTTTACGAAATAAGAATAAACTTTGGTAGTAAAATTACAAATAAATACATACTCGTAGTTGGAATTTTAGGTAAGTAGAATACAAAAAGGTCAGTCCGGACCTGCTCTTGATTGTTTATTCTAAATAGAAAATCATAAAAATTGTGTCTCAAACTACTCTTATTTATTTATCTAGTAATTAGGATCATTTTATAACGAAAACTACTCTTGGAATATTTTACAAATAGGCAGTCGTTTATTTCCAATAATTCAACATTTTTGTTATGCTGTAAATATTCAACTTCAATAACAATAACTCAACGTGGAACGTTTGTCGCAAAACATTTTCAAAATCGCGGTCTCTCTGGGTCATTCACCCGCCCGTCGGGTGATTCGGGAAACAATAGCGCTGCTGTCGCTCAAAATAGACTTCGTCCGTGCGCGATTTGGGCCCTTAAGTATAAGTACGAACCTATAACGCCTATCTATTAGCAGCATACATACAAGCATCGTTATTACGCATACGTATGCATACTTAAGCATCTTTGAAGTCCTCCAGTTCATTACGTTGGACATCGCTGCATTGTTTTTCAGTCAATGCGATTAGTCTCTGGACAAACGTTCATTAACAATATAAACCGATTAGTTGGGCGGCACGGCAGTAAGACGCATCCCTAATAACAGGGGACTGGTGTCCACATTTTCGTGGACACAAAAGCGTTTGTTAGAAGGATATTAGACGGATTTTTAAAGCGAAAGCGGTGAGTACCTATAATCACAGAATAGGGAATAGTACTATTATGTTCTTTGATGTTTCTATAAATACTTATAAAATATTCTCATACAGCGTCATCTAGCCCAAACTAAGCCATAAGTTAAGATCCCATAGCACAAGGCTATGGGATCTAGACTACTGACAAACATACTTATATATTTATAAACACCAACATTATATACACCCAAAACACCCAAACTCCGAAACAAACATTTGTGGATCACACAAACATTCAGTCGAAAGCCGGTGCACTTCCGACCACGCCACCGAAGCAGCTCTATGATAAGTAAGGAGTGAATATGTTAGAGGAAGGAAGTTTGAAACTTGCGCCAGGGAATAAAAAAATTAAGAAGCGAGCTGCTGTCATTGTTTGGACATGTTATGAGAAGAGTGAAAAGTAATGCGTTTAGAAAGGCGCAAGTATGAATGTAGAGGTCTTTAGAAGTAGAAGTAGCCCAAGAAAAGATGGAGAGAATGCGAGAGGATAACAATATGACAAGAGAAGGAGTGACTCATCGAGGAGATGACGTCGGATAAGGATGTGTGGAGGAGGAAACCATGTTGCCCCAACCTCTAAATAATTGGCATAAGGGCTCGGCCGCCACCGCAACTACGTCCATTGCCGAGTGCCTCCGGTAAGCACTAGAAGAATTCCCATTGGGGCCCGGGCGGTGAGTCAAGGTGTGCGTGGGGTTAAGCCCATAGAGATATTATAAGAGGTTAAGCCCCACAGCATGCAGCCCTTCTAGCCTGCTTCTGTAAAGACGGTGGGTTGCTAATCCATCGTCCATAAGCCCCGATCTTGGAGGTCGATGGTCCTGCGCGTTGTCACCTCTGCGGCACCCCCGCCGCTCACTTTGGAACTCAGCGGGGAGGGTACGAGCATAACCTGCTCGCAGAAGGAAACGGCTGCGTTTTAATGGCTCCCACTAGAGACCATGGCTTGTAGCATGGTCTCCAACGATGTCCCAGCGCTGACTCGCCCACGCTGAGCGTTCCACCAATGTGTGGAATGCCGTGTCTTTGCCAGAAGCCTCGCAGTGTTGACTAGCGAGTTTGACCTCACGTTTTATGACTTGATGCCCGCTGCTTCGCCCGCATAGTCAGTAAAAATGACTATAACGTTGTTCCTGTCATGCTAATTTCATGAAATACATCCTTTAGGAGGAAAGCCGAGGCTGTCCTCGGCTTTTCTCCTAAACGATGTCTCCTGTCTGATGTCTCCTAACGGACGGAGGGACATGACGAAACTTTAAGGGCCTTTAACTTGAACTACGGAACACTAAATATGGTTATAAAAGTGACGTTATAGGCTAGTATTTCATATAATTTTCTACGGACGAGCCCATGGATCTATGAGCCGTTGCCGTTTTGACATTTATTGAAATTAGAACATGATTCGATTTTTTGACAGATAAGGCCGCCCTATAATTTTATAAGAATTGTCCTTTGTTGTAGAAATTAATTAAATAATGAGTTTCTGAGGGGCCGTACCAACATCTCCAGGATCCAAATCTTCCTCACTTGCACGCGGTGCACCTGGTGACAAACGGAGGAGGCTCGGGCAAATATACCCTGTCCTCGGAAACGCCAATAGGCTCGCCACCTATTACGTTTCTTTTTTAAATTTCGCGAGGCCCCGCGGCCGCTCCCATGTCCATTAATGCGAGCGTCTCTGGTACGCACCAGAAGGTATTTTCAGTGGCGCCCGGCGAACTTTGTAGCCTCTTCGGGGCCACCTATTACGTGGGGTAAATGAAGTGACTGGCGAAACGTGTGCGTAATATGCGCCTTTGACTAATTTTTTTTTTGTTTCAAGACTTTACTGTTCACTCTTATTATTTACACTGATTTTAGTGTGTTTTTAACATTTAGTTAATAATATAAATTTAATAATTATTGGATTTATTTTTATTCTAAAGCATACGGAACTATTTTATTTTCTTAAAATATTCGTAAATATTTCGAGGCATTATGGATAAAAGCCTCGACGAAATAAAAGAAGAAAAAAAAAGTCATTTGATCTAATTTTGTGTTAACAATGTTTTCTTATAGGTATAGAACATATATATTGAAAGAAGCGTGTAGCAAAGAGAATACAATACTACGTAAGAAGAGACGGGACTCCCATAGTGCAAAATAATCTTACAAAATGTCAAATCAGGGATAACGTTATGTAGCCAACCTAACAAATGTTACACATGCAGAGTCGCCAACATAAGGGAAAAATAGAGATGTGCCACTTAATATTATTTTATTTATCGATATCGATAAATGCAGTGGCATTTATCATTATCGCAGTGGTCCGTACTTTTTTTTAAATAATTTTATATTTTCGCAGACGCTATACTCCATTTTTCAACTAAAGTACTGCGTCATACAAGTTACATGTTAAAAATGAATAAGCGTTCAATTTCCCGGAGGCAGTACATTTAATTAAAAAACGGAGTATAGGCTCAGTTTGGGTTTTAAAATGATAAGTTCATGAAATTAAATATTTATTTAAAAACATTACATGTATATTAAAAATATTTGTAATTTCTTCTTCAATCAATATTCTGCAGCTCGTAGTATTGGTGACTGTGTAACATTATGACCCTTTTTATTTAAAACTCACTTTAGTAGGCTAGAAGGTTTTATATAATCTACAATTTGCTTCTATTGTGTAATGATGATCCGGTTATCTGAGCCTCCAATACATCCTTAGTCCATAGCACCCAACAGTCCCTTTTGTTCTCTTTTCTGTAAGTATAAATTAGAGCTCAAGCAACCATTGTCACTTGTCTAAGTATCCTACATTCTAAACTATGGTAAACCTGGTTTCATCTTTTCTTTAGGTAAAAGGAAGGGTTAGGCTTTTCTCTTTAGCATACAATTGAATGAACCAGGGAATGATTTATCTAAGGGCAAGTAAGTTACTATACTCACTTTATACTATACACAATGGTCAGACGGGCCTGGTGGATCATCGGAGGCCGTCTACACTTTACTGTACAACTCTTTCGCTCTACTCAATGGTTGGATCAGAGGAAGCCGTCCGTGCTCTACTTTGAGGACGTCTCCTCACTCTGATCTGGCGGTCCTGATGGGGGTCACATACACCCCGTCACAGGAAGCCGCTCACTTTACTTTAGGGACGTCCCCAACACTCTTTAAGGACGTCCCTCATCTCTTTACTTGGCGCCTAGATGAACATAGGACGTCTCAATCCATCCCCAATTAAGTAAGTTACATGAAACCAATACAAAGGATATCAACGTCCCGGCATCTGTCTGGTGTGTCACTCACACTCTCTTTCTTTAGTCTCTTTACAATTCTATTAGTCTCAACAGGTTACTCAATTCAGTATCACTTTTACGGGTCAAACTTACTTTCACGGTTGGATGGAGGTTACTTTTCATCCATCCGTACAATATCATGAGGATGAGCTAGAAATGTTATTGCAATGTGCTGACAAGTAAATTATCAGAGCAATAGCTTTAAATTACAAGTCAACCTACCCCGAAACTTTATCATCAAGCTTCTACCAACTATAACATGCAGCTAAGACACTAAACAGAACTCATTTGATATACTTAGCTTATAGGCCGTCTAATTATTTGGATGTAACCGCCCGCATTCCAGCGATTACCTAGTTATGAAGATAAGGTTTTACATCACGTTCGAACACAAAACACATTTATCAAATGTTTTGAGGGATAATTTGTCTTTCCATCATTCTTTCATGCTATGTAGTTATATATTTTGTTATCTTCCGGTGTTATTGTTCTCATCCATAGGAAATCTGGCCATGAAAGAAAATCCGTTTTGTGCCGTCCTTTCTTCCATATTTTAAACTACATATTTCACACTTTCTATACATGCTTCATATTCGATTTTAATAAACAATGTATAAAACAGTCTTTTCTAGAGAACGGTCTTACAAAAATTTTAATAAAATTCAGCTATTCTCCCAATTATTCTGCGTGTAGCGTGTAGGTCTACTACCCAGTCTGTCGCAACTACATACAAAAAAAAAAACTATTATGAAACGGGGATAAATTTTAATGGCTCAATATTTGTCTCACTCGATTTCTCAATCTGTCCCGCTCGTTCCTTGATGAAATGTCATGTGTCACTGTCTGTCGTTTTTAATTTCAATAATAATGTTTTTCTTTGAATGTTATTAGTGAAATAATTGGGAGAATAGCTGAATTTTATTAAAATTTTTGTAAGACCGTTCTCTAGAAAAGACTGTTTTATACATTGTTTATTAAAATCGAATATGAAGCATGTATAGAAAGTGTGAAATATGTAGTTTAAAATATGGAAGAAAGGACGGCACAAAACGGATTTTCTTTCATGGCCAGATTTCCTATGGATAAGAACAATAACACCGGAAGATATCAAAATATATAACTACATAGCATGAAAGAATGATGGAAAGACAAATTATCCCTCAAAACATTTGATAAATGTGTTTTGTGTTCGAACGTGATGTAAAACCTTATCTTCATAACTAGGTAATCGCTGGAATGCGGGCGGTTACATCCAAATAATTAGACGGCCTATAAGCTAAGTATATCAAATGAGTTCTGTTTAGTGTCTTAGCTGCATGTTATAGTTGGTAGAAGCTTGATGATAAAGTTTCGGGGTAGGTTGACTTGTAATTTAAAGCTATTGCTCTGATAATTTACTTGTCAGCACATTGCAATAACATTTCTAGCTCATCCTCATGATATTGTACGGATGGATGGAAAGTAACCTCCATCCAACCGTGAAAGTAAGTTTGACCCGTAAAAGTGATACTGAATTGAGTAACCTGTTGAGACTAATAGAATTGTAAAGAGACTAAAGAAAGAGAGTGTGAGTGACACACCAGACAGATGCCGGGACGTTGATATCCTTTGTATTGGTTTCATGTAACTTACTTAATTGGGGATGGATTGAGACGTCCTATGTTCATCTAGGCGCCAAGTAAAGAGATGAGGGACGTCCTTAAAGAGTGTTGGGGACGTCCCTAAAGTAAAGTGAGCGGCTTCCTGTGACGGGGTGTATGTGACCCCCATCAGGACCGCCAGATCAGAGTGAGGAGATGTCCTCAAAGTAGAGCACGGACGGCTTCCTCTGATCCAACCATTGAGTAGAGCGAAAGAGTTGTACAGTAAAGTGTAGACGGCCTCCGATGATCCACCAGGCCCGTCTGACCATTGTGTATAGTATAAAGTGAGTATAGTAACTTACTTGCCCTTAGATAAATCATTCCCTGGTTCATTTAATTGTATGCTAAAGAGAAAAGCCTAACCCTTCCTTTTACCTAAAGAAAAGATGAAACCAGGTTTACCATAGTTTAGAATGTAGGATACTTAGACAAGTGACAATGGTTGCTTGAGCTCTAATTTATACTTACAGAAAAGAGAACAAAAGGGACTGTTGGGTGCTATGGACTAATGATGTATTGGAGGCTCAGATAACCGGATCATCATTACACAATAGAAGCAGATTGTAGATTATATAAAACCTTCTAGCCTACTAAAGTGAGTTTTAAATAAAAAGGGTCATAATGTTACACAGTCACCAATACTACGAGCTGCAGAATATTGATTGAAGAAGAAATTACAAATATTTTTAATATACATGTAATGTTTTTAAATAAATATTTAATTTCATGAACTTATCATTTTAAAACCCAAACTGAGCCTATACTCCGTTTTTTAATTAAATGTACTGCCTCCGGGAAATTGAACGCTTATTCATTTTTAACATGTAACTTGTATGATGCAGTACTTTAGTTGAAAAATGGAGTATAGCGTCTGCGAAAATATAAAATTATTTAAAAAAAAGTACGGACCACTGCGATAATGATAAATGCCACTGCATTTATCGATATCGATAAATAAAATAATATTAAGTGGCACATCTCTATTTTTCCCTTATGTTGGCGACTCTGCATGTGTAACATTTGTTAGGTTGGCTACATAACGTTATCCCTGATTTGACATTTTGTAAGATTAGTTTGCACTATGGGAGTCCCGTCTCTTCTTACGTAGTATTGTATTCTCTTTGCTACTACCTACTGACGAGTGACGTTTACCACAATAATTCAGTGAATTTCCCTTTGTCTTGAATCATTGAATACCTCTAAAAGTCAGTGAATATTCACTATTTACAGTACTTTATCGTTAGGTTTATATCTAATGAATCATAATGTAAATTCGAGCAATAACATCATTTCAATGAATTTATTTCTTTGTTCAGAATCTATTATTTGAGAGAGATGTCATTATTGACCGCACCTACTCGTATTTTGAATAAAAATATTTTGACTTTTACTTTGGGCACTTCTATATAGTATTTAGTTATGCAAGAAGGTTGGATTCACCCTAAGAGAATGAGTCCTCACAATGTTATGTCACGTTTTCATAGTAGGTATTGATATTAATAGGCTGATGTTTTTATATCTGGGATAGCTATATTATGGCTCTCTATGTCTCTTATCACTAGACACTGAAAAACCGGTCCAGATGTACCGAATATTATAATATGTATCATGATTTACTTCATATACTGCGACTCCCTTTTGACCGAGGTTTCGGTGGCTGTGATCATAACCTTTTTTGAGGGCTACATCCGCGCATGTTACGCAATAAACGCCCTCAGATTCTTATCCGGCAGTAGGTGCAGCCATGTTGAAGAAATAGCTTTCTAGTCCCTAATTTCCATGGGATCACATTATCGGTATAAAAAGTGCTGCCCTTCTCGTCTATGTCAGTCTATGGGTAGTAAGGAAACAACGTCCACACACATCATGTTCTCGTAGCATATTGCGTTTTAGTAATTTTGGAATAACTGATCCTGCAAACATGGTTCTGCCATAAAAAATACTAAGAGTAGGAGTGTGAAAACTTCTAAACGGTCTACTCTTAAAACTTAATAGCAATGTCACTAATTAGTTCAAATAAATTCAGACAACTCCATTATGTTATTCTGACATACATTAATACCTATATTTATACTTACATAATTATAATACAATAAATACAATCAATTGACTACCTCGGTGGCACAATGGTACTATGTACGGACTGCCACGCTCGAGGTCTCGGGTTCGATTCCCGGGTCTGGTGGATAACGTATAATTCTCTTTAGAATTTTACCCAGATAATTATCCCAGAGTCTGGAACTTGTGCCCGGTAAATGGCAATAGGCTCGCCCCCTATTACATGGGACCTAACATAGCTGGCGAGATGTGGGTGTGTTTGCACACCTCTACCTACCCCTTCAGGGAGAAAGGCGTGATGCTATGTATGTAAATACAATCATGATGAAACAAAGACACTTGTACCTACACTAAATACCTACTTAATGATATTTATTTTATTTTTACCGACCGGATTCCGTTTCTGCATTATCAAAGTTACTTTGATAATGCTGAAAAGCAAAACCGGTTCGTAAAAATAAAATAGGTAGAATAAAGTTACCTACTATTGGTTCCTCCAAGTGCCGACAGTCGAAAGTATAAACTATATCTATATAAATAAAAATGAATTGCCGTTCGTTTTTCTCGCTAAAACTCGGGAACAGTTGTACTGATTTGGCTAATTTTGGTCTTGAAATATTCGTACAAGCTCAGGGAAGGTTTGAAAGGTTAATTTTTGACGGTACGTAGTTCGCCGGGACTCGGGATAGCTAGTGAACCTAAAAATTAAAATAATAATTGTATAAAAACAAATAAAACAACACATTAAATTCAATAAAACAATATGAATAAGCCGATGATTAGTTAACTAACATCTGAAGAGATCTGAAGAACTGACCAAAGACTGCTCCATCCATAACCTTCCGTCAAACACCCTCAGCATGCTGTTAGGGCTCGCCCACAACAATAATAAACTAAGGCTTTAGTCTTCAATATTATTCTACCTATTGTAGTATACAATCAAGCTTGTTAGACACCGCAGGCTGGTCCCGTCCCACAGACTATAATTGTACATTATTAATGTCGACCTTGGTCACTTCAAACACGACTTCAGAGTATTGGTATGGGGGTATTGAATTTGGTTGGACTGAATTATTTAGGGGCTCAAGATTTAGATACCTATATCTAAACAAAGGGCTCCTAATTAGGTTTAGCTTTCTGGTACTTAATATACTTTATTTTTCAACTATTTTCCGAACATTGGCTGTACAGTACAAAACAGAAAAGGTGCACGTCATGAAAGTGGTACTTTACGTAAACGTCAACGCAATGTAACACTGTCTGTACAAATAGTATTATTTTTTCTCCATTTTCTATTTTGTCCCCTTCAAAGTACTCCTTATCAGATATAATGCAACTGTGCCAGTGTTTTTCTAATCTGTTATAATCCGTCCTTTCATTGGTTTCTTAAATTTTTTCTTGAACAGAAAAAAGTCGTGGAGTCCAAATTGTGGAGTACGGTGGCTGAGGCATGTTTACGGTACTGTTTTGGTCATAGATATAGAGGGAGCGAAGCGAGAGCCACCCCAAGTCTCTGGTTTTGGCCAAAGTTGACCAAATGGCAAGTGTTTCTGTCTGAGTACTATTTTTTACTCAACAATTTATTCCAATATTCATCGATCCTTTTTTTAACAAAAGAAAATCGCACAACACGCAAAAAAAATCTTTTAACGTGGTTTCGGATCCCGCTCAGGGTACTAGTATGTATAGGTAGGTACTTATTGTAGGTACATATGAGTATCCAACTTTTTTTAATTTCGCGGGCCAAGGCCTCAGCCGCTCCTTCGTCCATTCTCGAGCACCTCCGGTTTCACACAAAGACATTCCAGTGGCGACCGGCTCGAATATCCCACCTTCATACTTTTATGAATTTACACACTTTACAGATTATTGCATGTTCTAATCTAAGAGATAACATAAATACCTACATAAAATTACGCTTGTTTCCTCGAAGGGGTAGGCAATGGCATGTTATACGTCCAGTTATCGCCAGTAACTTTGTTGGTCCCAGTCCCATGTAATAAATGGCGTATCTATTGCAGCTTATCGGGAACTACGTTTGTCAGAGCCTCGTCTGATGATAGGCAGGTGCACCACTTAGGTACCAATTTAAATTTTTGAGAAAATCTATTATAGCGCCCTCTATTGGATTATAAGGAAACCATTTGGTATTTACACTTGCTAGAAAACAGTGTGTGCATGACTGTGTCGTCGCGTTGTAGTTTACGGTAGAAATAGTTCCGGTCTTCAGCGCTAGATGTCACGGCTGTTGATAGTACCCTCTATGAAGTAGAGATGGCGTCATTAGAATATTTCATAATTTGGAAAACTAACATAACAGATTAATAAATTAACTCTCAATAAATGGAATAATAGTCAAAAACCAATCCAGTAACTCTGAAATATCTAGTACTTACAGTCTCTAAAACCTGCAACATTGATATAATATACAATAAGTAGGTAGGGCCGGGCGCCACTGGAAATACCTTCTGCGTGGGCACCAGAGACGCCAGGCAACGGACGTAAGAGGGACCGCGACTAGGGCCGCGGAATTAAAAAAAAAATCCTAGGTATTTAGTGGTACGTACCCTACCTACACGAGACCAAAATTCCCTAGGAAAGTCACTGCACTACATAAATTATAGGAAAAGGATTCCTATACAAACGCAACATAACTTTAATTAATAGCAATACATAATTATTATTTAATAACTTTTGTTTGATTTCTCGAACCTTGCCCCTGCCCCAGTTTGTAGGCCTCTTTAGTCAGTCAAAAAGAGAAAATTATTAGACTACTTTATTAATATTATATTCATATCTAAAACCTTAAAACTTTTAAAGAAGTCGTATTTCGTCGTTGTTTGTTCTGGTACCTAGTTATAAAAAAGAGGTCCGATATAGTCATAAATGCAACTACTGATCCGCCTCCATTTGTGCAATAAATAATAGGATTCGTTGTAAGTAAATATTTGGATAGTGAGTTCCATAACAATTTTGAATGAAAAGGAACGTTGTAACATTTTTCTTGGATGCGGTCACGCCCTCTATAGTTACAATACGAAGGGCTAATATTCACATACCTTTACCAAAACTGCAAATTGTTATTTCCAGACCATAAAATTTTCTAAAAGTAAGTTCTTTAGTAATGAAATGAATGGTACGGTTTTGCTCAGCGGACTATTAATCCTTGTCGACGAGATTTTGGGGCAGATGGTGACATTTTTTTATCTAATAAAAACCATAAAATTTATTATGTTTTTACTTAGTAATGTCGGATTTTAGTCGTTAATAAGTCGTTAGAACTTTTTAAACATTTACTTTTATGCCACTAATGTTGAAAACGCGAAAATTTGTAGAATATGATTGGATGTGAAGATGTTTGTTCCTCTATTACGCAAAAAGTACTGAAAGCAATGGGGTAAAATGTTGAATTTTTATATAATTGCACTTCTCAAGACTGTCTCAAAGAGAAGCTGTTATCTTTGAGACAGTCTTGCGAATGCCTCGTGAGTAGGTGAAACATATGTCGACGTTTATAATGTCTTCTATTTAGCGAAATTAGTGCAATTATATAAAAATTCAACATCTTACCCCATTGTTTTATCATGGACTTTCGCCAGATAACGCCTGATTCCATTCAATATTTAAGTACTGAAAGCGTTTTACAAACTTTACAATAAGCTCATACCTACATCAGAATAACAGAAACCTAAACTACTTTTTATCTCTACAATATTTGACTGCTTCGGTGGCGTGGTCGGTAGTGCATTGGCTTTCGACTCCGGAGTCTCAGGTTCGATTCCCGGGTCGAATCAAATATTTGTGTGATCCACAAATGTTTGTTTCGGAGTTTGGGTGTTTTCTATGTATAGTATGTATGTATTTAGAAAGTATGTTTATCAGTCGTCTAGATCCAATAGCACAAGCGTATAGCTTAGTTTAGGCTAGATGACGTTGTGTCAGAATGTCCAAAAATATTTATTTATTAAAAAAAAAACATCTATGGTTTTAAGTTTTCGAAATCCTAAATAACAATGAATAAAATGTCTTGAATACCTATATATACCCATTAACTCCTATTTTATCGAAGCTTCTTTATCCAGTTTAGTCAGTTCAGGTCAGTAATTTTTATCTTAAAACATTTGTAGAATTTCACGGTAGGTTTAAACTACAGAGAGGTGACACAAAGTTAGTTAGTAGTTAGTAGTCAAAATAGTTTTACGAAGGTTTAATTGTTTATTTGAATCTCTTGTATAGAAAACAAGTTATCTTAAGTATGCTCTGTATTTTCTTTGGGCTACCTTCATACAATCTATCCATAATATTACCTCATGTTAAACTTTCGATAAAAATAATCTAACTTGTCTAAGAACTTCGATGGGTTGGGATGGGAACCTATGGGTTATAGACGTCGCAGATTGTAGAGGTGGTAGAGGCAGTCACTTCACGGAAAATATCGAAGTTCAGCTACTTTCCATTAGATTAGAATGCCGACCTCTAGGAAAAAACTCAGTGAATATAAATATTGTTGGATATTCTCACACAACGTCATCTAGCCCAAACTAAGCTATAAGCTTGTGCTATGGGATCTAGACAACTGATAAACATATTTATAAATTTCTAACTACATACATAATATACATAGAAAACACCCAAACTCCGAAACAAACATTTGTGGATCACACAAATATTTGATTCGACCCGGGATTCGAACCCGAGACTCCGGAGTCGAAAGCCGACTACCGACCACGCCACCGAAGCAGTCAGAATGATAGAATGTTGACGTATTGATTTAAAAACTTAAAATATTTTCTAGGATTTTTCTTTATTATAAAAATTATCTGTGTCTCCATGATTTCAGATTCCATTTTGCGAACCAAGACTTCTAAGTTATGATTTGGTTTATCATCTCACACTCATTGTCAACGCTTTTGTAGTATATCAGCAAAAACCATTTATTATAAAAATGCATGAATGGCTTGTCGTATCGCAACCAAACAAAACATTCTGAGGTAACTCGACCATCAATGAAGACCTCTCCAATATCATTGCGAAGATCTTTTTTGGTAAAGTGCTACAAATATTGAGAAGGCCATGGAAGGTTTTGATATGCTGGTGAGCGAGTTATAATACGTTTAATGGCCTGTAATGAATGGCATAACATCCATAAAGCGACAATGCAGCCACTCGAACAGGCCCTTTTATAATAATAAGTGATTTATAGGTGATCACCGCGAAAATGTTGATTGTTTTGCACGTGTTGGTATAGCAACGCCTTCGGTATCAGAGGCAACTCAAAGGGCATAATAGCTTGTACCTATACTATAAGTCAAATGTTGAATGAATAAGCTATAGTTAGTTTTGGTAGACCGTTTGGCGTGGGTTTTTTTATAACTTGGGAATTCAGCGATTAAGATGTACCAACCTACGATCATACAGACGTAGGTGCCGAAGTAAATGATTTAAATTGAAGACATTGAGGTGCCTACTTCTAGTTATCTTCCTTTTTCAAACACGTTAAGTAGCTTTAATATACAAAACAGCTATATTGTTGTACATACAACAATTTTGGGTCTTGTGATACAAGACCCAAAATTGTATGTATGTACCTCTTGAGTTTTCCAATACATAAATGTGTCAAAGATCGGTAGACGCATACCTACGTGGTAGGTGCTAAAACGTATATTTTCATACACAGTTTCTAACACGTACTATTCTTCTT